>JACDOX010000017.1:2398467-2504425 GCA_014549065.1 Cardinalis cardinalis
AAACCCTGTCCTGTGGGACTCCCAAATCCCAGCAACAAACCCTGTCCTGTGGGACTCCCAGCTTGGGGCTGGGACTGCGATGGATTACCTGGAAGCCCTGCAAAGGGGGATAGTGAGAGGAAAGGTAAACCAGCCAAGCAGACCATGGAAAAGGTGGGGAATAGGTTTACCGTGGTCCTAAAACCTCCAGTAAGAGGGGCAAAACCCCATCTAGCCAACCCACAAGGACAGAAATCAAAGCATGACTTGATTGCAACCTAAGTATCTCCTTGGGGAAATCCAAGGTATGATGTCATGTAATTTATATGACAAATATTCAGAAGTGGATTGAAACAGATTCTGACTTTATCTGCATTTAAAGTAAGGTTAGACTTTTTGYCTAGAAGAGAAGCTGTCCATTCCAAACTCCACTGAAGAGTGGCCTATCACTGAAAATGAAAAGTGGAGATTTTTTTTATTATCTCTAATTGAAAACTTTCAAACACTTTGTCAGTAGGTGAATGAACCCACACTTAKATAATATGGGCTTAATAGTTAATGAAGAGATTCTTAGAACATCAATAAAACATTACCTCCCTCTTCAGAGCAGTGATTTGGTGATGTTTCTTAAAAGGTGCACCACACACCCAGATTTCTCCACTAAACATTATGCATTACCACTCCATCTAATAAGCAATTGCAAAGCAAAGGTTTGCAATATTTTCTCTTTCTTAAAGACCTGTTGCAGCAACTCTTCCTGAAGTCAAATCTGGAGACTGTCATCCACAGTTTTTCTAATAGTTCAAGTTACTCTTTGATCATCCGGCTCCTCACTTTGTAACATAGGAATATTACACTTCCAAATAATAAGAAATTGTGCTGGCTCAATTCTTCATTAGGATTATTACATAAYGAGAGTGGTAAATTCTGCAAAAGGAAAATGAACCATTAAGAAAGTGTATGCTACTATTGGGCTCAGTTATGGGTCCCCATGGAGTAAAAYTCAGTTCTATGGAGACTTGGGTAGCTGCCAGGAGATAAACCATAACATTTGTTTTGACAAATTTGGGGCAGTCCTCTTTATCTACCAGGAGCTGAAAGAACTCTGCTTGCACCAAAGCAGCATAGCAAGAGACAGCTTTTATGGGAAAAGGAAGATCTGAACATTTAAACTGTTKTGGTGTGCTGCCCTTCCATGCTTGAGCATGAAACACATGAAATAATTGGTTCCCTTGGGTACACAAATTAAAAGCCCATTCACCACGGAGTGCAAAGCGTCTCATTTCTGAGCAGGTGAACATGTAGCAACTAGACATTTCAAACAGGATTCTATCAGGTCTAGAAGCCTGGAGAACTTGTTTTCAAAACAGGCAGGCAAGGTCATAGCATGCACTGAGGAAGGAAGTGTTGCTCTACCATGGATTTCTTCTCTGTGCTTAAACACAGAACGACTTCAYCAGATTCAAGCCAAAGGAAAAGTTGACCTGGTGAAGAGTTAAGGGGTCAAGCAAGAAAGCTTTCAACATCTTTTTGATATTTYTGCACACCTCCCACGTTGAATAGGACATGAAGACACACTGGAGAGTTTATCAGAAAGTCATTTGCCTTCAGGAACCATAAAAAACTTGATTTGTTTTCTGCCAAATTTTGTGAGCTTGAAAAATCTCAATTAGATAAAAAAAAAAAGCTTTAAAATGAGACACTGACTTATCTGCGTTCAGGAAGGGAGGTGGAAGGAACAGAGTCTGTGATTCTTTGTCATAACAATTTGGGGTTTTATGTATAAACACAAATTCTGAAAAGTCTATAAAATTTCACTTAAACCCAAAATAGACCAAACATACAAAATACAAAATATTCCCTTTCTAGTATAGCTTTAAACAGACAATGCATCTTTATGTAGTATTTGATTTAATGCCCATTTTATCACAGATGGTATAATCACAAAAAATTGAACACTTGAAAGGACTTCGACAAACAGAACCAGATGTAAAACATCTTGAAGCTTACAAATTCATCACAAAGATTAAGGAGGACTTGAAAATACAGGGTTTCAAAGCTTCCAGCAGACCAACACATCTGTTCTCTCCAGAAATGCTTTCCTACTTCCTGATGTGTTTACACAGTRAGAAGATGCAGTAGGAACTAGATCAGATGCAATTCTGTTTGGGGAGTTCATTACCTCATCTCTGCAGCAGAGTCAGGGACAGAATAACCACACAAAAAATGCAACCGAAGAACRTGCATGCATTGGCCTCAGGAGAAATATTACAHGCAGGTGAGAAGCAAGGAAGAAATRTGCTGCTGTACTCCAATAAATAATGTTGAAGGGGATGGATCCTCAGGAGTCCTTCTGTCTAGGAATAACTGTGCTTTTATCCCTGGTTAAGGCAAGGGCCCTGTGGAGTCACTTTTGCAAAATAATTTTTAAGCTGTAATAAGAACCATGCAAAAGGATGCTCCTTTCTATGAATGTTAGAAAAAAAAAAAAAATCAAGCAAGAAAACTAACATTTCCTTTACTTACTCTTCACAAACAACTGCCCACAAGAAGAAATTATGCCCTCATCTACTCCAGCCTTGTAACCACAACGTACTGTTTATGCTGTGCTTACAAATTTATTACCTCACACTGGCCAAAGATGACCATTAGCACCTGTATCCTCACTGCCACAGTTTTAGAGTCCAACACAAAAAGCAAACACTAGCCCGAAAAGTTAAAATGCCTCAAACTTCCCAGAAGTACTTGTTTGAAACTTGAGTGCTGATCAGAAGAGAGCAGAAACTTGAGCCAAGCATGGGAGAGCCAAGATCTAGGAGAGGTGAGCAGACACCACCAGCGGCCAGGAAAGGCAGCAGTGCCAGAAGTGTTATTTCCAGTCTCCACTCATGGCCCTTAAATCCCTTTAAAAAATTCTTTCAAAGCTCTCATCCACTCTAGTGGTTCTGGATACTGTCCACACTAATCACTCCTAGGAAAAGAAGAAAACATTATGCTTGTGCAAGCAAAAAGCTCATCAAGCCGCATGTAAAATTTAAAAGTTTACCCTTCCTAGCATTTGAGTCCAAAAGTACAATGGAAAGAAAGAAAGAGTCAACAGTGGAGCATCTGCAACCAATTTCAGTGAAGATGGAAGATAACCATTGCTGGAGGCATGCTCGGGACGAGCCTTCCTACATGACAGATGCCTTCAGCATTCCAGTTTGCTGGCTATTGTCACCATTCAGAGAGAAACACTGCTGGCACAAAGCTAGTTTCAATTTAGCCACACCAAAACATCTTTTGCCCCACAGGGATTAGTTACCTAATTGTCTCTTCCAAGCAAGACTCAAATCTTTCAGCAATTTAACTTCACCATGCCAGCTTTGTTTGTAGTGATTTCTAGATGCTGGGCTACATAAGGAGATCTTGTATTTTTGGAAGAAYCAGCACTCAGTACTCAAATGTCAGTGCTAAGCACCCAGTGCTTATTCAAGCTACTTCAAAGAAAGGGTTTTTTTGGGACCAGGCATTATCAACTTCTCTCTGAGGTGAGCTTCAGCATGAAAACAGAAGAATACTTTTGAGGAACCAAAACATTGTTCAGCTGCATGGTGGAAAAACTYCCGCCAAAGGAAAGGGTTGTGAATATTTTGTTTTATCAGAACTTTGGATCACCTGAAAGCAAAAGGAAATTATCTTTGGTGTCCATTTTTTTTGCCCTTAGTATATTCAAGTGTAACATACAGCAAGCTTTACYGTCTACAGAAGATTTCTTAAGTTCTCAATCTCAAAATTACTCACATCCTCTTCCCTTTGATATTGTATATACACAGCATGAGATTGCAGCTCCCATGGATGGCTGTGGTTTTGGGACCATAAGTTATTGCCACGTCCATTTCAGGCCTCTTCAACTCTTCTGTCCTTCGTGGGTGACAGACCATGATTTTTATCACAGCAAAGATGTGTAGCAAAATCCATATCAATTTATGGTCCTAGGGTTATTAAATCAGTAGCAACATTATTTCTTAAAACATTTATCACTCATTGTTAGAAGTGACAAATTTTTGCTTCATTATATAATTATTTTAGGTTTTTTTTTTCTCATACTATGTTTTCTTTTTCCATCTGTTAGTTTCCATGAAGTTGCAACACAGTTTTGGCACAAACTTGGGAATTTCCATCACAATGTAYTAATCTTTCTTCATATTTTCGTCAACATCTGGAATCATTCTGCATTTCTCAGAGAAAACATTCCCCAAATCTTTCTCCTTAAGAGAGCAGGGAAATTTGACACTAGATGATGCTCTAATGCAAAAACTTTCTACATTGTTTGAGTCTGCTTCTTTAACAGTACCYTTTCTTCAAAGTGAGAGGAAAAAATTATCTTTATTAACCTTTAGCTGCTCCTAATAGCTGTGTCAATATTCAAAATTRGCAAGTATGACTGTTCTACTACTTTAATTTTTAAAGTCTGCTTTACTAAGTCATGAAAGCATGTAAAATATTAAAATTATAAACACTATAAAAAAAGTACATCTGCAGCACAGGAAACAAAGATAAAACTCAAATTTTCCTTAATACAAGATATATCATCTACAAAAAGCCTTTTATAATTTCTGGATGCTTGTTACTTCTGCTCCAGATGCTATCTTAACCCAAATAAAAAGAAAGGAATTCTATACCAAAGCACAATTTTACTGTGTGCTTTTYAGATTACAAGATAGTCCTCACTCACAACTACACCTAATTCAAAATACGAGCTCCTTTATGTTTAACCATGCTAAAATACTCCCCCCACCTGCTTAAACATCCTTACAGCTGACCACTTTCAAAGCAGCTGCCAACAACATGACACCAACCATGCACATTGCAACTTTTTCTGCAAGTTCCCCAGTTTTCACATCTTCTGACCTCCTCAAAATTTTTGCAGCAACTCCAGAAAAAAMCAAACCTTCCTTCTGCTCAACTATCTGTGTCAGAAAGAAAGCTGGTTCTTCAAGGATAACATGTAGCTCCAACAGTGTCCAGACTTGCCTGGAATCAAATACTCCTTGGCTTACTTTACAGTGTGAGCACAAACTTCTGAATATCCCTGCCCATCACACCTGTACTGACCAGCTTACAACARTACTCAGCAAAGTGGTGTAACTGTGTTTTCTAAGACTGTGGAAAAACAAGATTCGTCCAGCAACTGTTAGACTGAAGTGGGATTCAACAGCAAAGAGARATGCCTCACTTTTAATCTTTACAGAGCTTGGAGACTCCATCTATTTTCTCCTGTGTATTGGCAACATTTCTTAGAATGCAACTTCTTATTCAGACTTAAAATCACCACTTTTGTTCCACTGACTGGTCACAGAGAGAGACATGCCCAGTTTGTTCAGGGAGCAATCCTGTTGATGCTGTGCCATGCCAGCTGCTGGGAATATTGCTTGAACTATAAGCAAAGCAGCCAACAAGCTCTAATGCTCCATCACCTCCTTCTCTGTCCCACACCAGCTTTACACTCTGCTAACTAAAGCTGTTGGAAGCAATATGCCCAAATAAATGGYCCACAAAGGAAACTAACTTGTAGCTCTCTATAGGTTAGACATCAGAAACACTGTGGAATCTGCAAGCCCTGCTGCCTGTAAATTTCCATGTAATTTATGTTAATGCCTAGTAAATTGGTGCTCAGCACCACACCCATCAGTTGTCCTCAGCAGAACAGTTGGTTGATCTATTTCCTTCATAGACTTGTTCCCACACCTGCACTTCTCAGCAAGGTCAGTGAGCCAGGAACAGAGACCATGTCAGGCGGGGATAATGAGATGCCTGAGAGCATGTGGAGAGGTAGAGCAATACTGAACCTGTACCAGAGCAATACTGAACCTGTACCAGAGCAATACTGAACCTGTACCAGCAGCTGTGGAGCAAACAACAGGACTGACTGTGTCTGTCGTGTGCACGTCACCTCAGAGTCACAGCTGTGCCTCTGGCCAGGCTGACTGTCATGTCCCAGCAGCCTGAAGAAATAATTCCCTTTCCCCTCCCCACCACTTCCACACTGGAAATGACAGTACAATGACCATAATGAAAAAACACAAAACTCTCTGCTAACCTGACCAAAACAGTCATTAAAATGGGAAGACCAAAGAAAGAACAGAATTCATGGGCCAAACCACTAAAATCTGCTCAGAATTGAACTTGTCATAATTTAACTCCTCTTAGATTAAGGAGAGGCACCCCAAAAAAGCATTCTCATTTAAAATCCAGACAAAGACACTGTATGTGATACAAAATGAACAGTAAAACACATAAAGCATTAACATGTGAAAGAAACATGTTGCCATTATGTCAAATAGTGCTTTTTATATTTTATTAACAAGCAAGCATCCCTGGAACTGGGTCTATATAAAAATACTTCATGAACCAATCAGAATACAAGGGAGTTATATAAATTTATTTTATGCAACACTGATTAGTTTTGAAAATCTCCATTTTTAATGTTTTAATTTCAACTTTCATTTTCTTTAAAAAATCACTAAAAGGACACAACCCACAAAAATACAATCTGTATCTGCTCTATATTTACAGATAACTGGTCACTGTTAAGGCACAGATTTAAAACTAACATTTTATGTAGCAAGTCAAATATTTGTGCATAATGTAACACTAACAATACGATACACTGTACTGTTATATTCCCTTTGTGGAATCAAAGTAAGTGAGAATTTACTTCCAGTGTGGTTTTTTTTTAATGTGAAGCCCTACTGAAAAATAATGTTGTTCATGGGAAATTCTTCACTTTGGTGTAGATGAAATAAGCTGCTCAGCAAAAGACCACATCAACTTAAYACTGTAAGAAAATCAGTTTCTGAGTATAGTACCATCTGGATGGATAGCACGTACCTACAAAAGGCTAAAAATCTGAGTGCAAAGCTTTTGGATGCTTTTAAGTTTAGGCCAAATAAGCAAGAAGGGGTTGYAGAAAATTCTGTACAAAGAGTTGCTGAATATTTAGTTCGTTAAAAACACTTTATGAAATAAGGAGTCTGAATACAATTTGATTTGCAAGCACTAGGCTTGCAAATGCAAACATTTAAACAACAGCTTATCTGTAAGCACATAAATAGTCTGTGTGAATGGAACTATCTGCATGCTTAGAAGTAAGCACAAGTGTAAATAGCTTTAGAATGAGAAGTGGTGGCTTCCAAGAGGGTTTCCATGAAGTTGCTCTTGCCTGTGCAACACACACACACACACAAATGTCTCCTAGACACGTGGATATTGCCTCTTGGCATTGAGCAGAGGAAGCTGCTGTGAACAACTGTGTGAGTACCAGGTACAGCTTTAGCCAGTCACATCTGCCGTGCCATTTTTAACCAGACAAAGCTGCTACTTGATCTACAGGGGAAGTCACCCAGGTATACACCATTAAGTAGATATGGCTGAAATGAGCACTGAGCAGCTATTTTTAGCTAACCACAAGACTTCATATTATTGCTTGATCATCTATGCCCTCAAGTAATAGTCTCTTGAAATTCCCTTTGTGTGTGCAATTTTTGCCATACATCATTTTGCATTCTCACCTTAAAAGAAAGAATTACCCATGGAAAGTGTCAAAACTCTCTCACCCATTTTTGCATAAACCCCAACTACTGTATATGTTATTCTAATGCCTTCTGTCAAGAGCACAGTGGTTTACGTCCATCTCAAAAGGCTTGTACACTGAACATAAATCATACATTACAGTAGAGGTAAGGTAATTCACAATATTTCTCATGGGAATGCTTTTCAATTAATGCTTGGAAACTACACATAGCATTGCAAAAAGAGGCACTTAATGGATTCCTTCATTACCTTGAAGCCCTTCATAAACCCATAACACAACATCTGTAAAGACAGAGGAATAACACCRCCAAATCTTTCGGACTTTCACAGTATAAGAATGCAAAATTTAGCTCTAGCCACTTATAACATGGACTCTTTCTGTTGAACATAACTTGTTTCAGAAATAGTTCATCTCCAGAGTTTCAAACACTTCTGCAGCTGACAATTACAAATCTAGATCGAACAAAACAGATGCWATTACACCTATTTTATGTAGGTCACTTCATTGCTGCATGCATAGTCATGTAAGTAATATGTGTCATTTATTAAATGGCAACAGTGCTGTCTTGTCAAATTAGATTAGTTGTCTGTTTAATCAAACTGACAGCCCAGAGCTCTAGTTTGATGAATGCCTTTTGGTCTCTACCATAAATCTGCAGTAGATCAGTTTAATCTGTTACSTACTGTAGGTGTATAGAATCTGAAAATAAAAGTCTGATATAAATAAGTGTCCTTTAGTGGCAGGGCACCAAAAATAGCCCTTTGCTTTGAGACAACCATTAAAAAGAGTTTTAGCATAAAGGCAGCAGTTAAATATGTTGATTGAAAAGGGTTAATATTGCAAGGTCCATTTTGGTCTTTCATTGCATTTGTTACAGTGAGTATTATTGCAGGCAGCATTAGACTGCTTTATAAGAGCATAATAGGACTGGTCCACTACCAAGTGACTTGATTTTGGAACAATCTCTTCAGATAACTACCTGGGAGACAGAGAGAGGAAAAACAAAAATCTGYATAAGAACCAGTTTCTAGTACCATTATAGCGAGATGTGACTTAATGTAGGAACCCCTACAAAAATTTGATTAGTGCCAATATAAAAATTGATATGGAAATGAAAGAGAAATAAATTTCCACAGGACAAGAAATCAGAACATGTAAAGTGCAGAAAGACCTCAATAATTATTTTAAGCAGTACCAGAAAAATCCATCTTGATAAAGCCAAATCTATGCTCTCTGGCATCCCAGCTCTTCATTCTTCCTTCATTCAACAAAGTACAAAATTCAGTGCATACATTATAGTTATAGGTAATAAAATACTAAACAAAGAACCCTATATTATTATTATTGCAAATTCTGTCCAATCTACACGAGTAAAACGTAACCCACATTTGGTGTTTCGAAAGACAACTGACAAAACGTGTTCTCTCTGATTTTTTGGCACAGTATTGTGCAGACAAAACGCTTTGGTCCTTGACACCCAAACTCCCAAAGTGCAGAGGGTGGTGTGCAGTGAAGGCTGTCCACAGGATTGCCATGTCCATCTTTCCAGCTGCTTTCTGAGCCCAGCCTCCTGCTACCAGCGCCCGCTGACACTGGCAATGTCCGAGTGATACTGGCGCGGCAGTCTCCCACTGGCTCCACCTTCCAGGAACGAGGCACGGATGTTGGATGGGTCAAAGAGCTTTCTTCGGTTTTTGTTCAGTTCTGGAGGGGGTAAGCACACCCACAGAAATCCATTTTAATGCTTTAYGTCAACCAAATGCACAACTTCTGTTTGAACAAAGTATTTTAGGCAGATACGGTAGGCACTGAAAATATCTGTGAGGTACTCCTTCAATTAACAAACAGTCCAACAGGATAATAAGAGCATCAGGTTAAGACTCAGAGGCTCTACCTGGGACAATTCTTATTTGGCACTGCTAATTTTTTTGCAATATTGATTTAGATCAAATTGACATAGCTGCAACTTTTAAAAGTTTCTCTTATTWTACTCAAACACTGCAATCTTCCTGGAAGCTCAACCATGTAGTGTAGACTGAGATTGACAGAAAAGCTTGTTACCAGCTTGGTAATTTCTCAATGCACAATTCTTTACTTTAAACATAAAACTGAAGCAGTATTTTAACAAGAACTTTCAGAAAAAAASCAGATGCTCACCTCTCATTTAAACATGAATCCTAATCTCATATTAGTAATAGCTCATCTAAAATATTTTTCTATTCCCCACTTTCTAGTTCTTGTAAACAAACTCTGTGCTAGATACAAACCACTGAGAGATTACATAAATTTTCAAGACTGTACTGAACTAAGTACCTTTGCAAACTGAAAAAAAMAAMCMAAAAAAACCTCCAAAAGYCCCCTGAAAGCAGGCATTCTTCCCCAGTAGGATGACTGCTCTGCTAATCAATAAAATGGAGGACAGGGAACCAAAAGGTTGAAAATGTCAGTTTTGACTGGTATGTAGTGCTGTTCAGACCCTGCAGTGCCTGTAATCCCAGGAATTCCTGGACTCACAATTTAGGGGCATTAAACTTCACAATGTGAGATGAACTTTCTACCAAGCTGCAGCTTTACAGGACTATTGCAAGGGAGCTGGTATTAGGTAGGGGGGAAGCTCTATAAAGCCTGGGTTTAAGTACCTCTGGTAAGGGGCAAGCTAATACTATCTGTGTAGACTCTAGTCTTACTTTTTACTCTTTCCAAGGTTTTTTTTTCTTTTGTTGGCTATAAATACACAATTTGAGTGAGAAGAATACAAACAATGCTTAAAATCAATACATGGTATTCTGAGTTTTTTACCTGAGATTGCAAGTAGCATTTTTCTCCTGGCACCAAAAGTGGTAATTCCCAACTCTTTCAAATCTTGATCAGTAAGAGTGAGGAATGTCTGCAGATCAATCTAGATTAAAAAGAAATAGGAAAACTATGCAGAACAAGTCTTTCCAAAGAAGTATTAAGTAATAAATGTGGTTCAGAACAGTTTCATTTTTTTCCCCTGCTCCATTTTACAGTTACTCATGTAGGCAGCAATCATGGCTTTTCAATGGCTGCTTTGCATAGCTGCTCAATTTGCTACATTTGTGACAGAAAAGCAGAAATTTAAAAGTAACCAGTTCAGGAAAGCAGAGAAAATCAGTTAGTTTTATTTATGAGTCTTGAGCTTTTGAGTATTTACCACAACTGTAAGATGTACGACCCAGCTTTAAAAGAACAGCTCAGGAAAATCCCGTCACAAAGTGAGCTCTAAGTGGCTTTTGGTGAAGAGACAGCACAACTAGTGCTGGAAAACATCCTACCAACACAAAAAAAGCTGCCTCTCGAAGGAACACCAACCTCTTGCTGCTGGAATACGTCTGTGTATTTGCCCAAACCAAGCTTGCTGAAGAGCTCAGGCAGATCAGACCCCTTGAACAAACTGTTGAGGCTACAGCCATTGCTTCCTGTCAGCGAGGAAATGCAGTCCATGTAGTTACTGCTACTGAGATAGTGTTCAGCTGGAAGGGAACATGTGCACTTGTCAGACACATCACAGAAGGGCATGGTTTTCCACCAACATTATATTCAGCTAGATAATTATATTTACAAAGTATTTAAATCTTTATTTTTCAGAAGAAAAAAGCCTCCCAGTGGTCTGAGAGAATGAACAACATAAAGCAATTTTTTTGTTAATTAAGTTCCGGTGTTTGTTTTCTATAGAACTACTTTTGTTCATCCAACTCATCACTGTTTCTTTTACCCTTTATCCACACATTTTATTTTCTTGGAAAGCTACAGCTGCCACAGAACACTGTCCTTCACTCCCAACGTATTTGTGTTTCTAATTTTCTTCTAACACACGTAAACACATTTTTCATCCTTAATTATTTTAATTAACCTAGAACTTCCAATTTTGCCCAATTAGGTTGAAAACATCAATAGATGGATTTCAAATAAACTTGTCACCTCTTTAGTTCTTCAAGTACTTAGAATACGATGTGCAGCTATTCACAGCTCAACTAATGTGCTTTTTAAAACTGTGAATATTTTCTCTAATTGGAGCTAARATCACGCTTGGCCATGCCAAACACRYGGACAAGTTTCTTTTCATAGAATTGCCTGGGTTGGAAGAGACCTGAAAGATCATCTCATTCMAACTCCCTGCCATGGGCAGGGACACCTTCCACTATCCCAGGTTGACCCAATTCTCATCCAGCCTGGCCTTGGACACTTGCAGGGATGCATGGCAGCCACAGCTGCTCTGGGCATCCTGTGCCAGAGCCTCAGCACCCTCACAGGGAAAATTTTTTCAGAATATCTGACCTAAACCTACTCTCTTTGTAGCCATTCCCCCTTGTCCTGTCACTACACAGTGTTCCTGTAAATTTTATCCCCATGAGGAGACTCATGCTTTAAAATGCAGTTTCAGCATGGATTATGAGTTCATTAGTAAGCAAATAGCCCAAGAGAGCCCTGGCTGCTATTGCATTGGCAACAGAGCAGAATGAGAGTGGTCTAGAAATAAGCCTTTTTACAGGTCTGCTTTCAGTACACCTTGAAAAACCCACTCCCCATGACAGCAAAGTTTTCAGCAAGGATGTCTGGCATTTAACAAATATCCTTAGAAGTTTTCCTTTTGGACCATTATTTGTATTATCATGTTAAACAAGCTTGTTGCTTTATTTTTCTAAGTTCTTCTAAGCTTTCYGATGTTTACATTTTTATAAGGGAATTTTTTACACATTTTTAATGTAAATAATAATTGTTTCACATTTCTTTCTAGAAGAAGAAAAAATTGATAGACTATTAGTTTGACCAGTGTAGCTGGAGAAGTAGCAATTTCATCCTCTAATCCATAGTCACTTTTAAAAGTCTACAAATATTACAATTCAAAAATAAACTACCCTCTTTTTACCTTAAACATCTCAGCTTGTGTGTGTTGCTCATTTCATGKGCTACTGCAACACAAGCTCACACTTCTCAATTTGTAAAAATAGTAATTACATGGTGTCAGTAATTKAAATCCGTCATGAAGTCAGGATATATTCATATCAAAATAAATACTGGYATCAAAATGATTATTTTCTTTTAAGCAGATAATAAGAGCTTATTAACCTGATTTGTTTTGTTTCCGTTTGGGGCTGCCAATTGAGGAGACAAAATCGTGAGCAGTGGGTCCAAGGCCGTTCCGGTCTCTCCAGTTATCAGATTCACTGCCACCTCCCAGGTGCTCCCGGCTGCTGGACCGGGACAGAGACATGGATGAGCCCTGCAAACCACAGAAAGAAAATTTGGGCTGAAAACAGAGCTTTCATTGTGACTCAGATGTTTTCTTTGAAGCAGCTCGCTTGAAAAGCAGCTTTTAACGCTCACAAACATTCTTCTGGCAGTTGATCAATAGGCAAATAATTGCAAACCGGACACGAAAACAGCAGGTGTGCCTAAAACATGTGCAGTTTACAGTTTTTAGGCAGAAGTTATTTAAAGAACATGATTCAAAATAAATTGCTCGGTATTTCCAAGTTTGTTTCCAAAACATTCCATGGTATCAAATTCCCACACAAATTCTAGACAAAGCAGCCTATTGACTGCATCCCTTCACAGGGAAGAGAACATAACAGAACATTTATCTGAAGATAAGTGGATCAAGCACACACTACTTGACAACAGTCTTGCACACTATACTACAATAACAATTCTGCAATGCCATGTGAATTTGTAGTTGTTTTGTCTGGGGTCTTTKTAAATAGTTTTTCATATACCTGTGAAATACTTATTATCAACTCTCATCACTGTGAGTCAGAATGTAGCAGTACAAGACAGCAGTATTCCACGGGAACATASCCAAAAGAAATCAACCTTATAGATTTCACTACTTCCATAGTTTTTAGCTCATGTAAATTAACAATTTAATTCTATAAACTTGTACCAAATTGCAGCTGAAAAGCATCACTTAGGAGGCAATCTTTCACACTGTTTAGTAAAACTGGCAACCCTAAAGAAACACTGTTTTTGGTTAGAATCACAGACATATCTAGAGATTTTAGACATCAAGGCCTGAGAGAAAATCCCACCCCAGCTCAACCAAGACAGGAAAGTATGTAAAAGAAAATTGCAAATTTTGGTTGCAGTTTTTTCTTTCCCCTAGTTACTACTGCATCTTGTGTAGCCAAGCCTACTACATGTAGCTGAATGGCTCAGGAAGTTGGTATGCCGAGTGGAGAACACTAMGGCAGATTTTTATCCCAGCTGCATATTTCTTTGGCATTAACAGACAGGTATATCCTAGAGAAGTATCAAGTCCCCTTCTTTAAGAAGCATACAAGCAGGACAGAAACAGGTGTCTTCATGGAAGCTGGGAAGGATTACAGCAGGGAAGCATACTAAAATGCAACTTCAGCATGCCTTTGAGAAGAAAGGAACAAATTCCCATGCTGGGACTCTGAAGAGAATTGCTGGACTCTGTCTGCCTTGTGCCTGGGAAAATTCTGAGCCYACTGAATAGTGCAAGTAGAGACAGCTGTTCCAGTTCTGTCCACAGAAGGAAAGATGAGCTGCTGGTTCTGCTGTTCTCCTCCACCATGCAGTGATACATATTATATAGTTTTCTGTCATATACACTCTGTTCTCTGTTCTCTGTTGCTGGTTTGCGACTACTGAGACGTTTGGTCCTGTAAGTTGTTCAAAGCTCCTTTAAACAAATATATTTTAAGAAGACATCTATGCTCTATGACTTATCTGTGAAACAGATGTAACTTTGTGTGTTAGGCTGAATGTATTCCATATGCCTTCATATTTAWGTAAGAAATATTTTTCACCATAAAAAAATATTTACAACAGTTATCTGCAAGGCTTTGTTTTTACAGAAGTTAGACATTTCTCAAGAGAAACAACTGTATCATTCACTAAAAGTAAACTTTCATWACAGTACACTTTAATATACCTCATACGTGGTTGTCATGCAAGGCTTGTATGATACATGATTTGCTCTTCTTAGTTCCTTAATAGTTTCTGCAGGCATTGATTTAGAGAACCCCAAACCACTCCATGTATTTGTTGGAGTTCTCACTTCTGTTACAACTGGCTTCTTTAACATAGCTGAAAATAGAGACAAATCAGTAAATCTCAGCCTTAGTCAGGGTACTGAGAAGATAATACTGAAGTAATTTTTTGCTAACAGCCTGAGCCCAGCAAACAGCAAACCCTAAACATCTCCACTTGCTGCACAGCTTGAATCCTACCCTTCCTTAAAGCAATCTACTCTGCCAGAAGACAGTTAAATCCCACAGGGCTGCATGGAAGCCAAAAAAATCACATCTGCTTCAAAGAGAGGACCTTCTATTTTTCTTTTGGTGAACAGGTAATTTGGTTTCTTTTAGAACAGGGACAAAGAAATGGTTAAGTCCCTTACCAATTCTACAACTTAATTTATCCCTGAAATAAGAGGCCATTTAGCTGATATGGCAAACACCTTAAAGTTTAACTTGCATCCAAATAAAGTGAAGGGTTAGAGAAATAAGCTCTCTAAAAACCATATTGATCACTTGCACATGGATGTACTTACAGATCCTATCTGCAAGCTGCTTATATTGTATTTTATACTAGGTTGGTATAAAGAAATTTTTTGGAACATAAAGCTAATATACAAATGCTTCACTRCCACTTTCAGATTTTATTAAAAATCAGATTACAAAACTGAAACTTCAGGAAATAATTTCATTCACATGCTAACAAACTTCTCAGTAGTCACTGTTCATCCACATACCTTTGGTTGCTAGTAGTTTCTTCTGTTCATAGTCAAATGCCTAAAAATTAAACATGCAGAAGATAACTTAATTGCAATTCTAACTAAATGCCACTCTCGTACTCATCTCTGTGAAAACAAACGTTTCCAAAATGGCCAGTGAGAGAGAAACTTGAAATACTGCACAATAATTTCATGGTAGCCCAGTTAGAGCCTTAGTTACTTAAAGTATTCACTCAAACATAGATAAAGATTTTTAATAACTGATTTCCATATGAGTGAGGCTACAGTAGTATTACAAACTGCTTAGGAAGAATGTTTTCTTCAATTTTWTTTAATAAGATATCGTTCAAGCATAGCTTCTTTCCTTAACTATCTGTTCTTAGCATTTAAAACWTTCCTTAGCAGTACAAAAAAGATAATACATCTTTGCAAATCTGGGTGCCACAGTTACTTTCAGTAATCTTTCAAGTTTGGTTCTCCTYCATGCACTCATCTTGTGAAAGGAAAAGAATGTAGGTTTTGAGAGAATTTAAAGAACTTKTGCTTCTATTTTACCTATGTCCATGGAAGATGTGATTAAACAATTTACACTTTGTTGAATGCCAAATTGGGAAATCTAAACACAAAACTACAAAAATGCTGTATTAGCCTGAAGTGTTGCATTATCTACTGAAAGTACCTGGAGGAATAACTGAAGAAAAGGGCTGCAAAACACTAGTCTGCCTCTTGTTCCACTACTCCATACACTTATGCCCACACTTAAACAGATTTAGTCTGAAAATAACCCTGTTACTGTTTCCTGACAAAGGGGTCTCCTCCCTCTTTGGGGAGATTGGCAGTAACACGGCAGTAGTTTATATTTGTAGGCTGTAATTAACCGAGCTGTCACCGCATATGAAAAGTTGTAATATGTATTTTGCAGCTATAATTCTCTCCAAGCGACAAYGTAAGATTTCTAATAGGCAAATGATGCTTGTGGAGACAAATACAGCCACATTTTTTTCTGTACTTAAATTTTTCTCACTCAACAGAAGCATAAGAGTTTTTCTGCTTTCAAGACTTCTCATTGACAACCCACTCAATGGAAACAGCTGTGAATGCTTTTACTGAACTAGTAACGACAATTCAGCGCCCAGGGCTAGCCACCTCTGCACTTGACAGTAACTTCACTCCGCAGTTCTCAAGATCTGCACCGCCTTGGCTTCATCCAGGGGACCCACCTGCATGTTGACAAAGGAGGGCTGCGGGGCCAGACGCGCTCTCTCGGAGTTCTGCTGGGCGGCTGCCGCCCGCTCGGCCGCCCGCTCGCTGCCCGGGGCCTTCTTGTCGGCCACGGGGCTCTCGGGGGCGCCCAGCTCGGCTTCGGCCAGCAGCCTGTCCGTGGTGCTGCGGGACAAAGGCACGGTTAGCTCGCCATCACCTCGGCCTGGGGCCGCCTCAGTGCAGCTCTGCTCACTCAGCTTCACCCTGAGAAGCCTGGCAGCCAAGTTTGAGATGYGTCCGTACACAAACATCTCAGCGTTATTAGCAACGTTTCCAAACGTGTCAGCTCTCCTGTACCTTTTTCTGTCAGTGAAGGAAAACAAGTGTTTCTCCTTCCTGTATTACCAAATACAAGGTATAGCTTATAGATTCAGTTTTGAGCTGTCTGGTATCTGGGATTATTGCATGCAACCCTACACAGTGTGATTTCCTGTTTAGCCTTGCTCAGGCCAGCAGTTCTAGCAGGTTCATTGCTGTAAGATAAAAAGAGATTGCATAATAGGGACTAAGAAAGTTGACACAGGCTCTGCTTGCTTTCACAGCTTCAATAACTGCAGTCCTTCATGCCTACATTGCCTCTTGGTCCAATTTTTTTTTTTTTCCTAAACTTGACCACATTTTAGGGCTACTCCAGAACAGTATAACCTCTTCTTTTAAAAGTGTGGCATTGACATTTTCTGGAAAAATCCCTTCACCCAGGATTTTTCTCCTGGGAAGCTGAGAAGCCTCAGAGAAAAGGGAAAACAATAATTATCTGATTTGCTTCTCCTGTGTTTTGCTTCCTTGGAATGTGTTTGGAGATTGTTTCATTGGTTTCTGCTGTGTGTTATTTTCACTCATTAGCCAACTGGGGCCAAGCTGCATCAGGACTCTGGATAGAGTCACGAGTTTTCATTATTATCTTTTTAGCTTTCTGTAAATATCCTTTTTGTATTCTTTAGTATAGTTTAGTGTAGCATTCTTTAATATAATGTAATATCATAAAATAATGAATTAACCTTCTGAGAACATGGAGTCAAATTCATCATTCCTCCCTGCCACAGGGGCACCCCACAAATACAATAAAAGAGTGATCATGTTTTAAAAGCTGTAAACTRCTATCCTCAAGGAAACTGTGAGCATTATGTCCTCAACAAAAAGAACAAGACACACAAACAACCAAATTTGGTTAGCAGGATTCCTCGGATTTTTAAACTGTGAAAGCAGAATTAAATACATATCATAGCCTTGACAGTGTAAATAAATGAAGCAAAAGAAAATATGTGTCTCAAAAGAGTGGTRATAAACAGTTCCCAAACAAACAGTGAGAACATGAGTACACTGGACAAAAACACTGCATTAAGAACAAAACCTGTGTTGCCAAGATGTATTATGACTCAAACAAGCCTTTCCCACTGCTGGGTCATTAAAGAGCCAACGCAACCAAAATCAGCACTGAGACAAGTGTCTGAGAACATGCTGCTATGCCCTGAACACAGCTTTCCTAAGAGGAAAACAGCCTCAGGTACAAAAGGAAAAAGCTGTCAGAAATCATTCTCTAAGCAATCAATAAAGAAGCAAAAGCCCATACTTTAGAAACAGGTAATGAAAGTTCCTCTGACAAGGATCCTCCATTCCTTAGTGGAAGAGGAAATACATTTTTGAACYCAAAGTCAAATAGGATGAACAAAAAGCATTCAAAGTCTGCAGTTACCAGATAAATAGGGGGCTACATAAACCCCTGAAGTGATGGAAAATCAAGGCCAAATTAAATCAGTTCTTTGAATATCTTATGACCGAACCACCCCTTCTGTGTACAAAAACATGTGAAGTAATTCTGTGTTGTGGAAGTTCCCGTGACCTGTGTTTATACACTCAGCTTACTGTAAGTGGGAGTTTTTGGTGCCTTGCAGYAATTCCACCGTTTGTCTCTTGGCACAGGCCTGCTTGGAAGAGCTCATCATCTGCTTCAGGTCACTGGTGCTCGCTGAGTGCGACGGACTCCGAGGCATGCCCACCTCCACAAAAGCATCATTGCAACCTACCAGGCCAAGAAAGGAGACTTCAACAACCACCCTGCTGTGTACTAGGGAGCTCTCTGAGGGAGAAAACCTCCTCTTGCTATTTACAGGACTGTATTCGGGGATAGCTATTTGGTCAAGGTTAAGCAGTCAAGAAGTACAAGTTCAAATGCCCAAAAAAGGTGTCAATATTCACATATATAGTAGTCACACTAAGTATTTTCTTTCTTAAAATATTTAAGTAATACTAATTAATAACAAATATGAAGACTGACAATTCAAAGTGACCAAGTATTCTGAAGAAATTTGATTTTATACCCAGTTTTAATAGACTTTACCAGGGGCTCAGGTAAATTCTGCTGGAGTAAGAGCTCCCCYCACTTTATGTTCAAATACCTTCAGAACATGTTTTTGGAAATATTTATCACCCTAAATTGGCAATGTACCTTTTATTCAAATCAGCATTTCAAATGACCACAACCCTAAATAAGAGATGGTCTCCTTGATCAGTATTGACAAGGGAAATAAGGCCTTTACACAAATTTGCTCAAGTTGAAGTGGAGCTGGCTTTCCCCCCTCCAAGAATGATGGGGACAGTTAAGTACTTCAGCTTCTAAAGGGCAGCACAACTGAAATGCTGCTGCAAAACACACAAAATTGTTTCCCAGTKTCATCTAGGTTAGAGCTACATAACTTTCTGCAAAAAACCTTCGGAGTAACATTATTTCCTTTTGTTAAAAAGCAAAAAATAAGATATCATYTAAAGATGTTCAGTTCAGAGTTCAGTTAAGGTGCTGTAAAAAATACTAAAATCCTCATAGGTTATCTCCCTCTGCTCCTAGGGAATAAGTAAAAGGTTGCAAGTACATTTATGTTGATTTAAGGTGTTTCTATCAACAGCTCAGTTACTACAGGCTCTATTTACTTTCCTTGTCAATGAATTTGGGACATCCAGCAACATTTTCCTTAAACATGGTTGCAAGACCAATTCAGAGAGAATATTGTTACACATTTGTATCAGGAACTGTACACAGACTGTAAAAACACTACCAGACAAAGGAATGCAGTGTCAAAATCTCACCTTCCTCACTATTTGCCTTGGCAGCCACTTGTTCTGAGGCACCATGAGCACTTGTTTGCCTCACTCCATCACTGTGGTTTGTGCTCAACACGTTTTCTCCCAGCGATGTGGCAGACAGTGCAGCATACTTGATATTTGAGGCCTGAAAAGATTGTCACAAATCACTGAAGTGATTTTTATGCTTAAGGAAATATTGAAACAACTTCCCCTTTCTATTTGTGCAGGAGAATGAGAAATTCACTCCTGGTACAGCAGAACAGTATGTTTGAATGTCCTATTCCTCAATCTTTAAGTCATATTCAAAACACTGTTGTGTATTTTTAAACTTAGAAGCTTTATAAATCTGCTAATATAGCTAGTTTTCTCTTTCAGCTTTTCTTAGTAGAGGTCTAGGACAAAGAAAGCAGATTCTCCAGTGTAGTATCACTTACCTTTACGTGGCCATTTAAAGAAGGTGAACCTTTTTTACTTTCTGATTGCATGCCATTAACRTGGACTTCAACAGGAGTCAAGCCTGGTGGTGGAGACGGAGTGTTTTGACCATAATTAGGCACTCCAGACAGCAGAATACTAGTTAAGGTTGCTTGGGCAGTAGATGGTATCATTAGGTGTGGAATAGCAGAAAAACCTGTAATAAAGTTATGTTCTGATTAAGTGTCTCATTTAACTTCTTCAGGCATTATACTGTTTTGCCTAAATTTTTATGTAGCTATGATACTTTACTAAAAAGTTTCCACTAGAATTGCATGCCAAAACCATAATGCTTTATCTGGGCAGGTTAACTTTGCTTTCTACATAAAACAGATGAAAACACTGTCTGTGACAGCATATTAGGTTATAACCTTAAATTTGCATATTTATTCATCCATGCCAATGTTAAGTGTAGGAATTAAGGTTCCAAATAATTAATTAATCTCGACTTTTCAACTGCAATTCTAATAACTTGATGTTGTACAGTTCATTTAATTCCCATTAATCTTCCACTGACCTGTGGTGTTTGTGTTAGCCAGAGATGTTGCCCACAGTGTTGGACTGGGCGTGCCTGAACTTGGACTCTGCAGAGGGCTCACAGAGCTATTAAGGGCATTCAACAGAGAGTTTGGAGTAGTTGAGGTGTTGACCGACAGGGCTGTTGGACCTAAAAGGCCTGCAAAAATGACGCAAGATGAATATTTAGTTTAGACTTACAGGAAAGCATTTTTCACACAAGTACCAACTGAAGAGAACAAACAAACCCCCTGGGTTTTGGATTTGCACCAGCCTGCATCTCACAAAGCAATTTTAGCATTAAACCAGCTGCTCGTTTGGTGCACATGAAGAACTCTTGTTCTTAAACTGGGCATCATACATCCAAGAAGAATTGGAGCATCTTTTATGTCCTTCTACTGGACCCTAACTCTTGATATAACAGAGTCTGCACTGGCTGCTTCTCAGCCCCAGCACCCCTCTGCATCCCCTCTGCTGCTTCTGATGGTTTGTTTCAAAGCAGCATCACAGAGACACGAAAGGAACTGTACTGCACCACCTCACTGTCACCTCACCTTTCTCTCAGAAGCTCCTGTGACTCAACCACTACTTGTACACTAACAACTAYTCAATTTCTTTTTGCACCTTCAATACAGGCCCCAAATGCATTKATCACTCCCAAAACATTCCCCCAAACCAGCTCTTGTGTAAAAGCATTCACAAAACACTACACACTGAACAGGTAAAGACCCCAAACCTGCAAAGTGCAGCATGACAAGAATAGTCACAGAAGCAGCATTAAAAATCACAGCCAAATGGCACAAACTATTTTTACTGTGTGACCCAAGGGAAGCATGTGAGATGGAACTACACAGCACTCCTGCATGGCAGGTCACAAGGGACAGTGCTAGTTACATGAGAACTCACAGTTTCTAGGACCTGTGTCAAGATTTGTCACTACATTCTTCTGGCACTACTTGGTTTTTCTATCTATACATTTCTGATACAAAGGTATTTGCAGAGCTTGAAAATAAAATGGTAACTTCAGTCTGGACTACGAGCTGCTTCTATAAAATTAAGCTGAATAGTTAATTCATTTTTGTCCTAAATTTCCTACTGGTAAGGTCTAAACTAGAAGCACATGGAACCCTCAATTACAGTGAGATACTGACCTGAAATGTGGTGTTTGCTATGTTACCTTTCCAGTGCTGTTGCCAGGCTTAAGCACCCACCCAAAATCAGGACAGCCTGGCACATCACACAGCCATAGCAGCTGTAAAAGCCATGCCCCGCCTCACCTGTATTTCCCTCCCTTTCAGCTGAGTGGTTTGCACACTACCAGAGATTTTTCTACAGGGATGAGTCCCACACCTGATTACAAAAGCCTTGAAGAAGTTTTACAACAACAAGCCCTCGAGAGGCCAGAGGCTGCTGTAATTCTCTGACATTTTAACATGCACGATCCCTTACGCAAAACACACCTCTGGTAATTTTTTCTAGTACAAGTGAATTATGTTTAAAGCAAAACTATATTAAAGAAAATATAATGAATGCATACCAAGCCCAGTGAGTCCTAGTCCTGCTGAGGACAAAATATCCAAACCAGGACAAGACAGACCAACAGGGCAGGAGACAGTAGAGGGATTTGATACTACGGTGACTCCGCTACTTTCAAGTCCCAAGAGACATTTCCGTGCCTCGTACATATTTAAGGCATTTCGTTCAACACTTTTTACAATCACAGACTGCAGGGAAAGAAARCAACAACAAAAMAAGGAAAACCAGTGAGTAACACTGCTCCATAACATAGATCTGCAACACGGATAATTCTTCCTGGTACCCTTGCACAGCTACCACAACCACAGCAGCGTGAGACAGCATGAGCTAGCATCCAGTAGCAACTATTTAAATTCAGGGGTGTGAAGTTCAGGAGAGCAGGCCTAGGGATTTCACAAGGATTTGCAATGAGAATGATGGAATGCCTCTCCAAGAAAATTAATTACTATAGKACCTTGGTGATACTTGGTAGACCAAATGTTAAGCACCTCAAGAGCTATATAACTGAATCAATAATTAATATCTTCTCTTTTACCTTTTACTTTTTGTCCACCTCGAAGTGGACAAAATCCCAATTGTTCATTTAAATTTACCCATTAAATTCATAGCTGTCTGAGAATAAGGTAATAAGTTTCTGGAAAATTAAGTTACAAAACCCAATTGCTTCTTGTACATTTTCTACAGGATGTTTCTTTGTATTGATTAAATATATCCCTACACAGGGAAGCTCACATGCTGACACAATGGAATSATCATTTAAAATTTTAGAACTTTTGCCTGCTTTGGCATCTTTGGCTCTGTGCCTGCTAGGGCACAGAGTCCCCTATCTACACTGGGCTAATATTTTACAATAAACATCTCCTACTTTATCAATATATTCTATACAAAAGCTAATTTCTTTATTATTAAGCATTTAATGAAAGTCAAATCACCCCAAAGCAGAGCTGCTGGATCATTTAAACTGGTATTTCAACYAGAAAATACATATGGCTKTCACAAGTTTATGATCTGTTAAACTGGGGRGAAAGRGCACACATCAACTCAYCAGCTCTAAAACTTTGTCATGAAASCCTAAAAGGAAAATATTAGCTTTGCACAAACCTTGCTTGGTTGTTTTGGCTTAGGCTTAATGCTTATGAAGACATCTAACTGCTCCATTAGCTGTGTTATAAACTGTGGTTCTACTTCAATTTCTTCCTTCATATCAAACATGAGCACAAGGGGAAGGCAACCCTGAAAAGGAAGGCACAAAAAATTCCAAGCACTTGTAACTGGACATTTTCCCATAGCAATAAACTGAACTACAGACATTGTAACATTTATACACCATGAAATAAGGAAATTTCTSTAAGTTCAGAAAAAATAGCAAGGATGACATTTTAGGGAAAGCCATTTCCTTGTATGCAAGAAYACAGGTGTATCTTCCTGTCCCAGGACTGTGAACAAAGAGATTGGTAGCACAAGGGTGAAATGATTCACTGAATATTTGACATTCCAATCAGCACAGTCTTGTCTGGAAATGATGGCAGGACACCCACACTAAAAATCTCCTGTTAAACTGTATGAAATAAGGAAAAACACTTGTAAAAAAAATCTCTAACTCGCCATTGCCTAAGTCTTAACCTTGCTCTTCCCCATTCTAGATCAGCTACATAAATATTTTCTAGYGATATGGATAACATCTGTAACACACTTGAAATACTAAAGCTAGAGTAAAACCCCCMAAAACTGAATGGTCCAGTCCTCACACATTTTGTCCCTCAATATTCACATATATGAAAACTGTGTACATACTTTAGTACTAAAATAATTGCTAAAGGCTGCTGTGAAGTTTAAAGACCAATATACCAAAACCCTCTGCAAATAATGATACTCAACACCAGAGCTATGTTTATAAAAGGCCTTATAGAATTGTGGCTGTGGTACTATAAAGAATGTAAGACATCAAAATAAGTAATTATTTCCTATGGTTTCCCAATTTCATTGAACACTTGCCTACATGGGAACTAAGGAATTCCTGACATTTCCCTCAAAAGAAACCTAATTACCTGACAAACATAGAAAAGACAGGTTGGCAAAATAAAACACAACCCATCACCCAACACCCACAGAATATTTCAGAAAACTGCCTCTACTCAGAGGCACATTGTTGTAAATTTAAATTACTTATGTCGGATAATATAAATTTTAATATAAATTAAAAAGGTTATTTTTCAAGTCATGTTATCAGAGATTACAAATATCTCCAATAASTACAAACACTGACAAAACTGACAAAAATTCAATCAGCTGTTTGCAGTGTAATAGCGTTCATTCCTCTCTAAGGCTAATTTACATGTGACCTGTAAACACATGCAGAGCAAGCATCTTTTCTATGATCTGGCAATTTTTTCACACAAGCTTSACTGAAAATATTTACCATGAGATATTGCCTGGCAAGACAGACAGACTCAATTGTGCCCTGGAGGTAGACAGTGGATTTCTTCTGTGGGTTACTGGGGTCAGGGAAGTGGATCTGAGCACCAGTCCTCTGCATGATATGTTTGATGTTGCTGCCGTTGCGGCCCATCATAAAGAGATGATGCTGCGCYGCGATGTCCAGCTGCGTGCTCACAGGGATTGCAGAGGCCAGGCTCCCAGCCAGGTGTTCCAAGAGCATGGCTGTTCCTTCCTGGGGGGAAAGGGGAGAAACCAGTGAAACAGGGCTCACAGGCACACAAAAGGAGAACTCAGACCGCTTTCTTTCTTGTGGTGCACTCCACAGGCAAGATAAGAAAATGCTGTTGGGTTTAAAACCACAATTGATTTGTTAAAGGTAAGAAAACTCTGCCTACTACTCCCATTTTATGGCCAAAYGCAGCATTTAATTGCCACTCTGTAACAGGCAGCAAGACAATGTCACATGGATTGGTCCCAACAGACCTTTTGTGGTCACTAAGTCAACAGAGATTTATCTGGGTAGGTACACTTGGAAAACTTTCCTCTCGGTGTTGGGCTCAGATGTTCTTACTGGCTTGAGATCCACCCATCTGGGACTGTATCAATCTCTCCTACTGTCAGTTCTACCAAGAACACTTTTCTACTTTATTAAGATGAACAGGCTCCTGGCAGCTCCTTGCCTTGGCTGTCAAATTCACACCTCCAAGTGCTGGATTCAGTTTTATTGACTGATTGGGCAGCTTTCAAGGTTTATATTTGTGTGCGTGTAGAGAAGAGCTCAGCAGGAACAATTTGAGATAGAAGTGTATTTTGTGGTTTTTGTTTGCATTGTTTTTGAATTAAAAGATGGGTAAGACCAACACATATTCCAGAATTGCTGAAAASCTGAGAAAGTGTGCAGGAGGTGAGCACTGGATTAAAACCTTACGACCAACAATGYTAAATCCTAAACTTAAAACTATTTTCTATGCATTTTTACACTTCACCTGTATAAGTTAAGTATAGGAAAAAATTCAAACCCTCAGGGTTTGCAAGTAATAATACAATAACATGTATAATAACATGTGCTGATGAGGCAAGATATACCATCTTAGGCATATAAATTATAAATATATGACATTCAGAAGCCTTCTTAGGAGCAGAATTACCTTCACAGCACTAGTGTTGTTTTGWGACCCTCTGACAATGACTGTAGCACCATACATTCGAGAGCGTTGTTTGAAGGAAACTGAAATGTTGTACGTCTGACACACGTGCTGAATGGTTGGAGAATTAGGATCTGGGATGGGTTGGAGAATTCCAGCAATAGGCAATTCAAACATGAGTACCAATGGAAGCAGCTCCTACAACAGTAATGAAGAGCAGATATTGAAAACCAGATCCCTATTCAAACTACAACAATTTTATTCCTCCATCATGATGCACTGATCAGTGATGATTTAACTGATAAAACACATCTTCTGTCCAGAGTTCATGGATAAAAATACACTGTCACTTGGAAAAAGGCACCTCCTTTTTCCAGGAATACTAGAGCAGGTTTTTTTTTGCCGAGGCGTTTTTGAGTTTTGTTCGGTTGATTTTTTTTTCTCCAAAAYAGCGGGAGCATTTGGAATAAGGTTGTGTGACACATCTGGCTCAAAAATGGCTGTAAGCTTCTGGTAATTTATTTGATTTTTCATTATCCATGCCAAAATACACATAAGAGTTGAAACTATAAGAAARAGATAGAAAATAGCTACAAGTGGAGAATGACACTGAATTATTTGCACAAATTATACATGAAAATGGTTAAAATGTGAGAAGCAGAAATTGCCTTTCCCAAGTCATAKATTCACACAGGATGCCTGAGCTTCCACAGGCCATCTGTGGTAGGTAAGCTAAGATATAATTTTCTACACAGTGTGGAATTAATTTACATCTTGCTTAGAGTGTAGACTTCGTGTTCAAGACCCACTTTGGGCCAATTAAAAATTCAGCCAGAATGTGAATCACTGTTATAATATCCTTGGCATATTTCTCATATGGATACTCACATTTGTTCCTACACTTCTGCTGTCACCAGACAGAGGCAGACAGGGGTTCTCAAAACTAGAGTTGTCAAAACTATGCATTTTTCCCCTGGCAGGTGTTTTTAGGGGTACACTACACTGAGCTAGAGCATTACCCGAATTCTGACTCTTGCAGACTCCACTCCAGCTGGCTGTCCTGCAATAGACACCTGGAAGAGGAAGAATGTGAAAAACATTGGATCATATCTTCAAGGGAGGCATGGAGAAGTCATTCAGATAGCTGTGCTCTCCTTCAAAAAAAAAAAACTAAGAAAAAAAATCAACACATTTCACACTTGCTGACATCCTAATTGTTCTCTAAACACTAGCTGAGAACTATAGCCAATGCTAAAAAATGTTTCAGCATCTTAGGTTATATATTGCTTTAAGCAACTAGAAGAAAAAGGATACATCAAAAAATACAGTGGTTTAGGTTTAATAATGGAATTATTACTGTATACATGTGCTCAATGCTAATATTCAGACAACAGTAGATTTTCCTGAATGTTTTGAAATTAGTGCATTTTGCTCAGCAGCCATTAGGATGCACAAGTGGGAATTCTAAGTACAAGGATGAGAGACTTGAAAGTAAACATYCCACCAATATTAGCACTAGAAAAGATGAACAATTCAGGCTCAATGATTTATTCTAATGAAGTTGAACTCTTACAATAGGACATTCATTTCTGCTGGCTATTTGCTAAGTTTAGTCTTCAACAAAGTTACACCATAAGCAAAAAGCACCAAAAAAATCAATCAACATGCTGAATAAGTCATTGTGTTGAACAGGAAAAAAAAATTTAAAAAGCAGATTTTTTCATACCACTTCTCTACCATTCACACTAAGTTGCTGACTTCTGTATGCGCAAAGTAATTTTAGCTTAAAAAAATTAAAATGATTCATGAGCCATCACAAATTGTTTCCATCTGTTTTTAAAGATTTGCTCACTTAGGAAGCCCTGTACTTTCCACACAGYGTAAAAACCAAAAATCTATTTCCCYGAATATGAACACACCATCCCCAAAAAACCCATATTGATGARAGAAGTTTAGAAATGTTTTAWACTCTCAGAAATTACAGCACAAACGAGCTCAGTATTAAACAACACTTACTTGGTTGCTTTTCTCTGCTTGATTGTTCCTATTTGAGTCTGGAAAATGGATATGGCATCCYGTTTCCTCCATCACTTTTTTAATATTATTGCCACCTTTACCTATCACATGAGAATGTTCTGTATGTGAAACATCCATCTTCAAGGTTACCCGATTGCTCTGGAAATGAAGCAGCCACAGTTTGACTTGGTCATAGCAGAACCCCAGTATCTGAGTTTTTAAGAGTAATGCAGCTTCAAAAATGACATTAAAATTGCATTTCCAAAGTATTTTTTGCTATTACTTAAACTTCTAATCAAGGATGATGCTTTTTATAGCAATCAGTTGGGTGTTGATTTGGTCTTGTTTTCTTTCTAGTGAGGAAATAAATAGTGGAGATAAAAAATACACCAAAGATGCATCTTCAAAAACAACTAATGCTTTTAAAATACCCTYGAACTTTCATCAATTGTGACTTAAGTGTCCTTCTGCAATTTATTCTGATTCCTTTTAAGTTCATGTTCTTTCAATTGAAGTCCTGCACACCTGTTTGATCTGAAAGGAATACATTATGAAGACTTTGCAAATCAAAGCCATGGGACCAAGTAACTGTTCTTTCTTCCTCAAACCATTTTTTTTGGTACATGAATTTTTAAAATACACAAACACTGCCTACAGCTATTCTTAAAAGCTCTATTGTTAACARCTCACAATAATGTTGTTAATAGTTGTTAAAAAAGTGGTGCTTATCACTGAGCGCTCCTCTTGGCAATCTGCTCAGAGAGCCAGGAAGGTGCCATACAAGCACACAGGACCATACACACTGCCCCAAAAGAGCTGCTGCTGAATGAAAATAATATCTGATGAGCAGAAGAGACCCCAGCCAAAATCTGGATGTTTTAGAAATTCTGGTCCTGATGTTTCAGAGTGCAAGAATAGAGTAACTGCTAAACATAAAACAGCATAAATGCTCCTAAAATCAAATTTCAAACAGAAACAAAATTTYAGGTTCTCTGAAGTGGTTGCATAATCTATTGCTTGCAGTGAAGCTGTATTTCAGATTTTGAAGTAACATCCCAATTCAATRAACAAATCCCTTATGCTTTTAGCCATATGGCTGGAAATATTATTTCTATACAATTCAGATCTGGAAAAGCTGCTTCGAGCAAGTATTTTTCTCTCAAAATGTTTAAATATGTGGGAATACACCAATATCGACATCTGCAAGGCATTTATTGGAGACTTTGCTTCAGAGCTTCCATAAATACCTTCTCTTGAAATGTGCCTATTAAAAAGATCAATGTCACCACAAAATTAGGGGCTAAGGTGTCATTCTAAGAAAGCTTTCTTACTTTTGTGTCCAAGACAGACATGATTTTCTCTTTTGCTTCCTTAACGTTCTCTTTTTTTCCAGAAACTTTAATATGGGGATCTATAAAAGAAATAAACTTGTAAGAAAAACACTGTACAATATCTATAAAAAAATTTCCTCACTGCTCAAATAAATTTGAGCCCATTATTTATAATCCACTGATAAACCATACCACCAGCCTTTGGGATTCAGCTGAAGGCCAAAATGTCTTATTCCATCCCTTCAGCCCCACAATTAGGATTATCAGATGAATTTATTAAACACAAGAACCAACTTAAACAGAAATCAAATTCCAAATGTATATCACAGTATCATAAACATTGCCTGCAATGCAATTACACACTAAGCCACCACATTCTCTCAAACCAAAAGTAACAACAGGCAACTCAAAGCTTTTTGGCAGCTCACCAAATTCAACTCCCCCCTCATCATCACTTTGATATATTTAATTAGTCTCTACAAATATTCTTTGCAGTTTTAACCTGGCACTAAAGGTGTCTCCACCCAAAGTTTTCTGACTGCAGTTACCAAATGAAATTCAAATGACACTTTTTTAAAGCAAATTGCTGAAATTCAAGTACATAAAYTAGCAGGAACTCCAGCTGATGGTGGGTTTTGCCCAGTGAGATCTAAAATATTCTTTCTACAGCCCACTTRGTTTACATGATAATTTTCAGGCCACTGCCCTTAAACAACACAAGGTGTTGGGCTGAGCTACCAGGTGCCGTTCTGCATCCCATAATATACACCTAGTCACAGAGTACAGATCCAACTTTGGAATTAAATCAAGTACCAATTACTGCAAGTGTGAGAATGACACATCAGCCAGTTTAGCAGCACCATCTGGTGTCCAGGAGCACACAGTGCCACAGTGCAAAATTACCATCAAAACATTAAATGTAAGTTCAGTTACAGCAAACCAAGAAATGCCAACTCCCACCCACATTGCTGTGCACCAGAAACAGGGGTATGATATTGCAGGTGATGCCTCTTGCCCCTGTTCTTGAGCCCTCTGCCCTTCTGCAGTGCCTTTTTCTCCTGYATTACAATGAACTGCTCTTAAAACAAAAATTCTCTACCCTCTTCTGACTCTTGAATTAATGCAATTCCTTAKGCTAGGCAAATACATACATCTAAGGGAATACAAAAATAAATATACTCTCAAAGACAGGAGGAAACAGCTGTAACACAACAGATCTGCCTTTCCCATCATCTGAATGATTGAAATCACTTCCCTGCTAAAGAAATGTGAAATAATACAACTTTAGGCTGTAAACCTGTTCTATTCAATTGAAAATTGAAACTCTAAGTCATTCCTGGATACTCTTTTCATTCCAACAGTAAAAATAAGCCTCCAGTCTTTACCACTGAGAAGTTCTGAGCACATTCAGCTGGGGATACAAAAACACTGAAGGAACACAGGATTCACTGCCAAGTTTCATGAAAGTCAAGAAAAACGCAGCATTTTGAGTTCTGAGAAACAGATATATTTTTTAAAATGGAAAAACCGTAGTCACAAAAACATGGTACGCACACAGAACCTACAGAGGCTTCAAAAATCTGCTGCTTCAGCCTTTCACAATGGAGCAAAGTCAAACAAAACCCCAACTAAATAGTCTTAAGGGCAAATTTTCTTTTCTTTTTTCAAGTTGTCAGGAAGCCATGTGGTTGTAATGCATTTAAGCTGTGAATGATATTTGAAGTGGATGTTGCAGTCAGAAATTCCCAGAAGCAGATTCTAGCACACTGTGTGTGCTCCAAGCGCTCTTCAAATGCAACCAGGAAAAACACAAGCCCAGACCATTACCACCACTGGGGAGCTGMTTTTCACAGATTTGTAAACATTGTATTTAAATACACATTTTATTATATGTAGGAAAATTACCTGAAATCAAGCCTGGCATCCTATTAGTACTGAAGGAGATTACTATCATTCCATAATATTATTTGCTCACTCATGAGTGAAAGTACAGTTTAAAATACCTATTTTTTCCATTTCTCATCTCAGTTGGAGAYCTCTTTCCTGTTGATACTGACAGCTTCAGCCAAACATCCTGTATTTCTACATTTGTTTGTTTTTTTTAAGATGAAAAAAAGCTCAATTGCTCAGTTTAAAAACAAAACCRAAGAAGAACCCACAAAGCAAAAAAGAATCCACTGATGCCAGTGACAACTCTAAAATGTGCTACCAAATCTTTTAAAATTGGTCTCAAGTACCCTTTCCTTAACAGACCACTTGTCAAGGACACAGTGGTTGGAAATGGATATGAAGCAGGTCAGTTTAAGTCAAAGAAATTCTTTGAGAGTTGTTCACTCTTTCCTTCAGTGAAACWCTAATTAAATACAACATCCTCATCAAATTTTGCCTGAAAAGAATTACTTGTAACTAAAATATTTTGAAGTGTTTGAATTGGCCTTGTATGAGTTGAAAGTACATTGAAACCATGTATGATCTGCAGGAAAACTCACAGGTACCCAAATAGAAATCAACAAACAGATCATTTCAGCAATCAATTAAGAATTTAGAAAGACAATTAGATCATAATAACCTGATTTTCTGTGTATTACAGAAACAAAATTTCTTAATATAGCTATGGAATCAAACAGCTTGTTTGCTTTGCAGCTGATTCCATGGATTAACAGTTGCATTTAATTTAGGGAAAAAATYCTACCATGCCTTAGGCACTAAGAAAAATCTTAGTTGGATAAAACTCTATATTTAATATTTGAGTTACCTACAGGTGTGATGGCAGCAATGCACTGTCAAAGCCCCCAAAAATTTCCATGGCACCCTCAGAAGTGTGGAGAGGATTGTCAGGCACCAAACTGAGCCAAGTGTGATGATGTCTGGAAGTGACAGTGCAGATCAGCACAAAGCAGCCCTCCAGYGGTTACTGCCACTGATCCATGTGGCCACAGCACCCAGCCCTGGCTGGAGGGCAAGCACCCACTGAACCWGGCCAAACAACTCCCCTGGCTGGGGCCACAACCACCAACTTCTGTCCAAGGTGATGCTAAGTCATCCCTCATGCCTAAGGAGYACCTGTTTTTACTGAGGAAGAAAAAAAAAAATCACCTTGTTCTTTAAGCTCCTCGATATAACTGGGAGTATGCTCCATATAAAACTGGAGTGAGCAAAGAGCAGGTGCCTACCACAAATAAAGACATGACACCAAAGCTTTGCTAGCTATTTGCAAACACAGAACAAAGGTCTGTGCACTAGAAGCATATAAGGCTTTAACAATTTTTTTAAAGTGTAGYTTCAGACCCTGGAAAAGGTTTTAAATCATAAGAAACAACATGATTAGTGTCATGCAAACTATTAAAAATGTCATTCTATAGTAATCCATCTTTTCCATCAATTTTGAAGGGCAGTATATTTTTCTTTAGGAATGGAAAAAAAAAATAATTTTAACAGGCCTTTCCCCCCCACCTCAAGAATGGAGGAATATTTACATAGAATAGAAAGCTGAAGTTAGACAACAGACACTGCTGGAAATTTTTCTCAACAGTCTTCATTTTGCCAGACTCCTGCCTTCAAGTGGTCTTTTATTGCTCCTATCCTCAAATTCCTCACTCCACACTTTGGCAGAGTTTCCTCTCCCCAGTCTTCATCCACAGCTACACCAGCAAGCCTCCAGCTTTATTGCTACTATTGTGTGTGACACTTCAGCAAACAAAACAAAATTCCTCCAAGCAAAAGTGTATTTGTGCCAGTGCAAATGCATCTACACCAACTTCTCCCAGGCAAGAAATATTGGCTAATAATGAAGCCATTTAACTGTGTAAGCCTCTCCTGAAATTCAAGTGTTACATTTAATGTCTGGGGCAGCTCTTCAGACTAGAGCTATGCATCCAGCCTGTTTACAGGATGAACAGCCTTAAGTTAAGTAACACAAATACCAAAATACCACTACTCTAAAAATAGCCAGACAACTGGGCAACACAAGGGCAGATGACAGTCATTCTTAACGAGTGCCTGATTAAGATCTGAATAGCCCAAGAGAATTACAGAACTTGGGCCATTCAAACAAAAAGACAAAAGAGACCCAGCATTTTTAAGGGACAAGTTATGAGAGTGTCTGTCCCCAAAGTACTAACAAAAACACACTAAGCTATGTGAGAAGTTAAGAAAAAAAACCCAAACAACAAATTAACACATAGAAGTTGATATGTTTTCATCTGAAAGGGCAAATACACTGATCACCCTACAACAAGATGAAAAAACATAGACCTATAAAACAAGTGAATTAAGCAAAAAGGTCAAATAAGGCTTCCTATTAACATGGAACAAAGGAAAATTAAAATGAAACAATTTACTTAACGCCCATAAATTAGGAAATACTGTGTGTACAGTTTTAGGAGTGGACATTCCCTCACCAAAGCAGATGATTGGTAATAGCCAAGAGAGACTTGAAATAGGCTCATGGAAAAGCAACATGAAGGCTAAAAGCATGGAGCAAATGCTCAGGAGTAAGGGCACATGCAAAGGAGCTTGACTGAATAATAAAGTAAATTCAGCACTCTGGCACTTGGTGCTGTTGGCTTACCAGTTTAAAAGAATTCTTATCCTCTCTCCAATACAACACAGAGCACTCACTTCTCCKCCCAGTGCCTAAACCACAGAAGGAAACATCTACTCGTGTACTAAGGCAGAAAGCAATGAGCCATTTCCTACTGCAGACTCCTGAGTATTCTCAGAGGTATCACTCAACAACAACATGTAGCTTTTTTCATTTGGGGCTTGTCTTTKTTCTTGCTTTTTAGCTGAAGTTAGACTGCAGCATCATTTTGTCTGAACAAGATTTCACCCAGCTAACTTGGGCATGATCAAAAGCCTACTCAGAGCATCATAAACCTCAACATGGGCTGCAAGCAATTAACAGTGTCTTCAGAGGAGACATACCCTGAGGCTCTGGGCATTCTGGGGGATCTGTTTGTTGTGGACAAACAACTGATTATGAAATGTCCCTGGGAGGAGCTAGAGCCACTGCCTATATGTGAGCACACATTTSAAAGACTGTTTTCTCAGCATTTTTTCACTCTTAACTTTCCCCATTACTGGCACCTACCTCCAAACCATCTTTAGAAGAATTTCTGCTCAACTCAGGACATGAGAAGGCAGCTGAGAAAGAGCAAACACTTGTTGCACTGTTCTGCACACTCTTCCCTCCAGGGAAGGCAGTTTACACACAGCCCTTCACTCCTGTCACAGATTGGATGCCCTCACCTGAGGAGCATTAAGACCAGAGCACTGCTTTTCCACCCTGCTCTGTAACAACTGTGTGATGTGCAGTCAGCAATCCCCTCCTCACTTCTCTCCACCACTTATAGTGACACACGTACACACATACACAGGCAGACATACACAGATATTCACAAAGCAGAGACTGAGAAACACAAGGACCTTACACACACAGGAACCTAAAGAAATGCAGCACAGCATCTGGTAGAGCAAAGAAAAGAACTTTGTCGCTAAGATTTCAGTGTAGCTCAAAAGAAAATGTCAAAATCTGCAACAGGCTACTTAAAATGGTTCTTAGAGTGAAGAATCTGTTTGATGTAAGCCTCACAAATTAAAAGAAATGAGATTGCACACGTACATGAATCATAGCTGAATCCCACATTTGGATCTCCTAGCAGCTTTGAAACAACCCAGCAGAACACTGAAAAATCATGTTCAGAATGCCCATAATTAAATGAAAATTAGCCAGAAACATCAGATAAGCTTTAAAAAATAGATTACCTGTACAACATTACGTTTGGAGAAATAAGCTATTGATGACTGGATTTCGGACCACTGACAGAGGAAATGAAGTTGAAAAGACTTCCCTAAAGCATAAGCAAAGAGGGAAGACAAGGAAGAGATAACAGATCATATGGCAATTTAAACAGAAAAGTAACCAGATTTCAAGGGAGAAGGGGAAGGCCAAGGTGGAGAAGAAAACCTGAAAAGAAGAAATGAGAATGAATTAATTGTAATCACCAAGACACTCAATTTCAGTTACACAACTTTAGTTACCACCACGATCAACTTAAACTCCTTCTTTAACTTCCAAAAAGTGACTTCAGGGACATTTTGCAGATTCAGTCAGCTACAAAAAGGCACATGCCATGAAGCTCTTCAGCCTTTAGCCCAAGCAGCCACCCAAAGCAAGGCAATTTCTCAGCAGGACACAAAGCCTCTTATGGCTTATTTTTTTTCAGCAAGGACGCAACAAATTCACAGTTCATCACTTAAATGTCTGTTGCCTTTGTATCTCAAAGCACAAACACGGAATCACAATGCCTGGGAAAGAAAATAAGAAAWACAGAGAGGAAAMAAGCTACAGTATTGCAAGAKCAGCTTAATAGAGGACCTAGAAAACAGCCACGACATTCCTATCAGAAATAACACCACTGTATCTTCACTGCACACGGACTCATACTCAGGGTTGATGCAGAAGTCATGAGATAATTTTAGTTCCTCACACACATTCTCAAACAAGTCCTTGTGACTGCCTTTTTCTAAATAAAAACATCATCTGACTCGTGAGCTGAAGTTCACGCCTGAGGCTCAGCCCTCCTTGCAGCGCTGCCCCATCCCATCGTGGCACTGCTGCACCTTGGAACGGCCGCTCCGCTGACTGCACCCGCTGGACGAGCCGGCGCGGCCGCAGCCTCTGCCAGGGGCAACTCTGGGGCRGGACCACCAGTAGAACAGGCAGCTTGCAGCTGATCTGGGAAGAGAACCTTCATCTCCTGGAGAACAGAGACTTAAAAACTCCTGCTCTTCTTTTCATGGAGGGGTTGAGAGCAAGCAAACGCTGCCCACGCTGCTCCTCTGCAAGGGTGGTTTCTTTGTGATATACTGAGAAATAAGAATATCAAACACCTGAAAGATGCCCAGTGCTGCCTTTCAAATCAAGAAGTCATTCCAGAGCTGTTCTCAGATGAATTTTCCCTGCATCACTTCTGTCCATCTGTCTCTCCCAGTATTGCATTAATAGCAAAACTCACCTTTGGGAAATGAATCACCTATTGAGCATCTCTGCAAGGTGAATTTCAGCAGTCACTCTGATAAACTGCATTTGGTGTCCCAAAAATTGAGTTTAAATAGAAAGATGGGCATCAGAGTGGAACACTCTCAGGCTCCAGTTTACCTGCAAATGCAATGCAGAGCACATTGCAAGGTATCTCCTTGCTAGAAGCTCCTAAAAATCCAAAACCARCTAATTCCAATTTCCACTGAAAGATCATGACAAATTAGTACTCTCAAGTAATTTAATTACAGCAATAAGTTTATATAACTACATTCCAGGGCTTGAAATTTCAGTTTTACTATGCTTACTGCCAAGCACACTCATTGGATGTTAAGTCCCTCGATAATTGCCTTCATATTACAACTGTGTTTGTATTCTACCCCTCCCTTGTCTGGCCAAATGTAAGCAAATCACTGCTCTTCTCAAAAAACAGCAAGCCCTGATCAAAACCAGAAAAGCCAAAATCTTCCTGMTCTTACAGGAATGACCAAAGTTCAAATCACTCTCCTGTGAGTGTAGTTACAGTACAATGCACACCTGCTGGCTCCTTTGCTACCCAGAGTTTCCTTAAAACATTCACCAATGTGACCATAAATACACTTCATCATCTTCTGAGCCAGTACAAATCCATGACTTTAAGCTCTGGTGGCTGCAGGCACACAGAAATGAGATAAAAGGCTCAGGCAAATGTGACTCTCTTTAAAAGCCTCCTTGCCWGTCACCTACCCTGCAGAATTAATGGCTGGGGCTGCTTCCTGAAGTGGCAGCAGTCCGGGATAAGCGACTGCAGCAAATGAGGGATTTGCTGCCAGCTGCTGGCACAAGGGATGCGGTGGGTTTGTGCGTGTCCGACTGCTTGGATCACAGAGAACCAACACCAACGCCTGTGGCTGAGTTTCAAATGGCCTGGGATGGTCTTTCTGTCCATTTATTTATTGCAAAACAGGGAGGAGTCATCTGTGCTTGAGTCAGCTGCTCCAGAAACAAAAGAAATAAACAAACTTGTGATCTAAACACAACRGTTCTTTAATTTTTAAAGTACACAGCTGTGGGGTTTGGGAGAATTTTTCTTCAGAATGTAAGAAACAGTCTGCCCTGACAGTTTCTCATTTACAGAGAAAGTTAATAAAAAGCAGATGGAGGTCATAATACAGCAACTACAATACGTGCTGTAATTAATCTGGCACCCCAAACAATCAACRCAATGTCAGCAAGAGATTCACTTGAAGTCTCCAAGTCAATTACAGACTGATTAACAGCAACACATTACAGAAATTATTGACCATTTACAAAGTTGCACTGAGGTAAGAAATCCTTCAGCAGCAATAGGTACCCTGTAGGTTAATTAGGCAAAGTACTTCTCCCAAGTATTCACTTAAACTAAAAAGACTTTTTCCCTCAAAATATTCACAAGCCAAACATCAAAAACACAGAAAACAGTGGAATCTTTCCACCTTTTCATCTCACCCTGAGGAGAGCAGCCAATGGCCAAAGAAAAACTGGATAGTTCACGTGCACRCACTCATTTCAAATGGCAAAATATGCAAACACTGTCACTCTTGGCAAACTGTAAAAAGCTAGACTAGAAGAAAGTGAGGCATAGGAAGTTTGGGCCTCCAGAYAGAGAGTATGTCCACTCAGAAAAACGGTGGCAATTCTGTTCCATTTGAAATGCTGAGAAAAACCAAAGAAAATCAGTCTTGTTTCAAGTTCTACATCCACAGTTGGAAGRAAAAAAAAATTWAAAATCCCTGTGTTACTTTTCCWGTAACTGTTTCTCTAAAGAGAAAAATAATTACAGTCCCTTTCCAGCCATCTCCTACAAATATTTCATGTCCCATCAATTTGCATYARGAAAAYGYAGYCCCAGCTGTGGATGAACAACATAAGTCAGCTGAAAATTTTCCCCACAGTTTAGCTGTCTAAATACTTGTAGGAGAATACAAGTTTTCCATTAACTGCAGCAAAATCGAATTCTAGCTCACAAGTAAAGCAAAAAACCCCCTAAAAATTGGTAATTCCATCAATAATAAATTTATGTTATATTCAAAAAATTGCCTGCAACTGATTTTACTTGGGTAAAATTCAACCAGCATTAAATCAAAGGAGTTCTGTAAATACTTGTGTATTATACCAGGCATGAGAGTTACTTCAAAAATTACCAGCAAACACTGGACTTAAAAACCAGAGAAGTGCTGAGAGAAACCACAAAATAGGACCCAGAACTCCCCATACTCCACCACGCCAGTCTRACTCCTGAATGGCAATGCTGGGTATAGCTTTATGTCAATGTTTTAGTTAGCAGCTATGGCCTCATGTACCTCACTCTCTGGATAACCTTTAGCCTGCCCATGAAAAAATAAAAAAAAATAAATTTAAAAAAAGCTTGTGTCATGAGGGTGATTAAGGCACTGGCAACTGAAAGAAGTCAGCAAGACAAAAATTCATATTATTATCAGGAGTAGAGAGCACCACCTCTCCCCACAGCTCTTGGTCACATCTTTTCATTGCCAGCAGATGAGAGCAGAACAGCAAAGGGCACCACTTGCAGACACAGGTTTAGAAATTGCACTTTAGCACTCAGGTCTGAGTTACCAGATGKACATTTTCAGCTGCTGCTGATGCTGGCAATGAGTGAGGTTGAAGTTTCAGTTGTAAAAAATAACAGAAGATGGAGCAGAAAATATGCAAAAAATATCTGTGTCTCTTAATGTATGTTAGGAAGAAAAGAAAAAAAGAGTTAATGGCCAAGAGCCTCTTATTTCTTGATAATTCCTTCTTTTGGGCTGATATGCTGCTTACACTGCTAAGAAGCAATTTTCTATATAATGAGTCAGCTGATTAAAAGCATAACCCATTTCRTAGTAGCTTTATCTTTGTCTGGCATTCCACCAGTAATTCATGCTATAAATGAACTCCTCTACAGTAATTTCTTTTGGTTTATTTTTTTTCCAACCCCATCACTCTGGAACTAGCTCCATCTTATGGACTCCAAAATCTGCTCCTCTCCCAAATGCACCCATGTACTCTGTCATGGCATTCCTACAGGGATTCCTTCTTGCACCATCCTTCAGTAAGCAAATCCAMAAGAAGAAAATAAAAAAATTATGCACCCAAATAACCACTTCCAGTATTCCTTCCCCTCACAGAAAGCACACATTCAATCTGACAACTCAGATTTCTTTGAYGTGACCAAATGTGCGTCTATGAGCAAAGTCAATTCCCCTTTGTAACCACTCACTGCACTCAGGGCAGCAGGAACAGCAGAGGGGAACTACACACAGGAATTTGCACACATATAGCTACAAATTTACTGCTGGAAATCTCAGTGGGAGTGTTTGGCATTAGAGGACTTTAAGCCAATTCCACAAAAAAAGCTTGCWTTTTCCTGAAGCCCAGTATTTTCACAGCTTACTTTCTTGGCTACTACTCTCCTCCAGCTCTGCAAAACCAAGTTTACATTATTTGACATTGCACTGGACACAAATCCAATCAGCTGGATGAAAGCTGCACTCAAAATTAATCCTTTTTATTGCCATCTTGGTTTACTTGCACACATTCTAACTCTGATTTTTTTTTTTTTAGTAGAAATTGCCAATATCCTCAGCTTCCATGGACTAGAAATTCATATTTTGCATTCCTGGTATTTTAGTCATCCATATGTTTTGATGCAAAATAAGACATCTGGTAAATGTTTAACAAATTCAAATTGCAGCCATCAAAACTACAACTTTATGGAAGCTGCACAAAGACATCAAACGGGAATAGTGACGTGTTAGACACTGAATCACTGGTTTAGGACAGTAATTAAAGTACATATTTAGCAGCTTTTCCCTAGGATATTCATTAAGAACCTCACAATTGTGTCTGATCTGATTTCCAAGACAAGGATATGTACTGGAAATCCATGCCAGGCACCTATGAACAGAAAGCTGTAATCCTCCCCTCCACCTCTTGGAATATGCATTTTCACCACCTTCCTCCTTTGCACCTCCCATCTGTTTTCCCATTTACACCATCCTTGGCACTAACTCTTTATCATTCTACTCTTTCAAAACCTCCATTTCTTTAAGACTCCCACTTCAACCTCACATTTCCTGCCATCCCACCTACCTCTTTCCAACTGGCTTCGGTCTCCTCATCAGCCTCTCATTTCCTCTCCGTGTCTCTCTCCATTCCACTTCATCCCCAACTTTATCCTTTCCCACAGCTTTGTTCCCATTAACAAGAGCTCATTTGCCTTTCCCTTTCACAGGAGTTAATAGAGGGGGAAGATGTTGCCAGCATCCCTCTGAGACTGGCCATGGCTGGTGAGCACTGCCAGATGGTTTTGGAATCCCCAGATAAACGAACCCAATTCCAAAGCCAAACCTACCAGGGTGTTWAACAAGCATTTACTATAAAAACACAAATTTTTTTAAACATTAAAAATCTGGATCAAAACAATCACCAGAAMACTAGCTATGCCCTGGATTTTGTTCTCTTTAGATTTGACTTCSTTTACAGACAAAATAATCTTGCCAAGTAATCATGGAATTAAATGACCAGCACAGTTTTATGCAAGGTTAAGTTGGTACAGATGAAAAGTCCAAAATTCTGAAAACTCTATTACAGCTATTTTTCAGATATTCCCTTCTACTGCTACTTCAGAAAAATCCTATGATTCAAATTACAGTTTCCAGAGGAAGTCATTAAAGAGACCAGAATTTCTATCAATGATGGTTTTGTAAGTTTGCACTCTGCCTTTGGCACAGACTCTGCCTATATTTAGAATGCACAGTATAAAGAACGCTTGAAATCAAAGSACACAAAAATATCAGAATTTTACTAGCAATACATCAAATTTGCAGGGAGAGGATGATACTCATGTACACTGTAATTTCAGAAGGTTTACAGGACTTGATCAGGGTTGGAGCAGGGAATGCAGCAGCCAGCCCTACCTGCAAGTGCTCCTGTCCCCTGGAAAGCCTCTTTGGGGAAGTTACACAAACACTGTATCAAAACCTGGAAAGACTATAATTTTTTTGGTTAGCTACAGAATATYACACATTAGGTATAATTGCTTCAAAGTATAAAAATGTAGTGTTCTYCCCAGTAATATTCAAGGGCATATGATCTTTTTTTCCCTTCAAACTGTGACAAGACTCTTAASTAGATTTCTGTCACACATCTTTGTTTCTCTAAGCTTTTGAGAGCTGGAGGGTTCTGGCCTCATCCACTCAAGGCATTTTTTGTTCCAAATCAAAACAAGAATTCAAATCCTGTTTACTAACCTGACATAYCATTGCCACTTACTGAACAATGCTTAAGGGTACTTAATGCAAAACTGGTGTGCTGAAACTAGCACCCTCAGTTACTCATATGAGTGTCAGATATTTTCATTCAGTAATGCATTATTTTGGCAGCAAGAACTTCTCAGCATCCCTTTATGCCTTCTCAACCATTAGGATTGAAACATATGGTAGCAGGAGTACATAATACTTTAAAAAAATGAAACATGACACTTGGCCTTTTTTAACACTTCTCCAACCAAATCCAGGAAAAAGTACATGGTGACAAAAGAACAAAAATGTACTATGGACACTTAACACTAAGAGTTTGTCTTCTCTCATGAAAAATACTCAAGAAGATTAATAATCCCTTGTCTAAAGGAAAAAGCACTAGAGCAATACAAACAGCATTGGTTTTGCTGCAACAAGGTCAAACAAAAATAAGTTTAATGCTACTCTAAAGAACAGAAAAAAACCTTCTAATTTCCCAGATCTTTTATCAGATCTGACTGAAATTGTATTTTATGAAGCAATTGTATAGATAAGAAACCATCTTACTCCCCCCTCCCCAAACACTGCCAGCATTCTCCAGAAACATTGCAGAGCACCCTTTATCTCCTGGCAYGAGCAACTTATAATTCCATTGCAGAATCATATATGCAATTCATCTATTTTGAATATATGAGCAGAATTTTTTTAAAAGAAATCTACTTATATACACAGTCCTTAGCTGGACAATTGCATAACAGGGTGAATCTTTTTTCCTGTTTTTAGTGAGGTCAAATAAGAGCTGCAAAGGAATTTTGCTGCACACAGAGAGAGCTGACACAGAATACCCAAACCAACGGTTCTGTTGTCATGGGCACCAACAAGGAAAAGGCATTTAAATGCCAAGATTTTTGAGAAAACCTTTACTGAACTGGTATAAAGTCAGACCCAAAACTTTACACCTTGGGAACCAAAACTAAGAAGTTTCAGGAAAAATTCTGCTGACAAAAGAGCACTGGCCCCCACAAGCCAGCGGCCCTGAATGCCCCCTGCGTCAGTGGGACTGGCACCAGGGCATGCCAGGCTGCAGGGCTGAGCTGCCTAGCAGGGAGCCATGGAGGCAGGGGACAGCCTGGAAGCATGCAGCAAGGCAGGAGAGAGAGGGAAGACCAAAACTGTGCTGTTTGCCAKCTGTGAAAACAATTATGTCTCCCCTGATTTTCCTTCTGGCAGAAGTGGCTACCAGTCTCACCTTAGCAAGTGCTTGGAAAAGGCACCAGTGAGTGCACCTTTGTCACTATTCACATGTGGAATAAGGCTGTCCTGGGGTCTGGTGATTAAAACCCAGAGTGCCTTCTGCTATTACATGAAGGTGTCTCAAACTGGTGCACTGGGATCCCCTTTCCATTTGCAGCTGGGAAAGACGCATGAAGTGAACTCCAAAGCCCATCCTGCAGCACCTTGCTGTTGCCCACTGTGTAACCAGGTGAAAAGCTCCTCTCCTGAGGGAACAGGGGCCCACAGCAGCCATCAAACCACCACCCCCCTCACCTCACTGCATCTGATAGGGACAGGGGCTGTTTCCTTGACTTTAAGGGTGGGGAGCCACAAGAGCAAAGGAAGGCACCAGAGCAGTAGCAGGTTTAAGTGGCTGGCAGAGCTCCAGCTGGAATAAAGCACATTACTCTCTCTGTAAGCTGTAGGATGACTTGGGGCAAGCTGAGCCAACACTTCTATTGATGTGCACACTGAAATCAGTGCAGAGACTAAACAAATTAAACCTTAAAAAGAGACCAATACAAAAGTTGCCTCTGTGTGCTTAAGCATCCAGGCACTTCAGAGGTTCAGATGCCCTCGTCTCTCCATCACTCTACATCCCTTCATCCCTAGCTCAAGGAACAGGAAGAGTCATCACTCCATACATGTTTGGTTCCTAGCAAGAATTAGGGTTTTACAGCCTTTCAGTTGGCACAGTTTTCAAAAGTATCTTAGTGGGTGAGAAGCTCAAGTTTGTCAGAAAAACTCCACCTATCACTGCAGGTCTCCAAGGACCTGATTAATTCCCCTACCCCTGTTTTTTTAATTGGAACTTAAGGCTATAAACCAATTAAGTGGCTATTCATGGCACAGAATTTAAGGCAGGAAAATTAGTTGATTATATCCCACGTTCACTTGATCAGGTTTGGTTTTGGGGTTTTATTGTAGCTAGAAACAGCACACAAAGATATGAAAGTAGGTCAAGAGCAGGAGTTGACCCAACTTATGAAAAACCTCTGAGAGTCCTTAGTTCATTAACAGCACTTGGTAGTCCTGGGATGCTGTGTGACCTTCCCAGGTGGGGCTGATTCACCATTTAAGACATTAGGTGCAAAGTAAAACTCAGTGCCTTGCTAAATTTAAAGAAACACAAAACATCAATTCCTTCCACAGTAATTTACAGTAGAGTGCTTTCCTTTAAGATKGATAAATCAGCAACACAGGTAAGTAGTGGCAGGCACACAAGCAATTCCAGCACATGAAGTTCAGTTTCCTATTATTCACAACATTTMAATGCACTTTTAGAGGTTATATATGGCTACAAAGGAAAAGATTGCAATTTTAGAAGTGAATGAAATTACAGGAGGGCTTTTAATCCTATTAATATGAGCAGTTTTACCTCACATTTTACTTGGGCACAGTCTTTAAAAAAGTAGCAGGATTCACTTCTATATTGAAAGAATTAAGAACAAATCTACTGTAACTAAGAAAAGTAGCTTCTRTAAGGAAATGTTTTCATGCAACTTTAACCATCTCTGAAATCCCCAATCTTTAATTTCTGTGGTTTCTCCACAACACAGCTAGTTCCAAATGACTTTTTAACAAAATTATAATCACATATAATATATATACCACATGAAAAAGGAAAAAAAATTAACTAATTCCTCTTTGGCCCAGAAGAAGGAAGTCATTTAAGGAAACCACTAAAACCTTCTGTTATGGCTGCAACTAGATTAAGAAGGAGTAACATGTATATAAAGCCTTAAAGAAAAGGAAAACACCAAAGACCTAAAATATAAGGCGATCCTAACAGTCATTATTTTATATGGAATCACAGRATCTYTAAGGTTGGAAAACACCTCCAAGATCAYGAAGTCCAACATCTGACTGAACACCACCTTGTCAATTAAGCCATGACTTRTTTTGGKKTTTTTTTCTGAACACTTCCAAGGATGGCAACTCCTCCACTTCCCTGTTCCAATTTCCCAATTCTGCACCACTCCTTTAGGGAAGATATGCACACAACCACACAGAGCATAGCATTATCTGCTTAGGAGTTGCATAAGACAAAGAAGCAAATAGCCTAAACTATTAGGAATTTTCTAGTTGCTTTTATGTTTATTTGACTGAACTAGGACTTGGCTAATTTCTTGGGGAAATTTCAGGTTATATAACTGCCCTTTGCAGACATGCCAGCATCTGAAGAACAMCAAGACACCTGGTCTTTAGAAAAAGATGAGGTATGTAATGTAAATCTAGTGGCCTAGACCAAAATTCTTTCAGTGTTTCAGCAAYCCCAGAGATAACAAAGCAGAGAAATTGATTAATTCCACCAAACTTTGCATTTACTACAAAATACCATCAATGCAATGAGAAAGGGTCCTGAAGCAAGGGTCCAAACCTCATTGATACCACACAAGTACTTCTCCCTCCACTCAAAGTTYCTCAACATCTGCCTCATTGAGCTCTCTGGTTTGCTTAGGGGTGTTTTGGTTTGGTGGAGGGTTTTGGGATTGTGGTTTTTGGTTGGCTGGGTGTTTCTTRGGGGGAAGGAAACTCTAGAGACTTCCAGACATGTTACAAGAGGTTACAGTGATGTGTAAAGCTCATAAGACTCCTAAACAAGGATGCTGTGGAGGGTTATTAACTCTTCTACYATCACTGATATTTAATAATAAAATACTGGGTTTGGACAGAAGCATTGACAAAGTCCTACTCACRTCCACTAATCTGAGGTGGGTTTTTTGCAGTGTGGAATTCCTGCACRGCAGTCTCTCCTCTGTACAAATGTGGGACTCAGCTCAGCTGCASTACAAAGAGCAATATTGCATAACTTAGATGCACTTGTGTTTTAAGCAGTGATGTAATCCCTCCATGGAACACACATGTAAATGATGAAGTGCTTGCAATGGGATGCTGAACTGGCAGGCACAACTCTGAACTACTCATAGATTAACCACTCCTGGGAAATTTTACTGCTAGAGGTTTAGCTTTAAAAGCAGTTCACACTCTTTTCAAAAAAGACTGCATTGACAAACTGAATTGAGAAAACTATGTACTTTTGAAAAGAAAAACAAATTATCTAAAAAGCCTAAAATCAGATTTATCAGAAAGATATGGCAAAAGAAGAAATAACCTGGCATTGTATCTGCACACTTTGCTAAGGCTGCACAGCCTGACACCTGCACAGCAGTTCTCAGTTCTCTCCCTCCCTGTTTCCTCTGAAAATATAAACTTCAGCTTCCATCACAGTACTGGGAAACAACTGAAAGTTGATTTAAAGGTTTGAAAGGACAAACATTTTAGCTTACTCTAGATATCTAAGGCAGTAACTCACACGTTTGGCCTTGAGCTCACTAAGCAGTGACATTTGTTTTAACAAAAGAGGAGGCTCTACCTTTTATCACAATGCCTCCTGATACAGACAGAATCCTTCCCTTGCACYTAAACAACATTCCAATAAATCAGAGTGAGGTTTTACTGATTTGGCTGAAGTCTCTGGTTATTTGTCTCAACTGTGGTAATACAGTGATTAACTTCACTGTGCATGTTTACCTTCACAGCCTAGGACGCAAAGAGCGAAACAGTTGCACTTGGCTTGCAAGATAATTTGCAAAAGGCAAAGTTTAATGAAAAAKAATGAAATCAAACTGCCAGGCAATGAATGCCAGCAGTGCCCAATGCCAGTTATTGCTGCCTTCCTTCCAGTGCCTTCAGCATCACTATGTTTCTTGCTATTCTCCYTGGATATGAATTTAACATGCTCTGTACTTGTGCTGGAGATATGCTAATGAAAAACAKCATGAATGAAATGCTTTGATAACAAAAGCTAGTTTAAATTTKTTGAAGTTATTAAAAAAGATGAAAGAATTGGTAAAAAGCAAAATCAAATGGAAAAAGTACAAATAGATTTTTATTGACCAACTTAAATGCACAGTGATAAGACAGGAAAAACAGAAAAAAAGGCAAAACAAAAAGTCACAATGCCAGAAACAGCAAATAAGAGAAGAGGTAAAATAAAGTAACAGCAACTCAAGAGAGAAAGAAAAGAAATTGGTAATTTCAGGATATGATACAGATAAAAAAAGAGCTGGAGACTAAAGAAAATAGAAGAGGAACGAAAATATGGGAGCAAGAGGAAGAAAAAAGAGCAAGAGAAGTCCTTTTTAAAAGTGAATSGTGGAAGAGTTCTACCTGCTCTGCAAGTTCAATTTATCTTCCATTTCCCCTTACCATCTTTCTTAACATACTAAAATACTCCCTGCTCTAACTCTCTGATCACCTTCCTGCTTAGAGCCACTTAGTTACCAAGAGCAGAAGGGATTCTTATGGTGGCTGCTCCCCAAAAGCTATTGCAAGCTGCATTCTGAGCACACACACATCCCACAACCTCTTTATGGCTGCTGGAATAGGGACACAGGGGTATGGGGTAGGGAAAATTTAGAAATAAAAAGAGTAAGGAATATAGGTGGAATCTGAACTCCCATATATCCATTTCCTAAAGAACAGCTTCAGACCCCATCCCCAAGCACTGCTGCTGGCTAACATGACATTCACCTGCTTCCAAGGCATTTAGCATTCCAGATCCACACAAACAGATGGGGAAACATACGAGCATSTAGAGTGAGGGTTCAGACACCTAGTAAATGAACAAGAACACCCTCTCTGCAAAAGTAAAAATTATCCATGGCTAGATTTGAGGAACAGCCACCCTGGTCCCCCATGTGAGCACCAATGACAACAGCAGAAAGGGATGGACAACAAGAACAAGACTATTTCAGAAAGGGAAAGGGAAAATCCCATTATCTTATGCCTGCTTGGAAAATGTTTGTGGAACTACAGCATCTGATCATTTAGGATTTGGCAACCTACTCATGCTTTCATACCACYGAATAAATCTTTAAAAGACAATTAACAGCATTCCAAAGGAACAGTAACTACAACAGAGTGAAAAAGCATGTTGAGAGCCAAAGTTACTGTCTCTCAATTTGGTCTTTAATTCACCAGACTAGAGAAGATACCAAACCTCCAGAACACGAGGCTTTGATACATTGTGAGCTCTACAGCACCAGTGCCAAGCAGAGCAAACCCTGCCAGTGCCAATTCTTTCATTACTGATGAAATCACTCATGAAGAGCTTTAAATTGTTCACTTCCCTCCCTAAATCCTTCATGTTATGGGATCTCTTTGGCAACCTGAACAAACGCCTTGCATTAAGATGCTGTGGAAGATTTATGTGTTTGTGTGTTTTCTAAACATTTATTTCTAAATGCTTTAACCCTCCTCATCACTAGAGTAAGGCTACAGCATCTGGTGTTCATTAAAACCAGGAAATTCCTGTTTTGCCCTTATGAAACTGTTGAAAGTTGATAATAGTTGGTTTTTTTTTTAATTCAGCTTTGTGATGATATGTTTTAGAAAACACATTAAATAATGAATTTGAATGAGCAAATTTTTTAAATCCGGTAATGCCTAATTCAGACGTTAGTCTTTTGCAATTCAAAAACCCCATCAGAAAATATTTATCAAGTGTAAGTTAATGAATTACCACTACCATACTTACAATAAAGAATTTTGGACTCATCAATTTAAAAGTTGTAATCCATATAACAGAAAAGAAATTATATAGAGGTTCACAAGTCATCTATTCTTGGTGCTTYAGCTTCACTACAGCACATTTTTTTCTAAAGAACACAAAAGGATTCTGGATCTTGTAGAGAAATTAATCTTCATATCCTTGCTGAATCTTACTATGCACACCTTGGCTGTAAATTTCAATACCTTTGTGTTTCAATTCAAAACAAAGCATGCTTTCCTCTTATTGATTTAGTATCAGTAGTGTCTGATTAAAACTGTCTCCAGCAGTGAGAAGAACGACACCACTGGGCCCTGAGTGCTTCATGACAGACTGACCAATATCACAGGAAGAAAAGCAATGTTTYCCTAATCACTGTTTTTCCCTTATATTGGGAGGAAAGCTGTGAGTGACCTAAGGCCACAACACACAGGATGTGAAGCTGCTGAAACCACAGGCAGATTATATTGCAAAACTGCACCAAAAATCTGGCATGTCTGGGTGATGCCTGGGTGCAGCGTGGGGCTGGGGTAAAGCACTGTCCATCCATAGCTGCTGCTCCCTCATGAATGACTCAGGCTCAGCTACAGCCAAGGAGGCAGGCAGAGAGAGCATGTTCTGAGGCCAAGTCCCTGCAGAGCCAGCCAGTTATTTGTTGCAGACTCTCCTCTCAATCACAAAATGTCATTAAGTGAAGCTAAGAGTATGTTAAACACTTGGAATATTTACCCCTATATAAACAGCTGCTGTAGTTGCAAATGGAAAGTTACAGAATTGCAAACAATTGGTATTAAGTGTAAACAGAACATATAAACTGCACCTTATTTCATAAGAAATAGGAACCTCAGGGTTAAGGGGCTCTTTGTACACAGGCTGTAATTTACTATCTTAGGTGACCAGAGATGGCCAGAGAGTACAAGTCTTAACTCTAGAGCCACCCTGAAATCCACAGGCATTTGAAACACTTTTTTTAATAGTTTAGCATATTGCTAAAATTTCTTGTTTACAGCCTATCACTATCTCACTATCTAAAGTTTCTTTTGGCACAAGGACTTTGCAGGATAATCATTCCCACTGCAGATTCACTCAGTATGCCCAGCTGGAATATGTGTTCCCTTTACTCAATTTTTACTCTTATCAGCCCATAACTCTTTTAGCTGTTTTATTTCCCATGCTACTCAAATTCATTCCATGCATTGATAGAGCTTCACCMCATTATCTTCTACTTGAGGTCACTAATAAAGAAGTTAAATTAATTTAAAGCTGCATCTCCAAGTACAAATGCAGAAACCCAACCAACCACCTCTTATYCCTCTTTTATTGCCTTTCATTCATGCTTTTCATCTTCAGAACTAAGCCCACTTAAATTAGGGGGGGAAAATTACAGGCATCACTTTATTTCTTATTTTCTATCCTCAGAAGAAAAACTCTTGTGCCTCAGCTTGCTGAGGAGCATCAGGTGTGCACCAATTCCCAGCACCCCAAGGAGAGGGCACACAGAACTCCCAAGTTTGCACAGAGACCTTGTCACTCCTGCACTACTACWAATGTTAGTTCCACACATTCATGCCTACATACAGAACACCTGCACTTTCCCAGTCCTAATTCCTTCCCCATTTTAGCATGATTCGTTTTCCATGCAAGTGGGGAAAAGAAAAAATGAAATAAATTTGGACTTTAACACCATGTGGGAAAGTACCTCAGAAACAATCTCACTTTACACCATTAAAACTTTATTAATCCTGCACTTTTCTAAAAAGATCATTTTTCTTCCCAAGAGATTTTATTAATTTACTAAGGTTAGTCCACACCTCCACCTATACATTCTATATATAACATGGAGACAAATTAGCTGAAGTTCATTTTCTTGGTTTTTAAATATGTATCAGCCTGGACAGAAATGCATGCAGTGTTCCCAATCTCATTTTTCATGCAGAAGAGAAATTAAGTGTTGCTTTCAATCAGTCACAGCCACGACCCCTTAAGAACAGAACAAGAAGGTTTATTTCAAAGGGAGATGTCCAGACTCTATASTTAGTTCACAGTAATAGGCTGGACTTCCAAAAGAAACATAATTTAAACCACAATACTGGTCATTCCTAAGATACAGCTCCACTTAGGCTTCTTAGAGAACCCAAAAAAGGGGGCAGGCTGTCCCTGTCAGGGACACAATGAGCATTTAGTGTTCTGCTGGGCTTGGCCAACACTCATCTTTGTACTCTACAGAAACAAACACAAAACCCCACAAAACACCCACTCATCTAAMATGTTACCAGAAACACTGGCTTTGCCTGCTGTAAAATAAAGAAACTTTTCTGATTAGATACAGAATCACACAGCAGAAGGTACACATGCTTAATACAACAGCTTTGATTAAATAAATACTCACAGAATTGCAAGCTCCTTAAAATGGGTTGGTGTATCAAATACCTATATAAAGCCAAGATAACTTCAACAAGAAATTTCTACAAGAAACAGCAGACTGAAATGGAAATACTTCAGGTGACCAGTATTGATGTGTGACTCTAAAAATCCAATTCCTTATTCTGTGGTTTTYACTATGCTAACAACAAATCCCATCCCACAGTAAGAACAACATAAAATACCTTTTTTCGATTTTGCGCCGATCTTCAACTTTGATGGCCAAGCAATCTGTGTATTTGTTTCCTCCATAATCTATCAAAAAGAAAGCATTTTCAAAAATTTAAGTTTTTATTTTTCTCCTGCAAAAGCATGCGTTCATTTTCTGAAAATATGACGTTTACCATTTTAAAATTGTTAAATATTATTACTGTTAAATAGCACAAGCCATAAAGTGCTTCTCTGGTTTTCTTGAGAACTTTTGTCTGTTAATAAGCATGGCTGAGTTCTGATCATTCAAAAGAATTCCACAGAGCAAACACAAAATGCTCAACAGCTTCCATGAAGTTCAAATGACCACTAATAGCTACAGCAGACTCCACATCCATCTCTGAGGGAATTTCAAACCTTTACAATTCAACACAAACATTTCCTCAGTTACCTTAAAATGGTTCTTAAGTAAAGTCTATCAAATTTAAACTGAGTCTTTTWGAGTCTCCATAAGTCAAAATATATTGGCTTGCCTCACTTTTACCCAAAAGCAGCTTTGCATTAYAAGCTTATCCAGACTCCAGAAATTTTATTTCCCAGTTTAGCAGGCCAGAGCAGACATTTGACAGCATTTATTTATTATGACACAGTGTGTAACCTACCTGTACATCTCCAGCCAACAGGGAAAGACTATGCACACACTCTTACACTGAAAACCATGCAGTCATTTAGCTCAGTGTCAGCTCTCATTCTGCTGCTGCCTTTGGTTCAGTGAAAATTCCACCAGCCCTATTACAGGCAGATTATACTGAAATTCCATCCTGGCACAGAGCTACAGAGCTTCACCAACCCACTGAGTYGTAACACAGCAGAAGGAACTGCTTGACACCAAGGACTTCAGATAGATGAATGGAAATCCAGCTCCTAGAAATGCTGGGCATGTCTACTGAGGCTAAAGGACTKCTCTTTTATACCAAGGTCTCATCAACAAGAACGGTGAGCTCATAGCTCTCATCATACTCATGATGGAATGAAAACAATTAAAATGTCAAAATAATTAGCAAAGCCACTTCCAAGAAGAAAAGCAATGCACTAAGAAAACAGCTGCACTACCAGTATGTTTTCCATAACAGTCTAATTCAGAATTAAGGCAGATTTCTCTAACAGTTCCTAATTCTTATCTTCTACATCTAAATCCCAAGGACACCACAACAACTTCCAGATTAGCATGCCATGTGGAAAAACAAAGCRTCAGCCAGACTTCATTATACTATATTTTTGGTTTCAGCACTATTGGATAATAAGTTGCAGCTGAAATAAAACATTTCCAGGAGGGTGAAATTCTACCAGCAACATACATATACTTTTCACTATTTTGCAATCCAGATGTGAAAAAGCTGTTTCAAAGAATTCACTTGTCTCTGATAAAAGTCTTTGGGCGAGGATTTTTTTTTAATTGTGCAACAGGCAGTGAAATACACAGAAAATTGGAAGGCACTGGCTAAAAGGAAAAGAGAGATGCTAAAACAAAGAACGGTGCAGGACTGAGTTATAGAAGATCCAACATGAAAGGAACCACAAGAGAGGAGACAGAAAAAGAATGCATGTCATTCAAGGCAAGTGTTACATCCCATCAGTCCTTTACCCTCTCAATAAAGGTTGGAGACTTCTGTCTTGAAGAAATTAAACCCTCCCCGTTTCTTATGATAAACTAAAATGAAATGAAAGCCCACAATTTCACAGCTGCACATTCTGGGGACATATGAGAAAGATGCATATAAGATCTTCAAAGGAAAAGCAGTCTGACTGCCAGCCACTGAGATTTGGCCATCTAGTACCCTTAAGCTCTTTGTAATGTTAAAAATTGCCACATTAGACCAAAAAACATAACTTAGTTTGGTCCCTATAAAGACAAGTTTATCTCCTATCCTAGACTAGGCAAAAAAAAAGTCAGTATGCATTTAAATGAACTACATTTACTGAAGTATCAAAATGCTCAGTCTGTGCTGGCTTTCAACTTCAGGCTGTAATGTTACAATAAATCAGGACTTTCCTAAGAACACTTAAAAAAAATTAAACTACACCACTTAATTCATAAACTATCATTGTATTTAAGTTACTATTTATGTATTGTATTTTTTATAACAGCAAATTGTTACAAAGCTCTGGAAAACTTGGAACTGAGTTTTCATGAGAGCAGTTAAACTTGAAAGTAAAGAGGATATTGAAGATCATAGATGAGATTGAAGACTGCATAGATCACTGTTGCACCAACTTTTTGTTTTGGCYTTACCATGCAAACCCAGGGAATTCTAAGTGGCAAGATTTTATTTTTTCCCTGAAAAATCTGGAGTAATTCCATGACAACCTCAAGTGCATGTTGCAATGGAACTGCTTTATTAGTGAAGTCAGTATTATGCCACATACCCTGAGAACAGAGGTTCTGCTCTCACATGAAAAAGAGAACTCYCAAGTGCTCCAGCTATACTACATGCATTCCAATTGTATAAATACTTGAGTTACATAACATTCAGAGGAAATTCAGCCTAGGGATGACTGAGAGTTCATGATCTCTGCACAACAGCACCTCTGCATAGCTTCCCTTATTTCCACACAAAATAAGAGACAGAGTGAGTACTAATCAGTGCTCTCCTCGCCTTGAGGGACCAACTGACCAAAGGGACCAGSAATATCTGTCAGCAAGGTTTAATCCAGAAAAAATAACCTCATGTTTCTTCTCAAAATGAAGGAAAACCTAAGGAATTGTCTTTCTACAATTTTCCTTCCTCCTCTTTGCCCAAGCGTAATTGTAGTGTTTACAAGCCAAAATATGTAAGCTATTCTCAGTGGAGAAAAAACAGAAGAGGACAAGACACTGGAAGACACCAACAAAACAAATCAGACTGTACTCTGACCCTGAAAAAATTGGCTCTAGCTGCATATCATTGGGCCTTCAAGAAAAAAAAAAAAGTCTAACTGTAAGGCAGCTGGAAGACAAGCTTTTGGCTTCCTTGTATTCCAGCTTGAAAAGTTTATAGTTTAAGCACTTTGGGGAGTTTTTACATTAAGACAGTAAGAAATTATTTTTTCTTATGCTGTATTTTTTGTTTAGCTGATTTTGATGGAAACTGGAATGTCTTGAATGCAACAAAACCAACCAAACAAAACTCCCCCAAAGCCCACAAGTATTTCAGAATTCAAAGGAAATATTTCACACACAGTGGATGAACAAGAACGACATATATAACAGACTTTTCTTCATTTAAAGCAGGCACATGAAATGAAAGTATTATTCTTTATGGTTAGTGTTGTTAAGATACCTCTTTTTGGCCTTGCCACCTTTGGGATTTGGGCATCTTGGCCTTTTCTGCTTCAGGTATTAATCACAGTGAAAGGAGAAATGGGTCAGACAGGAATCTGCATCTACCAGTGGGTCTCTGCAGTTCCCTAGTCTGAATTCTTTCCCCACTTATGTGAAATTCTTTTTCCAGGCAAGTGAGGAAAAGAACAAAATTAAATCAGTTTGAACTTCAATACCATGTGGGAAACTCCGAGACAATCTCACTTGACACCATGAAGATGTTATGCCTAGTCTTGGAATACTGGGTTTCACAGACTTTCAGTGTTCATCTTGCATCTTCAGCTTTCAGAAATGTTGTCGTAGTCCCYTCAGTTTGTATGCATTTACAGCTGTATAAACAAGTTTATTCTTATGGTTTATTTGAATCATGAAATATAACTTAGATGAAAATTAAAGGAAAATATACTTCCATAGAACAAGACCTGAACAGATGCAGCAGACAAGTGAAATTCTGCATGGGGTGATGCTTAGTTCCATCTCTTGCAGTGCACAAGAGGTGATGCAGCACAATCTGAAAGGATGACTAATCCCTGAACATGACTTTTGGCAGCAAGAACACAGCAATGGGYGTAGCTGGAACCAGAATTATTATTTTTAATGGTTTGTTGTTTTTTCGGTTTGGGGGGAGGAGAAAGCAAGGCAAGAACAAGGATGGGAAGGAAGAACAAGACTCAAAACAGGTTTGTGTGAAGTTACCCATTGGGAATTTAAACTCCAAAACTGGTGAGGCCAGAGAAAGCACTTGCATTGCCAGAGCACATCAGCAGGGCAGTATCAAGGACTACCGGTTTGGTGAGGAAATATGAGGAATAAAAGGAGTTAAAAAAGAGATTACAAAACTGAGCCCAAAGCCTGGTGCAAGTACACAGCTCTTGTGGAAGTTGGGCCAACATTTTGGGTACAGCAATGGATTTGCATCCCAAGTCCTGTTGCAGTTTCCTCCCCACTGAGGCCATCTACATAAGCAATTCAATCAAGAATTCACACTTGGTCACAGCCACTACTCAAAGTTGGGCAGTACAGCCTGACCCCTGTGTAAGCCCTAATTCTGCAGGTAAGGAGGAGGGGCTGTTCCTGAGAAGCAGCAATGGCATGTGGCCCCAGGCACCCCACATTCCAGACTACACTGTCCAGAGCTTCCAGTTTGTGCTTCTGTGTGGCAAAAAACCCATCTCCTATGCAGAGACCAGAATTAAAACCACAAAATACAGAAAAAGGCTTTAGTAAGTTTGCTGTGACTGCAGTCTGCCAGTACTGACAGCACACGTGGTAGGTGCAATCTGTTTAAAATACAAAACCAAAGGATGCACAGGGAGGACAAGGACCAAGCTCCACTTGTGTGTCTSTACAGAAAGGAGCAGTGGGACACCAGAGCCTTCCCACACACAAGGACATGAGTGTGCCTGTGTGTCTTCAAGGGCAGGGCTCCTCATTTTCCCATTTTACAGCCCAACAGTCAGAAMCCCAGACACATTTTCAGATAAGGTGACTGCTTGGCTAGTCCTTCTTCCCTAGTTTTAACTGTGTTGGAAAAAGGTAATATGTAAATTATTTTAGACATTACTGTCTGGAATAAGCAGCAYGGATAAGGATCAATACTCCCATATGTTTTTGTTCATGCTTCCACTGCAAGTCATKTGCTTTAATACTGCAGGAAATTGATATTCACCTACTCACTTGTCCATCTCTGTTAAACTGATTTTTATTTCAAGTTTTTACTAAATGTTAAAATAAGGATCAAAAAACATTGATGTGTTTCTGATTGATATATAWAAAGGGAACAGAAGGAAAACTCACCTGCACACTGCTATACAGTTTATATACTGTTCATGTCAAGCTAAGCAGAACTCCAACACTTCCCTGCAACTTCTCAGGGCCAATACTTTTGTGCAGACTTTGAGGCTTCCCCAGAGCAGCACTCAGGCTGTTTGCTGCCAAGGACTAATCCTAACCCATGCTGACTCTAACAAATTTATCTTCTTCACAAAGTTTTCACAGCTATTCCCAAAGAACTTACCAAGAGTTAAGGCAAGCACGTGCAGGATGAAGAGGTTCTGAAGCTAAAATTAGAGGTCAAGGTTAACATCATGGGCAATGTATTTATTCATAGTTTTGATCAACGTGTATCAAAATTTCTATACTAAATACTAAAACTAATGAACAGATTATGTATAAAGGCAATAAAGGCAGCAGAGTAAAAGACATCAGTTTTACAAATGAAACTTTCAGACTACATAAAAGCTCTAAATCACTAAAGATGGAATTGGGAAAGCTGCCTATATGGATATGGCTTTGGAATTTTTATTGTTTCCATTTCCAGTAAGAGATTTTAGCCTTGAAAGATGAGAACAAATGCATGTATGCACATAGACACTGCATCTTATTTTAACCTTCACTTCACCTGAAAAGAACTAAGATGATTCTTATAACAAGGGTCTTGTTTAAGAAAATATTGCAGTATTGTTGCTGCATCCAAAAACTACATCAAGTGAACCTTCTGCAACAAAAATGTTTACAGAACTTTGTACTTAATTTACAAATACAGCAAAAAAAGTTGAGAGTAAAAATCGACCAATCAAATGCCCTTACCTGTGGAGAAACACTTAAGYCCTTCACTTGATTTAAAAGTTTATTTTACCATCAATGGGAATACTAGTAAAGGGTCACAGGTAACACTTTTGTTTTAAATACAGGACAAAGAATAAAACAAAAAAAAATTTAAGCATGCAAAAAATTATCTATAGAAATATCTGACCCTATAGCATTAATGAATTACACAAGTAATATAAAAAATCCTAARAAAAATATCACTGATAAATGAAACCCCACAGAACACTGTTCAAAACACCAATATGCATCCAAATCTCCTCTCTGAAACCAAAAGCAACAATTCTCCTCCTTACAAGCCAGAAAGCCAGTGTAYATTCTTGATTTGAATCATTCTCATACTTGTCTCCTTTATATTACTTTTTTTTCCCCAAGGTAAAAGTACAAACATTTCTGAGGAGGAAATACCTCCTCTATTCTGAGGGAGGATTTAACTCTCAGAATGAAAAGCACTGAGCACCTCAATTGAGATGGTGGTGACAAACCACTCCTCCTCTATTGCTTTACAGTGCAAGAGATCCTGCACAAAGTGTTTAGTATAGCAATAAAGTGGCATAAAGCTGAACTTTATCAACTAAGACTTCATATTACAGGTAAAATCTCAAGACAGCACCCATTGTATCAGAAGCAACACAGGAGAAACTGGAGATGAAATGAAAAAAAAAAMCCCAAAAATCCTTGGAATTACTCCATTGCCTTAGCAGAATGGTCACTATAMTACAGATGGGATAAATGCCATTTTCCACAAAAATGAAGCCTTCCCAAAACTCACCTCTGCCTGAACTAAGAAAAAAGTTAAGTAAGCATTCTTGATTTACCTTTTCAGAGAAACTGATCCAACCTAAATAGCCTCCTTTCCACTGGGTGGGGTTTTGCCAAAAGGGAGACAAATGTCTCAATCTCAAGATTTCCTGCRAATGTTAACTTGCACTGACATCCTTTCAGCCCCCTAATCCATGCTGCCCTCTCCAAGCAGCCACTTCCTCTTCCCAGGAAGCCAAATGAGAGGAAGCTCAGGGTAAATTGGATGCCAGCATTCCCATCCCAGCCAGGCACTTGAAGCCAGCTCTGGAAACGTATGGCCTTAATAAATCCTTGTCACATGCTATGAGCCAAGCTCTACATCAAGAGGTTATTYTAATGCTAGTGCAGATCCTGATTTCTACCCAGAAAAAGTGGAATGTGTGGAACCAGTTCCTGCAGCTCCAAGCTGCTGCTGTGGTTGAAACAGAGACCAGACCCAYGATAATGTCTGATCACCAGCAGCTCACGAGGTCTCACCACCAGATAAATAACACTGCAAGAAACTCAGAGCTCAGTGGCTGCATCAGAAATGGAAACACAGCCCTGGGGGAACCACAGCTATAAATAGGCAGCTGGGGAATAGTCATGGCTGAAGACACAYGAAAAGCCCTTCAGAAGTTAGTCCTGAATGTGGATAATAATTAGCTTGAGACATCTTAGTCTCAGGTCAATGATTAATATTTTCAATGCCTGAAAATGCCCTAAGCCACTTGCATTTGAAGCTCTAGATATGCTTCACATTCAGAGATTAMAAAGTGAGACTGATCCACTTCCAGTCTGACCAACTGCAAAATAAAAATGAACTTTATTTGTATCAGAATATACTACCAATACTTACAAAATGCTTACATCAACACTGTATTAATATATTCACGAGTAAGAATATTGCAACAGTTCGAAGGTTTGTCCCAGAACAACATAAAAGATATTTTTCAAAGATACAAGAGAAAACACAGGATGYTGCAAACCAAGCTCTTTTACTGTCTTAGATAAACAAACAGGGCTTGAGGAAGATTCCTTGCTGCCTTTGCTGCCAGAGCCTCCTAAATAAATAAAGATGCACAATCATTAATGACTACTGCACAGAGGACTTTCACAGAAACATGATTAAAGATGCAGTTAGATATAGCTATTTTTCACATCTTCAAATAATCACATGGGGTTTATTTTTTGGCTTTGGTTGGGCATTTGTTTGTTTTCTTAGTCTCTTCCTACTACTGTTTCCAAATACTTGGACTGAAAGATCACCTGTTWTTAAAGGATGGTTTCACCACATCGAGCTTCCAAAATGGCCTCAGTAACTTCCACAGTGCCAAATATTTAATAGAATCAGAAGCTACAGTTTAAACATGCTACATGTAAGCACAGGAAGGAAAATGAAAAGAAACCACTAGTCTTCCTTTACACTCCTAAACTAATAATTAACAGAAGAGATTTTGGTACACATGTGGAAATTTTGCCCAGTTGCAACTTCACAGCTCCAAGCACACCTATGTCTCCCTCAGGGAATAACACACTCTGCAGAGAGAGAAACACAMGCATTTAAATATAAACTTTCTGCCCAAATCCAGAGATCTCTTAAAAAGGCCTAAGCATCTGCAACTGGGCAAATGCATGCAAACACCTCTTCTGTTTGCTTAATAAAGGTACAGAAGAAACCCTGAACACAAAACATAAACGAATGTCAAAGACTCAGGACCAGTARAACACCTAAGTTACAGCTGGCTGGTAGTATTTAGTGCTTCCTACAAAACCAAGCTCTGCAAATGAACTCTAAAAGGCAGGAAAGCCAGAGCTGAGGAGCCCCTCCAGGCATACTCCCAAAGCCCACACTAACACATGCACACTGAAATAAAGATAACACTGAAATAAAGAGCTTGGATGTGACCTGTGCAGTGCATCAYTTCCAGTCACTACCTTCTACATGTGCAGTCCCATACTGTCCCAAGAACTCCACCCAAATTCCACTAAAGCCACAGCCTTCACCTATCACCCACCCTACTCTGCCCACAGGCCCTGGAGAAGGCTACAGATACACTCCTGTCCAGAGAAGTTTCAGAATGAAAGATTACCATCAGCACTAAGATTCCCAAGTGTTTAAAAAGAAGAAAAGAAACCAACTTGATGACGACAGAGCTAAAAGCAAACCAAAATGCTGCATGCAATTCCTCTTGGTCCACAGGGCTGAGCCTCACCTGTTCTGGATTATGAACTCTTCAGGACAGAGAATCACCACCTTCTTACATTTTATCTAAGAGTGCCACACACCTCCATAGGGCTACATAAATTATCTGTTCTCTGGAACAATGTCCTGGCTTTGCTGGGGAAAGGGCCTTGCTTCCTATGAGGGGTGAACCAGATGTTGTGGAACTTGGTGGAAAAAATCCACCATCAACTGAAAATGGGCTCTGGATCAAGGACATGTAATAACTTAATATTATGTATTCCTCTCCCACAATAAATAAGAAAAACAATTTAGAGAGCAAGGCCCACAAGGATCTTTTACATAAACAGTATGTAACACAACAGCAGAGCAATCCATGTTTATTTAGGATTACCTGTTACTGAACTGCAGATCTGAGAGCTCTACAGAGAAACCTGTGCCATTATTTACTTACTTCTTGCTAAATTATTAGTAGCTCCCAGTGGTTTTGAAAAACCCTCATTAGATGATGGGTAGGTTTTCCCTCATCTGAAGCAGTACTATAACTTAGAAATATTAGAAGAAAGTATGATAAAGTCTTCAGACTCTTAAAAATTACACTACCGAAAGACAWTTATTTACTTTTCACTTTAATTCAGGACCAGAGGAAAGGGCACTTCTTCACCTGATCTTCCCTGCCACAAYAGGGCAGAAAAATTACCTGAATTTCAGCAAGAACTAGGGCTCATTCTGTAACTCCACAAGCAACTGCATTGCATGTGCTTGTTTCTGCTAAAATGCTCAGTGAAATTATGCATTTTGACATTTAAATTGTTATTAAACTCTGGAAGTTGAAAGTTGGTAGGACCAGTTCACATCTACTGAGATTCTGCTTGATTATGAAAATCYAAGTAATACTAYTTTCTCACATGTTTGAAGACCAGCAAAAGACTGCTTAGCACCAAACCCTTGTATTAACTTTCTTTAAAAGCCTCTCTGCAGCTTAACAATGCAGGCTGAGTCTGTGCCAAGCCCACAGGCACAGCCTCCTCTCTCCTCTCTCCTCCCTCTTGGTCTGCATGCCTTGACACACAGAATCACCTTCCTGAATTTTTCTCTTGTCATTTGCCATTTCAGCATTCCTATGAAAATTTCTTCCACCTCACAAGCCACTTCCAGCCAACAGCCAACCTCAGCACATTGAGGGCAGTCCATCAGAACACACCAAATGTGGCATTATTTATGCAAATAATGCCCTCAYGTTCTAGACGTGGCTTTTCAAGGATGCACTTCTCCCTCCCTGTTCCACTCAAAATCCTGCCAATAATGTCCTGAAGTCTCATTATCTGAACTGCTTTACAAAAATGCCTTTGCTGCAGCTTTGAGTTCATACTGAGTTTCTGGAAGTGTCCTGCTGCCTCAGTTTGCAATGTGTTTCTAATGCCACAAATCACTTTCTTCCTCACTGCACCAACCTGAAACACATGAAATGAGTCTTCATTCTACCTCCACATACTCTGCCTTATTCATTTCACAAGAGAGAGGAAAAATTTAACTCTGATTAAAGGAAATTGCACAGACAGAGACGGTGAGTAAGCTATGAGCAACCGTCCAGAGATTTCTTCCAACAAAAGAGAACTCAAAGGAGATAGTTTCCATCTGGTTTTATTAGCTGCAGCATTGTGTGCATGTGCTCAGAAACTTCAGAAATCCACACTGTGGAGTTGATGATATYTTAAGAAGAATGCCAGTTGAAGATATTTTACGAATAATGAAGCAGCTTTAATCTATTGCAGCACCCACACTGTGCCTAGACAATTATGACAAGATCTAAATGCCAGGATAACCACAGTATCATCAGTGTGGGTAAGTAAGGAGTGCACTCATTGACATACTTGAAGTTTAGCATATTCTCCTTTCCTCTTAAATTCAACACAGTATTTTCTGCTACTACACTAGTGACTACATAATTCTAAGGCACATAATATCTACAGTTAATAATCAAGTAATCAAATACACACCAAAGAGATAGCCCACTCAAGAAGAAATATTTTATCCATACCTTTAAGAATTACGAGCAGATTTATGTAAAAGAGAGAAAACACTGWGGCAAAATGAATAATGTGTAGAATATAGCATAGGCTACTATGGCTTAGCTTTGTTTCAGCAAGTAAAAAAACAAAGTATTTTGATAAAATCCTAAGGCGGCACTATTGACACATTTTCCCTGTGCACACTAATATCAGACAGTTAAGCACCACATTTGGAAAAACAACTCTCACTGTCATTAAAGAGCAACATAAATCTGAAAATCCAAACATTTTGGCAGCATACGTACTCCTCCTCACCAGCCTTTATCAAGGCATCCCACAGTAACATGCAGGGTAAAGCAACCTTTCACATCTTCCTTTCTGGAAAAATCACTGAAAATTAGAGCAAAACTCAGCAAATTACTTCAATGGACGACGAGTCAAAAAGGAGTGTCAAGGCATTTCAGCATACAGCAAAGTTTGCAATGTCTTCTCTGTACTAAAGAAAAAACAGGTCATCAWTTCTATTAACCTGCAACATGCAGATTTTCATTAGAATAACTCAGAAATAATGCTCTTCAAACAATTCTTGAAAAAAAATAAACAAAAMCAAAAAGACCAAAACCCCCCAACACTACGCTGCTTTGTAAAAATAATTTGCAAGTCATTACTCTTGACCATGTTTCACTTGGTAGTCTAGTTGCTGCAGGACTCCCTTTTCCAGTCCTTCCGTGCCTCTGTCCAACCACAAACTTTTTTGAATCATTTTGTGGATTGTGCATTTCTTTCTTAAAAGCCCATTGCATTTCTCAACCAAATATTTATGCTTTCAACAATATCACGCTAAGTTGCAAGGCAGTATTTTAATAACAGGATGCAGCATTTATCMACTGACAATATCTTTAAGACCACCTCACAACATCTTCCAGGCTAAAAATTAAGCATAACAAATGTTCATCACGTGTATTTTAACATTTTCAGTGAAGTAATTGGTCAAACTTAATTTGTTTTTGTGCATGGATGACAGGAGCCTATACCAAAGAACCTGTTTCTCATCTCATTCCATGCATGCCTGGTAGCAAGAAGACACTAAATGACAAAAWTTTTAAAAATTTGATCAATATGGTGGAAACTGTGCATGAAGTTTAATTAGTTGATCACATGCATGAATAATTTGTTTTGGTTTGTGTTTTTTTTTCTTTCTCTAGTCAGGTGCTGTTATAGAATTGAAAYATCTTTCTTACCTTCTGAAAAAAGTCCTCCCCACTTTTCCCTTTACCCTCTGCAGCAGCTGTAAAACAAAAATGGGATCTGGTTACTAAATASACAGGAGACAATTTGCAGGCTTACATATAGAAATTCTCAGTGAGTTCATGCTACTGTAAAATAACTCTGGGTATTTTTTCTCATGCAATAAACATTTGTCAACAGCTGAGTAACACCCAGATTAACCTTTTACAAGTCACTTGGCAAGGACGGAGCCTGAGCCCTTTGTATTTGGGTACTGGAGCTCTAACCCACTGAAAGATATTTTAGTTACAAAATACACACGGTCTAAGTGTAACAATTTAGTCACACTGCATACTTTGCCCTGCAATTCTACCAATAGTAGGATCAAAAGAAAGCTAGGAGAGCGCAAGGTTTTCTGTATCAAGTATCACATTATTCAGTGATCTCAAGACCACGACCTGGATTATCTCCCACTTGTATTTAAACCCATAACTGCAAGTTTAGTTAATGCAAATTATTGCACTTAAAATGATGCTTTTAGTTTATGCTGTAGTTTATCTGTGTTGAACTAGCAAGCACTTCAAAACACAGTAGCTCAAATTGATTACAAGGAGGATAATTTCCTTTTCCCTGGAGAAAGGGATGGCTTCAAAAACAACTCCAAGKGTGGAGAAGAGTTTCCTGAATGGTAGAGGATTACTGGAGCAACTTTGTATTTCTCATGTACAAAACAGACCCCTCGAGCTCACCCCATCACCCTGGCTTCAAAGCTGTGTTTAAACTACACAGTTCTGCCCTCCTCCTCCAATTACACAACCAATTCCAAACTCTTAAGGAACTGTTAACTCAGCTAATGCAATGTGATGGCAAAATGCAAGTGAGCAGATACAGGCTGGAGGCACGGGATGACTTCTACCCCAGAGGAAGAAGYGCCACTACATTTGAAATAAGCCTCTCAAAATCTCAATAATAACACAAATACCACAGAGAAGAACTCACTAGCAAGTTTTATCTAATACAGTTCAGAAGTTCATGATTCCACTCCGGTGCAGCCAGAACAGAGGCAGCAACTGAAGCCTGTCAAGCACTCATGCTGCTGCAGAGCAACTCCAGACTCCCCAGTTCCACAAGTCTGAAAAAAAAAAGCCCTCCCCACCTTCCAAACCCATAGATGCYTTTATGAGAAGAGTAAAGTGGTTCATATTCACCAGAACAAGGTTTTCTGGGAGCAGAGAAAACAACTCTGTCTGGGAAGGTTTGTTTTCCAGATTTACAAGCTACTGATACAAGCAGAAAAACACAACTTCCTTGAAGCAGCCYCTTGATAGGTGCACATTGCTTGACTTGTTTTCCATCAACTCAGAAACAGATAGGAAATGCTTTTGGGAAGGGAGGAGCACCACCACTCTCTATTTCAAGTGGAACATGGGACCAACATGCTTTCAATCAGAGGGTACCCAAGATAAATTGGAGATGAGAACGTGACAGATGTGTGGCTGAAGCTGCAGTTTGGAGAATACACAGATTTTGCTCCAGCTGCAAATGCATAATTTCCAAACTGAATACAAACAAGAGATGGCTTAAGATAATAGCAGYGATGCTCTGCAGGGCATTAAGTAGAATGCTGACAAAGAGGATTCCAAGCCTTTTATTGTAGGTTTATTTTTAATATGAATCATTCTGGTGACCTGATTTACAGCTTGGCCCCACCAACAACTGATGGCACAACAGACAGAATCCAGCAAGCAYGAACAAAGTGGGAAAGAAGAGGGAACTAAAACATCCCAAAATGGGTTCACAGGAAAAAAAAACAACACAACACTAGAGACAATAGSAAAGTTGGAGCAGATGGCACTTGATAAAAACCTTTAGTTAGTAACTAGAAGGTTTAGTTGTTACAACATATTATAGAGATGGGGTCTTGCATTAGAGCTTTTCAGCTCTAAGGTYTGTACCTTAGAATAATTCTTCACATGTTAAGGGATACTGCAATCTGTTGGAATTTTGTCACTTCAGGTCCAAGATGCAGAACTATTTAATCCAGGAACATGTATGCCTCTGATGATACCTCATTTTTCTATATTAAGGTGATCTAGTAATTACCATCTCCACTATGTATTTAATTAATAGGGGAAAGATGCTCAGAATTGTGGCGTAAAGTATTTTGTTACACTTAGAATTATATATTTCACTATGAAAGAGAAAAAAATGACTAAAAACTTAAAGAAAAGCTACATGAAACAATGTATCATGCTTTTTTTGGGATTAGCTATTTTCCAGCTATTGTCTCCCTTTTCCCTCCTTCCTCATATCATRTAACTCTTTGTACCAATTAGGTACTTTATCATTTTACTTCCAAAATTTCCTCTGGTTTTTATGAGGAGCAATTGCAGTTAAAGAAATTTAAATTCTATTAGCAGTTTATGAATTTTGTGAAGATATCCACAATTACCTACATTTGCATGTATGTTTGCTCCCAAACTAAGCATCTATGTTTCAAAAAGCTTCCAACATGTGTCTGAAATGTTGATGATTCATGTGAAATTATCTTGAAGCTTTTCTGCTCTCTAAAGTAGATAAAGGTAGTCTTGAAAATTCTGAAAAGAGTAGGAATAGCCAAAAACAAGGGCAAATTTATCCAYTTCCCTTATAATTGAAAAGCTAAACAGATTTTGTTACAGCAAGACAAACCCAGCATCTTTTGCAGGGAAATGAGCAAGAGAAGCATTCCAGAGTTATGAAATTTATGCAGAAGCCATTAAAATGCAAATCATTTACAGTGTTCTCTACAAGCAGATGCAATTTAGTAAGGCATTGAGGTTTACCTCAAATCAGATAAACTGAGATAAAAGCAAACTTCAATTCACGTTTAGGAAMAAAAATCTCCTAGGTCATCACATGCCAAGATCATATTTTCTAAACAAATCTTGAGAGTATTAACCCTGACTCTCAAAATAAACTTCAGCTTTGAAATATCRTATTAAGAAGCTCACGATATTTACATCTGACAATGCACTCTGGCAAATTATTTTTGTAATCTTAATAATAATAATTAGATTTTCAAACCAAGCTTTATCCAGAAAAGCAGGAAATTTTCAAGTTACCAAACACCACCGACAACAAGCCTTTTGTGGGAGGCTGAGGGGGCCAGCAGTGCTGCACCTGAGCTGCATGGAAGGTACAATAGAGCCCATCTCTACTAAACTTGAAATAAGCTTTCAGATTTTAATGAACAAAGTTTCACATTTTCTGAAATTACTGAATTCAAAATACCACACCAGTAACAAACAACATAAAGCAGTGACATTATTGCCTGGTACGTGCCATGGGAGACCACTCCACCCTTCTGCCAGTGGTCCCTGTCCCCAAAGCAAGTTTGAGAGAAATCACAAACCAGATGCTAATTAATCCAGCTGTACCTGACTTAGCACTGACAAACTSCTTCATTTCTGCCAACTCAGGAAATACTGTTTTCTTAGAAAACAGTATTTACTTTATGGTATTGAAGAATCACTTAACCAACCCTCAGAAAAACTAGGATTACTTTTACACAAGGTGGCTACATTGGTTTCAGAAATACAGATGAAACCTATGTAAATGTGCATAACAAGCATTTTATATTTTAAGCTATACTGTTTATTATAATTTCTTCCATACCATGAAATATTTTATATTAGATTTTTGCTTTTCAAGACATATTGGATTGCTGAGGTTCCATCCAATACAAATATGAAACAGTTGAAACAGGTGTTAACTGTTATGGTACCCAAGAAGTGCACCATTTGTCTACTCAATCACCAAATCATAAAAAGGCCCAATTGTAATTTCTAGGTTCACATGGAAAAAATGAATTTGAGCTTTCACTTCAAATGTTATTTCAGTTATTAAAAAAGTTATTACAATACAGGTCATATTTTACAGGAAGGGAACCCAAGAAACACTGATTAAGTCAAGTGTTTAAATGAATTACCGTAACTTTGCTGATCTCACACATCAGTTTTGTGTCTTATTTTCCAAACTCTTGAAGTTATSAAAAACCCAGGGTAACTGAGTGTGACTGACCTGGGGATTTTGCCTTTACATTGATTAGTGTCCAAACTTTCTCCTCTGTCTGCACTCAAAGACTAAATTTTTAAGAGAACAAAAAAGCATGTTCTGCTCTTCAGCTCTCAACTACGCTGAAAATAAAAAAATTCCTTGCATCAAAATACTCTTTAACACGAGAGATAACCAGATATTATTTTCATTGTATCAAGACAAATCAACTTAACAGGATTTCAAGAAGCTGTAGAATAATACAGGTAAGAAGKTAAGTGCTCAATTCTCCTTTACCTTTCCTATCCATTGCCTGAGAAAGATTTCATAACATTTATGTTAAGAGCATCCTCATGTTATTTAGATTTGAGTTTTTTTCTCAAACTGCCATGGAAACATGCTAGCTACATAAGAATGTTGATTTTTATTTAATCCTAACTTTTTAAATGGAATGGACAGTTATTTATTGAAAGCCTGAGCTATTTCTCCAAAGTTACCAAGCTGCTGTCATACACAAAGAAACCCAACCAAAAACTTCTTTCATTGAACCAGAAACCACCTGATAAAGAGATTGTGTTTTCCTGTGCACMAAGTCAGACACTAACCCACACATGCTCTGAAAGCTTGCTTATATCAAGCCAAGATAAAGAATTCCACCCCCATGACCACAGAGTTAAGCCAAATTGCTGAAAATATGCCTTTAGGAATAAAAAGATAGAGTGTACATTGTTWAAGAAAAAAATCTGACCTTAAATTGAATTTGCTGAAATCCAAACAAAACAATTTTCCATTTTTCTTGTAATTGCAAAGCCAGTCTCACTTCCAGTTTTCWGCTTAGGAACTAAGAAGTCTCAGAGACAACTCAACTAAAATATACAGTCTGGCAAGAGAAGTAACAAGGCTTAAACAAGCAAGAAATCTGCATGAAAAATCCAAATATATGTTAACTGACTTTTCAATAACGTTATGCATTCTTTTTACTTAATTAATGMTAATAAACTTCATAAAATAACCTGTTACACATAGCAATCTCACTGTTTCGGAATCTTATTTGGCTTCAGGAAGTTTTCCAGAGTTGATGAATAAAAATCAGACATTCAAATGTACTTAAACTTACACACAGAGCAATCTTCAGGTTTTGAGGATGCTCAGTATAGACATGTCRGAGTCAACTGATGGTACCAGCAAAGGAGACTGAGCAAAGGGAGAAAAGCTCTAAAATTCTTGAGAATTGATTGGAACGTTCAACAAAAGAGAAAAAAGCAAACTATACCTGTCCATACAGCATGCTGACAAAAAAGTAATGATGAAGTCAGGACTTACATGATACCTGGAATATTACAGAAACTATCAGCAATCTACATATTTTGTGACAAAAGGACTCTTGGACTGAGGGTGAAAGTGTCACCTTTTATTAAGAAGTCAGACAGAAAATTTTACAAGTCCAAACAAAACCATCCATGCTACAAACTTAAAATGCTTATAAGGGAGCATTCTTCCTCAGTTAGAGCAGCCAAGGAAGAACTGGAAGAATTTCAGCATGCTCAGTAAATGACAATAAGCAGCCAGTCAAATATCTGGACAGTTCTGGGTGGGTTCCAGTGTATCTCCTCCTGTTAGCAGGAACTCAATACACAACTGCTGAGCTATCCACAGAGAGGCCAGCTGTGCTGCAGTATCTGACAGACCAAAGCAGTGCTGGGAACTAAGCAGGCTGAGTCTGGGGTGCTTTTCCCTGCTGCTGAAAYACAGGGTCAGTGAGCCCCCTTGGCCAACCAGGGTCCATGGGCTCTTTTTGGACTCTGCCAGCTGGAGGAGGCTCCCTGGATCAAGGCTGGCATCATCAGAATGTGACTGTAAACACAGACAGGTGACACATCCATCATCTTCATTCTCCCCTTAATACTAGTCATATTCACTTAGAAGAATATTAACTTTTCAACTCCCCTGAATTCTATATTAAAATTAAATCGTTGATACTAAAATTAASATTGTTGGCAAATAACTAAAACCAGCTCTACAACCAGAACTCGGGAAGCTTCACCCATCATTTGTGATGAATAAAGTCAACAGCAACACAGAGAAAAAGAGAAAACTTAAAATAAACTACACTTGCTTCCTCTAGCTCAGCATGCATTGCCAAGAAAGAAAGCAAGAAARAAAAGCAACACATGTACTCTGAGGACCAAAAAGACATTGATTTTCAACAAATATTCCTAGAGATTTCCTCATAGTATTTGTAGGGACCTGACAGATTTAGTGACTGAAAGCTAAGGGRAAAAACAAATAGAAAGGGGGAAAAAAATGGAAAAAATAATTGGGTTATACAGAAAGYAACTTGTCTCGTCCATTCCACCATCAATATTTTTCAAGTTGCATAACTACAAAACTATCTCTAAAACCAATAATTTAATACATAACAACTGTAAATTTAAGCTATCTAACAGATTTTTTCATTTGGCAAAACAAATTTATCCCTAGGGAAAAATATGTCTTGCCAAGACTCTGCAAAGAAATAAGTCAGCTTGTTTATTTATTTTTAGAGACAAGTCACAGCTTGAAGGCAGGCAGTGAAGCTGGGGTTCCTTGGTGGAAATCTCTCCTTGCAGAGGCACACAGGGGTGCAGCTCATGCCCAGYGCCTGGTGGGAGGTGGAGCACAGCRAGGCATTGAGGAGTTAATGARGATRATGAAGTGACTGCTSTGCCTCCTGCCAGCCCCCCCAGAACAAAGCCAGGGAAACTGAGGAGCTGTCAGCACTGTATTACCTGATTGAAACTGCTCTACGGGCTGCCACTTGCTCACTGTTAGAGCCACAAATGTTCCATCATCTCTCTAACTGGGTAAAATATTCCTGGAAGTCTCCTCATCACCCTTCAGACATACTCAAGGACTTTTGCTGTTTCCTACAGAAGATTTGACAGCTGATGTTTCCAAGCAGATTTTCAAAGCCCTATTGAAGTCCTCATTCCCATGACTGACAGAGACTAAATCAATGACCTTGCTTCTAGAATCAGCAGAGGGCTTCTTGGAAATTGCTTAACTTATAAAATTCAACTGAAGTCAACAAGAAAACAACTTCACAACAACTTCACTTAGGATTTCCTGAAACTGTAAGGAGTCTGAAATGAAYACAAGTTTTCCATTTCAAATTTGTAACCACTTTAATGGTACTGTGAAAGGAGAATATCCATGCAAACAGTGTACYCAGCTGCCAGGTTGTAGGAAAGAAGATGAGAATTCCAAGGAAGAAAGACTTACTGACTTTTCATCAGGTAACTCCACTATTATGCTCACATTTTAAATTACAAGCTACATTTTTCTTCCATTTTAATCAATGGATGAAGATGGCTTTTTGACTCCTAAATAAMAGCCAAGTTGAACACCCTATTAAATAGGTCCTCTTAAGACAGAAAACTTCCATCTGTGCTACTGAAAATCACTTTTTTTACAAGTGAGCCTATCAAAAAGTGAATTATGAGACAGCTCTGTTAAGATCCATTGCTATGAGCATGGGTGAAACCTGATTGAAACCTTACATTAAGTACATTGAAGCTCTATAGCTCCCCCAATTCTGARAAAAACATCTTTGAAATACTACTGGAGGCAGTAATAAAAAGGGAAGAGAACAATGCTATGACTTTCATGTTTATAAAGCATTTTTGCTGCCTAGCTATACAAAAATAAAGCATCTGTGACCTCAGTCTTCCTTTGCTCTTTGCCAAGCAGCTCCCCGAGAGATGCAAAGCGTCATCAGCCACATCCAAAAAGCATCACCTATACTGAGATCTGTAAAGGAAAGGTGATGTGGTTTAGCTGCTATTATTTTCATCCACGAGTTAGTTAATTGCCTCCCTACCTTCAAACAGGCCTTTCAGCATTTCAATTTTCCATTTTGAACTCTSTATCCAAAATGATAGGCTGGCGAGAAAAAAAATTCACATTGTACTAATTTGTTCCAAATCCTTTGTAGTGAAAAACTGACAGCAGCAGCGTGACCCAGCTGTGAGAGCACTCTCCCACTTCAAACACAGCTTGGATGTTATCAATTCCCCTGACCTGTYACCCAAAGACAGGCAGTTTTGGAGGAGACAGCTGGAGATGGGCAGCTCTAGCAGCTCCAGGAAAATCTCACCAACTCACCATATCATACCATACTGCTGTTATCAAATACTTCTCTGCACAGCAATAAAAATTATAAATATTTATGCCAGCAACTCACTTATCCACTACTCCAGGCTTCCTCTCTGACACAAAGGAAGAGACCACAAAACTGTCAGGATGAAGCCATTCCAGCCCTTCTCCCACCTTGCCTCAGCTGACACCCCCATTATCATCAGTGCATGAGCTGCCATGCACATCACCTGCACTAAATATGGGGGCTGTGGTTCCCCAGGGAAGTATTTAAAATAAAAATATGGAAGACAAGGACCCAGGGTGCAGCATTTTGCCCTCTCCATCCAGTGTGGCCACTGTAAACACTGCAAAGGGACAGGACAGCTGAGTGAGCTGCCTCTGTGCTGTCACACATCTGGAAAYGGGCCAATGCACTCATGGGAGGGCAGGAGAAACAAGACACGTAAAGCTTGACATTCTTCTAAAAAGCTCTGCAGTGGGACTGCCTTRAGTCTCTGGATGAGACAGCTGAAAAAAGAAAAAGCCTCTGAGTGCCCCAGGAGRCAGAAGCTCCCTTGCTGCCAGCGCCTGACAGATCCAGCTCTGCCCCAAGCCAGAGCATCCATTTAAGAGGGCTTGCTGTTTACAGGAGGAAAGGAAATCACAATATCAGCAGTGCCCCGGGGGCTGACTGAGGATATCTGCCAAACACAAAAGCTCTGCTCTCAGCAGATTGATGGCTGGGGATATTCTTTCTGTTTGCTTAGCATTCAACTTTCCCTCAATGCACAAGCACTTTTCCTGTCAGGTATGAGTACAGATACTGCATGATTCATTGCAGGGGAGGGGAGAATGCAGCAAGGCTGTAAAAAAATGAGAAACAAAAACCCTGCAGAATTGGATAAAAATGTACACAATATTTTTCTGATGGTCCTGCTTGTTATGAGTCATTCACAGATGTGGAGTTAAAGGAGAGAAGCCAAGATTAAGTCAAAGACAAAGCTTTATACAGGAAACCAGTTTAAGTCTGYTGCAATGCAGGTTAAACACTCAGCTCCAAGGCCTTTTCTAACAGTAAGGAGACACTGCCTGTATCTGGCCCATTATGCTGAACAAGATTCTGGAATACATTTGACAGGAATAAAAAAACTCTCATTATTTGGAATTACAAAGCCTCCTGCTTTTCTAAAATTCAACCAACTCCACATTCTCCAGCTTCCTGGATGAAATTGGAATATTTGGAGAACAAAACAAGAGTTTTATTTTTCTGTCCAAACCCACTCACTCTTAATTTCTGTCTCTATCAGAAGGAAAAAACCCAACAACCTCAGTTTTTAAATGACACATGTTGTGCACCCTTTTTTAGGCATCTGCCCTCCTGCTCCTGCACATCCATAACAGCTGGTAACACTTGCAAATCCACATACCCAGGCTGCTTGGCATCTCCTTTTCCCTTAACCTGAGAATTCTGAATGCCTGCTGTCTTCTATTTCACATTCATCAGTTTCAAAATATACCGATTGTCTTAGATGGAAATTCTTCCCCAGATAAAAATCCAGCTCAGGCTTCTTGCTATATTTTAATTCCAGATTCTAAGGCATGTGCCAATAGAGGAATTCTAGYACAGGGCTGTTCAGCTCAGGGTAAAATTGAGAGTCACTCCTGCACACTAAATTTGTAATATGTTAGACTACTGACACTACTATTGAAGCAGTGCCCACTTGACATCAGCTGTTGACTGGAGTATTTGCAAACAGTAAATTGGATTTTTTTTTGCATCTTTTACTCCCTCTAAATGAAAAACAGTTTAAATATACGTACAGAAAAATGTAAACCCACTTAAACACTTYATGAGAAGGATAACTGAGCTGTAAACCAGCATTAAGTAGCAAAGGACAAAAAGCTTAAAAAGCCAAGAAGAAAAGCAAAAGATAAACAAATGTAAGTAAGTGCAGGCATAAGCACTGGGGCAAGGCACTGATGCATTCAGTTAATTAAAAAAAAAGACAAAGGTAAAATCACACACAACCCCATTTTCAGGAATACACCCTATATCTCAATTCATAGCTTCAAAGACAGGAAAAAGGGTRCCAGTTTATTCTTGGATAATCATAATCCACGTAACATTTGAAGAAGGCAAGTTCATCAGTTTGACCCAAGAACCAAAACAATTTGTTCAAGTAACATCACTGAGGAAATTGCAAAGCAGATTTGTCAAGAGGGAGTGGGATGGATCCCTCCAAAGGGTAGAAGCAGAAGAAGTAAATTTACCCACCCATCCAGTCTAGAGCTGTGTATCACCACAACAAAATGTGCACCAACTTGTCACCCATTGTTCCGTGCACTTGCTAGGCATGAAATCCAAATTATTTATCAGCACAAAAATACAGTGAYATAAGTTACTTTGCCAAACTCAAGTTTACTCACAATACCAAGATCTTTCTGCTTTTAAGAAACTAAGGAAATGAAGTAATTGTTTAGGTAAGAAGATCAAAGCAGAAGTCTAGACCCTTCTGGTAAAGGTGAACATGTCTTATTTTCACAGCTGGTTTTACGTCCACATTTTCATCATCTACATGAACTTTTCTTATGAACACTTCTCCTATTAAAAAACACAACTGGTATATACAGTTGCCAAAGCATTAAATTATTCCATTTATGTGCATGCATGTAAACAAAAACATACACATACACAGTGAATCAAGACTGTCAAGCTGTATAATTAGGATTTCTAGACACAGTTTACAGTWAGATAAAAGCCTGCACTGGTTTACATTACAGTGGTAAAATTTGGCCAGAAGCTTGGCATCCATACCAGCTCCAATCATGMCACATTAGATGTGGACTGTATAAGGTGTTAAGAATAATTAGTTAGTTTTTAATTTAGAATCGTGGACTGTTTAGCAAAAAAGAAGACAGCGGCTTTAAGAAGAGTATTCTGATTTTAGGGTGTTACACAAAAATAAATTAAACCAATTATGTTAGTTTTAAGCTCCTAAGTGAAATTATTCCACCTGGGAAATCCTACCTGCTTTTTCACTGAGGCAGCACTACAGATACAAAGAGTTCAGGACTGAGACTTTCTGTATGTATCCAGAAAAACACTGCTCTAAGCTGGCACCAGGAGAAAGCCCCTTCTGGGCAAAAAGATTCAAATCCACAGGAAATTCTGCACTTCTACTGGTTGCATTTCTTTTTATTACCAATGAGTTTTTCAAACTAAATCATCTTCTAGGAGAAGTTTGCTGAATGGTAGCAAATCCTTGTGAAATTCAGATAGACAATAATGACATTCTTCCACCATCTATTCCTCATTAATTTTCATCAATAACKACAGAAAACCTTCAACAGCTTYCACTACAGTGGAAGAGGAGCTGAASAGCTGAGGATAAATCATGCTAACACTGTATTTAGTTTGCTACATACTCCTTCAGAAAACCTGAGCATTCTTGCCAAACCATGGGTAAGGTGGCATAGACAAGTGGAATTTCAAGCTACACAAGCAAGCAGCAAAGTCACAGATTCATTACAGTTTCATGGAGAGGTGCTCTACACTCCAAATAATGCACCACGGCTCAAGTATTGCAAAACTGAGCTCAGGTTGTGTATGAGAGTCAAAGCAAAGAGACCACAAGTCAGTCACCTAAAGGTTAAAACAAATCCAAACCAAAATCTTATCTGGCAGAACACCCAGTGATATTTATCCAAATACCTCAATGCTACTGAGATTTGTCCCTCAAAGATCCCAAAGCTCTTTSTGAAATTGAACACAGACATGCTGGAAGCACACATCACTAGAGGCTACACACACAGAGAAGTTTTAACTGCCCCTTCACCTTAAGGCACTGATCTAGGCTGYCAGCCCTCTTCACAGGGCGACTCCTCCCAAATTTGGACTTATCTCAAGAAAAAAAATTAGTCAAGGATGCAAATTTTGCAGTACTTAGATAAAAATTAATTCAATCTTACAGACATAAATATTATCCACAACTTTATAGTTGAGCTATCAAATCCTGTATGTATTTTTGCTTTCATATAAATTAACATGCTCAAGTTAATTTTTCTTGGTTTCCAAGATGTGTCTTCTGGCTACAGGCAGATGCATAGAAATACACAGCTTGCTCCACCCAAAGGCTCTGAAGAGAGGAGTCTTTAGAAATCCAGCTGCATTACCCACTGGATTGCTTGTGATTGCCACCTCCTAGAGGCAAGGTCCTGCCCTAGGGGAGCTGAAACTCTCCCAAAAAATCCTGGGAACACCTTTGAGCTGCTACACTTGTGAGGCAAGAGGAACCTTCATCTGCACTTCTCAGTACTCAGGAAGCAATGCCACAGAGGGGTGAAACCCCCAGCAGAGGCCAGGACTGCTCAAACCTATCCCAACACTGCTGTGGGCATCAGCCTAGCCCTAAATAAACACTGGGGACTGTGTGCCCCAAGAATTGAAAGCCAGCCTTTGTGGGCTGCTGAACCCTTTATCCAAACCTTATGAAACCAAGCAAGGCGTTTAAGGACCAGGSAGGAAGTGCAGAGCTGAAGTTCTGTTGCCTACACAAACAGGCCCAAAACCTGTTCCTCAAATCCTAAAATCCCTTTCTTCTCAAGCACAAGCAAATCACTGACTGCAGTGTACAACCTCAAAGACCTGCATCTGGCCCCCTGCTATCTAATTTGTATTTTTATGGACTCAAAGCTATTTCTACAACTGCTGTTTACAAGAAATATATAAGTCAGGAAAACTCTACAAAGCTGCATTTACACAACCTTGTGATACAGYGCAGGAAATGCTTAAACTAAATTAATGACCGCAAGTAAACAAGAAAGCATTGTTTTGTGGTGAGACAACTGTAATTCTGAGTTACACAACTCATTTATCTAGAAACCTTGACTGTTTCTGATATTAAATTCCCCTTTTTTATGTTCAAGACTCAGACAAGTCCTGCTTAGAAGAGCCGATACAATACAAAACCCTTTAAGTTCCTGCAAAATAAACTGGAAAGAAACTTGTAAACTTCAAGGATATAAAATGTCAAGTGTGGGGAAGAGAAAAATTAAAACAAAGAATGTGCAATTTCTGCCAAAATCTAGAAAAACAAACAACAACAAGTAAGGAACTAATATTTGGCCCACTTCTGCCTCCAGTTCCTGTGTGGGGGCTTTAGCCGAAAAAATATCATATTTTTGCAAACAAAAGAGGCTTAAGTAGCAAGATGTTAGTGCAGCTGATTTAATGCMATGCTGATTTCAGGACTGTTTTACCATTTTTGTTCAGCATTACTCAATTTCAATCTTTTCCGTAAAAGTTTGTCAATTTTTTTTTCCTGCATTACGTCAAAAATCAGCTCCTTTTCCAGTAAGAAATACAAAACCAATTCTTTATCACCAAACACAGAATGACATTACCACCTATTCATAAAAACCACTAYGGGCTGAGCATTGTGTAACATCCCTCAACATGTTACACTTGCAAAATATCTCAGTTTTTATAAATATTGCCCATGTGTTTCATGCTTTCATAAAGCTTTTTGCCAAAACACTCACTTTTTAAGTGACATGGAAAGCTTAGTAATGTGGAAGGAATGTCAGTGAACCAAAGAGAAAAATCAAGTCTACTTTCAAACCTTGCTATTTTTCCTGTTACCTGGCAATTGGTGTACTCCAGAGTAACCATAATTAACCAACATAATTAATGCCCACATCAAGATCTGCTGAGGCTGAGCTGACATGGTACTCTCAGCAATTTTACAGTACCTTTCATAAGCAAGGTATGTCACTCTCAGGACTTGATAGTGAATAAAACCAAAACCACAGCCAGTGTTTGGACAAAAAAAAAATCTTAGCAGTGTCATCTGATAATTAGAAAATTATTAGATTGCTATGGTAGCCGATAAGYTAGACTGGAAACCACAGGAAAGCAAGGTTTTACTAAAGAGTGATGAAGTTCTTTTCAAAAAGACCAAGAAATAAGTATCATAAAACATCAACTTATGTATCAAAGAAGACTGGCAAAAGGAAAAATAGTATCCAAGGCTCTTTAACATAAGCACAGGCAAGAGCCATACACAGGGAACACTAGAAGGGATTGCTCTTGAGAATAATTCTAGCTAGGAATGACAAAGACAGCCAATRTAGGAAAAAGGGCTCTTTTATTTATTTATGGAGCCACATTTGCTCCTGAGGAATCCCTAACTGTGTGTGACTCATATGATGTAAAGCACAAGCAGGCACATACATTAAGGTACTTCCAATTCAGCTCTACARACAGGGTATTTTTAATTTACAATAAGCACATCTGTGTGCTGGCACGTGGGAAACAAGGACGCCGTGCAAACGCGTGATTTCTAACTCAAACAACAGCTTTGCTTCCAACAGGCAAGGGGGCTTTGAACTGCAAACCTTCCTAAGGAAATACAGTCCACTTGAGAGCAGGGGAAGTAGCTCAAAGTCAGCATTCCCAGACATAAATAAGCATGTACTGGGGTCAGCTTTCTGCAAAAGAAATGAGTTACCCATCAATAAAAAAAAGAATATTTGTGTGCTTGCAATACCCATCAGTAGTTTCTGCAACCAAAAACAAACCATGTGAGTGCTTTATGTTCAACAGAATTAACACTAAACCATGCCTCAAGCACTCAGCTTTGCTGCAGAGTAAAAATATAATGGCACTGCTGCCACTTGACAGCCAAGGGGATCTTAGCTTTGTAYTTCAGTGAAAAACAATCATCACCCTGGAGCACAGATTGGTCAATGCCCCTTATGTGCCCACATTTGGCTACTGTTTCCAGTAAACACCAGCTAGTAGTTCACTAAAAAAAAAAATAAAGCATCCAACAAAGTCCTAAGAAGTCCCAGCTAAGAAATATTAAAAAGATTGTTTTAGGTTTTCATTCTCTAACAAAATGTGCAATAGGAGTAGATGATGAACAATGAATAGCAGGAACAAAACAGCCCAAATAAAATCCACACAGTTTATGTAAGAGCTGAACATGCTGTAACTCAGCCTCTCTTTCTCTCTGATGACCATTTCAAGCCATGTAATTTTACAACACCAAATTGCAATGCATGTATGCAAGTACCACAATCACAGAAAAACTCCTCACTTTTCAAGTCCTCCACTTCCTCAAAGCTTTATCAAGCCCTTAGCAAAGAAATCTTTCACATATTGGGTGCAATTTAGACATCTTGGAAATTCTGTAAGTTAACCTGCAAGTTTTAAAAAAAGTATACATATGTATAACAAACACAAAATAACATCTGATGCTTCTTCCTCTTTTAATTTAACACAAAACCTCTTTAACTGYGTTGTTCTCAGTGTATTGAGCCTCTGACATTTATTTCAGCTTTTTTTAATCATACAGAGCAACTYAGGATCCAAAAAGCCAGGTCAGCAGTCCCACAGGTTTTCAAGAACTATGCAAAGCCTGGAATAATGCTGAATAAGCCAAAAAGCCATCCAGGAGAAAAATAAAAACAAAGCTGTACCACCAGCTGAAAACTGAAAATTTAAGGCTAAGTATTTTACTCAAAATKGCCAACCACACAATTATTTTCCTGGGAAAGGAGGGAGAGGATAGATCATGGAGCCCTTGAACATGAAAATGCCTGCTACTGAGGAACAGAAAAGTTAAAAAAGCCATGACAGCCTTTGCTCTTTGCCATGCAGAAAGCTCTGCTTTAAAAAAAAATTGTCCACAAAAGATTCCAAACATTCTTCTTYCATTACAATTATATAGATTTCAAGATGTTCCACGACGTGAACCAAAGCTTTGGGCAGTGCAAAGCAGCCAACAGTAAAATTACATTTTTCCTGCAGTTAAAATGGATTAGCTTTAAAACCAAGCAGAAAAGGAAAAAAAGAGAGGACTTGCTGCTCTAGTTCCTCTGCTGAATGTTTGGAAAGTTCATTTTTCAGGAGTTTTTAAGCAGAGTAAACGGCACTGGAAGAGGAAGGAGGTTAAACACCACGTTATATTGGTAGACTCAGGGATCTTAAATCACAAATGCATTGAGAAAGGGTAAGAACGAGTCCCCACAGAGAGACCTGCAGCCGTGCTCAGCCCTGCTGTCACACAGCACACACAAACACCACCAGGGAAAATGGGCAYTTCCAGCTCAGGAAAATCCTCCCCACAGTGTCAGCGTCCACTCCGAATAAAGCGCATTATGCCTCCTGCAGAAAAATGGCAAACACAGCCCTGCCCACACATGATAAGTATTAGGCAAAGCCTCCTACTATTGACTTTATTTAACTGGGTCTTCCTAGAGTTGCAATTAATCCCTAGGAATTTTCCAAACTCCTAACTTTGCAGAGACTGTGGGTCATTTTTATACCAAGCCTGTTTTTGCAGTTGAAAAAAGTCCATACACTCAGAGAAACGCAAGCCCAAGATTCAAACACCACCTCCTGATACTGAAACCCAGATATTCTAAAAAAAATAAAAATATAAATACATATACCTTATTTACTCTAAAGACAATACATACCATCATCAATAGYGCTTAATCTTGAGCTCAAAAATAATACAGAAGTCACAAGTGCATACAGTTTATTGCATAGATGCCATAGTACAAGCATGACCCATCAGATGGGGCTCCAATCTTCACAATTCATGCTGTTCTTGAGATAAACATGACAGTATTGTGCTTCCTACTGTGCCAACAGTGGCTTTATCCCTTAATTCATGCTTCTTCTTTATGCTGTTTTTTTACCAGTGCTATTTCAACTATTTGAGCTGTTCCTTTAAAACAGAATTTGGCTGTCGTTTGGGGTTTTTTGGCACATTACTAAAAACAATGAGGCATTGCATACAATTAGCACGAATTAAGTTGTATGGAGACCAGTAGATTGCTCTGTAAAGACAAGCATGTAAGTTTATAAATTACTCTTGTGGAGGAAAGGACATTGTAACAGCCAGAAGTTAGTCAAAGAAGCTCACTAGACTCTGAAAGTCTACGCTTATCTCAACCATMCATAATTATAAAGAAAACCACCAAACCTAAACCATCTAGAATTAACAGAGGTGAAAGTCTGGAGGGTGTACTCCATTTCTGGAGTTCATAAGCCATTATTATTAAGACTGCCAAAAAAAGCAACGTTTCCTGTTTGCATTTTTTTCTTCTGTTTTGATTTTGGTTGAATTTGGGTATTCTGTTACAGCTCAACTGGATTTCACCATAAAATACTTTTCAGCTTTTTAAGTTGCTACCCTGAAATCATGAGACTGCCTGGCTACCACAAACCCACAGCCTTGGCAAAACCCATTTGCAGAAATTGATACAAATCTTCTCTGCAACCTAATGAAAAATAATCACCAAATTTAAGATGTCAGAAGAAAAAAATTGTTTTAGAAAAGTAAATAAACTTCTGTTGCCTAAGCTGTCCTACTGAAATGTTAACCAGCTCTCACCGTGCCTCCATGGAGCCCACTTGCCCACAGATCAGAAAAGGAAACTATCCTCCATTGCTGAAGAAACAGCACCAGGGAGCTGAGACAGTTCAAGCAGCAGTCCCCAAGGTGTTTAGTCCACTTCCATCTCTATATTGCAGTGATTAACCAGTTCCTGCCAGAAACATCCCAAACCAGTCTGCATTTGAGCAGCAGGAGCTGACCTGGGTTCCACCTGCAGCAGTAACCACCACTTAACAGCAGAACAAACAAGGGTCATTAGAGCACATTAAATAAATTGAATTAAGAGTTATTTAACTTACCAGAAAAGGTGCTTTCCTCCTAAACACCCTCTTCACCTCTACTTSTGTCATTAAAAATGCTGAGATACTCTCCCTTCAAATTCAATAAGGTTTAAATCATGGACTACCTCAAAAGAGAAATTGACTTTGTATTTCTGAAGTAAAAGAAATACAGCCCAAGAGCAGAATGTTTGAGAAGATGACATCACTTGGGAATCACAAGAGACCACAAAGATAATTATATTTTATAATTAGAGCAGAGAACCATGTTTTCACTTGGGCTGGTGTTAAACCCTTTTATGGGATATAAAATTACTCAGAYATTACTAAGAGCACATTCTTACTCCTTTCATTATTAAATGGTGGAAGAAAGGTTGAATTACAACAAAATGCTAAATACAAAGGACTTTCAAGTGTTTCAGAAGGAGAAGCTCAATCTATACATTTCCCATTACCTTTACACTACCAGGTAAAATTGATCCACTTTACAAGTATGTATAACCCCCAATTATTTTTAAATCATTTGCAAGTAATTAAGACGAGTAAAACAGCACAACAGCAATCCCTTACAAAGTGACTACACTCCTAAAGTCTCTACTGTTATCCAGAAGATTGCAAAAATTCTTTTATGGCTGTGGCTCCTCTCTTCAGAAAAATGCAAATCCATGCTGACCAGCAGCTCCACACCACGGTCCTCCAGGTCACATCTTTAATGTGGAAGCCAACACGCACTGCATCATCTGGCTCTGCCTTATTGCAGCAAACAAAATGCACCCAAATACCAAACAGCCCAACCATCCTGSCACTGCCTCCATTCCAGTGAAGCAGTCCTGATGAGCCAGAGGAGCTGTTTGGGACACACATCACGCAGAAAGAACCCATCCTGGGCAGGTACATAGCAAAGCACCTACACCAAAGCCTACACTGAAATGCCATGTTCACCAATGATCTGTACTCTATCTGAAAGGGCAGTTAGGAGAGGATGGAAAAAGGCTGTGATCATCCAGCCCTGCAGGCTCCCAGCTCCCCCTGCCTGCCCCTGGCCTGGTCTCACTCCCACGRAGAGGAGCAGCCAGAGTCTGAGTACCAGGTGCAGAAATGCTGAACGCRCTCCAAGTGATCTCGATCCATCAGGCTGCTGGGAGGGGGCAGAACAGAGCTGGTGAGTGGTTCCTCCTCCTCTCCTCCCAGAAAACACCACAAACAGAAGGAGAGCAGGAGAGAGGCTGAACAGAAGCACTGAGCAGCTCCTCTCCTGACAGCGTGCCTGGCTGCCGCGCAATGTATGGGGCGCTCCTTCCTGAGCACATCCAAAGCTACCGGACTTGAATAATCCTCTTAGTCACGTCTCCCTTTGCCTCTTGGGCCCTGAGATTTCCCACTCTGAAATGTCCCATCTGTGTGGCAGACTCGGCTGTGCTGCCCTGCTCTCTCTGCCCTGGCCAGCCTGCAGGGGCAGCTGGCTCCCACGCCTCGCTCACTCCTGCCCTGGCCAGACCCTGCCACCGCTCACCTGCAGGGCGAACATCCCTTCAACTCACGCAATGCGGAAAGCGGGAGCAGGGAAAGARACACCAAAAGCAGCCTCAGGCAGCACAGGGCTGTAGCACGAAGCTGACAGCACTTAATTCTTTAACACATTATTAAAACCAGTCTCAAATTCTCTGCTGGCTGCTCAAGCCTGGAGGGAAGGCAGTGCCAACAGAAGCTCTGCAGTGATACAGGAGAGACACCCAATGAAAAGACTCCTGTAAATATGCAGCCGCTATCCTCGAAGGAAAAAATGTGTATTAGCATTTTACATTTTAATTTATTTGTACTCTCAAGTCAAAACACCACTAACCCTCAGTTCTCTACATAAATCCAGAAAGTATACTTCCAATGACACATAAACCAATTTAAAAAAACTTCAATTGAAGGAATAGGAGACTTGGTGTCCATTTTTCAGGATGAGTAAGCACATCCATGGGTGAGAAGTCCTAAAGAGTGGTGAAATATTAAATTAGATAGCCTTTGTARAGGTAAAATTAATCTGTTGTCTAAGTTTGCATCTTTCAGGTGAAAAATACCTAAAACTATACTTAAAATCCAGCAGAATTATCTTCTAGCACTCACTTCCCCCAAACATTTACAAGAACACAGAATATAAAGTTTTGTAAATGTTGAAATACATACAAAACTTTGCAATACCCTACTCATTTTTTTCCACAGCTTAAACGATTCCTCATGTCTCAAAGACTGGAATGACTTTTTTCATTTCTGCCAAGTCTCTGAACAATCTAGAGATGTCACTGAAGACCACTTAAAGTAAAAAACCTGAGTGTTGCTAAGCAACCCCAAAAACATCATTACATGTTCAATTGTTTAGTGCATTGAAAAATTTCACACATATTGAGAGTCCATGTATTCTGCACTCTAATGATGGTAATGTCTTCCACACAGAGGAAGGAAAGAAAATAYTGCAGAATATGTTCTTATTTCAAAAAGGAATTGCTTAAAAAGAACTAAAGATTTGATCAAATTTATTCACTGTTTCTGCACATGGAACAGATTAGAAACAGATTCTCTCCTATCCACTATTTTATACACACTCCGGAAGCAAATTTACTAAGCAAAAACAGCACTTGTGTTTGTTTAACTAAAAAAACTAAAGACATACCAGGATTCTTTTCCACTATATAAAACAGTATTTAAAAAATGTATTCCACATCCAGACTCTTTAAATCATTGCTATTTTAACTGCTCCAGCTGCATACAAACAAAGGCCATCTAATGTAATTTAATATTTCATCGCTCCATAGCACTTCTCACCCATGGATGTGCTCACACATCCTGAGAAAAGGACACCAAGTCTCATATTCCTYCAATGAAAAGGATTCCCATATCCCAGCAAGGGTGACATGCGAATGTATCCTTCATTTCAATTACACATAAATACATGTGTGCTTTTCCATTTAAATGTAAGTATTACACACACACAGACATGGTTTTCAACACARGTGATTTTAACCCCTTTCTGTTCAGCACATAGCTCATCTTTCCCTCATCATGGCTCTGTACCACAGTGGACTGTTGTGCACAAGAACTCCTTTACAACAAAGCTCCTGRTTTAATTACTCTGCATCCCAGTTTATACACCCTCAAGGAACACAATCTCACCATAAAGAACATGGGGAATATCTTCAGAAGACATCAACGTAACTAAACAAAAATGTTTCACTGCATCACTTATAATGGACTTCATATTTATTTTGGAATTATGAATTTCATTTTTCCATCTCTCAAGATGCTTGGTTTTAAGTTACCAATCTTGCATATTCAACTGCCATAAATTTATTGCAGGCACAGACTGAACAGAACAGAGCCAATCAAAATAGACATAATCAAAGCCCTCCATTCATACAAAGTGATTTGCAATAAGGTAAAAGGCATACTTAAAGGTTAAACCACTAATTCAGAGTGGTAACACAGAGTCCCCAAACCAAAGTTTGCTTAAAATGTAAAAAAAGAATCATCACCTGTATACAGAATTAAAAAATGGTTTATAAACAAAAAAGAAAGAGCTGAAAATATATTTAAAATTTTGGAATATGTGGCAACCTCACCATGGAACTTTAGACTATCAAAACAATAAAAAAATTTAAAGGTTTGTATAGCAAGGTAGAACAAGAGACAATGTCACGAGGTTAAGCCCAGGAAGCTCCATCTGCACATGAGGCAGAACGTCCTTACAGTGAATGACCGAGCTCTGGGACAGCCCAGAGAGGGTGTGGAGCCTCCCTCCCTGGGGATGTTCCACACCCAGCTGGGCACAGCTCTGTGCCATGTGCTCCAGGACGAGCAGGGAGGCAGCCCCAGCGACCCCCTGTGCTCCTTTCCTGACCCACTCTGGGATGGGTGAGCTAAGAACAGCACAGACATGAGTACGTGTTCCAGAAAACAAAAGCAGCGCTTCAAAACAACAGGATAAATCACTCGTGTTACCAATTTCCCTCTCCAGTTATCTTTTAACATCGCTTCTTTCAGACCAGATTTACTTGGCTTAATACTGATTTTCAGATATGTTGTACTGGAGACCATTTAGCTYAGCTTGATTATAAAAATGTTGCAAGTTCTCCTCACAAGGAAATCTAGMAGAATTCCTTTCCAAGAGCAAAGTTTAAACAGATGAAGCCCATGATCTGAGCTGTTCCACAAGCAGCAGAATGGTATTTTGGGTTTGTTCTGCTTGTCATCTCATCACTAGTATGGACAATCATTCAAGCTTTTACACAGACTTTGTGCCAAGTAAGTGAGAAAACACATAGCTCARTCTTTTTAAGTACATAATTTGAACTTGCAGATATATTTCACTTGAATGATCTGGAATGAGGCTTTGTTTTTTCTTTCCTTGGCACTCTTATTTATACTTTTTTGCTTTCAAAACCTCTTTAATATCTTAGCAGCCAAATCAAAATCCTGTGCCATTCTAACTCCTACAAACASAAGTTATTTTTGCAAGTTAAAAAGCTGTAGAGAAGGGCTGAAAGTCCTAAAAGAATTATCAACCCATAGCTTCTTAACATGTTGGGCAGGCACAAAGGAAAACAAACCAACCAGAAAACCTCTTCTACGAGATGAGGGAGAAGTAGTACCTATAAAACCCCAGTGTAATAAACATTCCTCAGCATCTACATACTGCAAGCCTGGCAATAACCACATAAGCACCATGATTGCTGCTTATTTTTCCTCGAAAACCATTCTTACAGACCTGATTCATATCACATAGTTCATGGGGAAAATGGTACCAAGATTCTGCAAAGCCTCCCAGACCTGGCCTGCAGAGAAGTTTAGTAAATGGAAAATGGATTGCTCATGTCTCACTTGCAGCTACACATGTTCCMAACAAGTAAAAAGCCAAAAGAGGAATGGGGAGTCACTATTTTCATACATTAATATCTGGGAAAAGGCTTCTCCATACAAGTTTATCAAGTTTTATACATAAGGAGTACTTTTCACAAGTTTTAATACAACCTTTACACACCAGGCAAGCCCTGGAATTGCATCAGAATAGGGAATGCAGCTGCCTTGTGGCTGGCACCAGCTACACTGACCAGCTTCCTACCTCTGGGAAAAGGCGCAGCAGTCAAATCAGATGAGGCAAAGAAAAACAATTTTTTCAAAGTCTCAAAGCAGCAAACCAGAGAATATTCCKTCCAGTGCAGTAAAATTTCCACCAGGCTGCATTGAAGCCCTTCTAGAAACGGTAACAGCTAAAACACTCAGCTGCATACACCACTATCACTCATCAAGGGCTAACTACATCTTCAGATGGCAGATTGTGTGGGTGTCCTGGAAAGCACCTCCTCAAGCCACCAGTGTGCCCCAAAGCTCACAGCCCCTAAAGGGATGGGACAAAATCTAATCTTTAAAGGTTTAGGATATATCAACCTGGGCAATTAAAAAAAAATAAAAATCTAAGCAATAAAAAAGGAGCCTTACTGCACAGCATTTCTAAACCGTTCATCTCAAGATGCCAAATTCAAGACACAGCTGCTGGCAGCTGGCCATCTGGGAGGTAGTCAGAATGACTGGAAATCTCATGCCTTTTAAATGCATCATCTATTATTGTCTTTCTCACCACAAGTGATACATTTACAAATATAATTTTTAAAAACCCTTCACCCTCGAAGGGAAAGAACCCTAAAGAACAAGTTATTTCCTGTTTGTTGTCACTCACATGTGCAAGGAAGACACTTCCAGGAAGGATAAATTGAGCAACATGTCCTTCTGTGGTTTACACAACAGAATCCAAGCAGCAGAGATAACAGGACTGTGCTCCAAGCCCAGCTGCACTCCCAGGTCCTGTTTTCACAGCTTGCTCACATACCAGCAGCAGGAACACAAAGCTCAGGAGGATGTGGTGTGACCCAGAGCACAGCATCCCTGAACCGCACCCCGGGGGCCAGCCAGGCCATGCAGCCCACGGGCAGCTCCCACTGCTGGGCCCCTGAGCACCCAGTTAATTTATCCATCCTGAGCCAACCCTGAGAGAGCCTCAGCAAACCCCAGCAGGTGGGAGGCTCCCAGAGATAACCACAGCTCCATCCTCGTAGGACCGGCATCTCAAAAGCTGCCTGAAGGCAGTAAAGCAGCAGCACCCAGGTGMTGCCAGGGCAGATCTGTGTCCCAGCTCCCCCAGCCAGCCTGCAGGGACCCTCCAGCTGCGCTCCTGTGAGCCAGAGCACCCCAACACCACAATGTGCAGCCAGACACAGCCCCCAGCACCCCTCGTGTGCATGAGAGCCAAGAGCTGCCCTGACAGCAGCTGCCTGACCCAGCCATCATCTGCAGGGACCTCCCTGGGGGCCAGCACGACCAAATCCTACCAGGACTGCCAAAGGTGGGGTCTACAGACCAGTTTTCCCAGCAGATGTTTCTCAATGCTCTGAGGAAGGTAAATTGACCCCTAACTCAATCACAATTTTATCAACTATGGAGAATGCTTCAGGCTGCAAACTGCTATTTTTAATACTGCTSTCTGATCAAGGATTTACCTAAAAATGTATTTTTACTTATCTCCAATAGCTAACATTAATAAACACTGTGCTTTAATATTACAGTCCAATCTCAGATTTAGTATTTSAACTCAACAACTGAAACTGTAGTTAAGAATTCTTTAACTCCTTTGCTGTCCAAAAAAGACAGCAGTGACCTCACTTCAGCACTGAACACTGCAAAAACTGGAAAGCCTCCAGATTTTATGGATTATTTCCTTTTCAGAAAAAGAGGACAAGTCATAAAATGACATTTTTTTCTGCCTGTCCTGTCATTAAGCACCACTGAAGAGACTCTGGCTCCCTCTGCTTATATCCCCTGACACACACAATCGATGCGGTGTTCCCTGTGCCTTCTCAAGATTAAAGCTAAACAATCCCAGATGTCTCAGCCTCCCCTCCAGTCCCTCAGTAGCACTGTGGCCCTTTGCTGGATTTGCTCCAGAGTGCTCATATCTCTCTGCCACTGGGGAACCAGGGCTAGACCCTGCACTCCTGATGTGTCTCACCAGGGCAGCACAAACCTGTGACAGCTTTCTCCCCTGGAGAAGCACTTCATGCTCCCTTTTGCTGAACTTCATGGAACTCCTTTGGGCCACTTCTTCAGCTGGCCAGGGTCCCTCCCAATGGCTGCCCTCCATCTTCACATTCATGAATAATTTTTCCTTGCAAGTAAGGGAAAAGCCCAGCAAACCTGCTGTCAGTTCCTTGATCACCTGTCTGGAAGCTGTTACAAAAAGCATTCCAGAAACCTCCCCCATGGCTTGTGTGCTGCCAGGCTCTCGTCTCAGCACAGAACATAGGGGTTAAACTCCTCCATGGGGATWGACTGCAAACAGGAGCCTCCCTCCAGCTGTGTGAAGGCCTTGTGTGCTGCTTCTTCCCACCCAGATGGTCTGCAGCAGCACCTGTAAAACCACCCAGCACTCCTGAGCCTGCACTCTCAAAGGGCTGGTGGTGTGCTCCAAGGCAGAGCTCCTGCAATCCTGCCACTCCYCCACATCAAAGGGCAACACCTCCTCCCCAGCATCCCACTCTGAGCACCCTACAGACCCTGGCACTGAAGGACTCCAGTCCCCAGAGCTATCCCACCACACCTCTCCAGCCTCAGGGAGGCTGGAGCCCTGCAGTTCCACCTGTCTGCACCCACGCATCACCATCAGCAGCTTCAGGGATGTACCACACCCGTGGGTTTCCCAGTAAAGGTTCTCCTGCAACAGTCCTGCAGGCAGCACACACCTATGGTGTGTCTTCCCAATTTCTGTGCCCTGGTGTCTATAACTTCAGCAGAGCTGCACAGCAGGAGAACAGCTAGGACAGAACAGTGTTGCTACCTGCCCAYCAACCTCTCCATGAAACCTGGTTTGCAGCAGAAAAACTACATGGAGTTATGCTACCAGCAAGTGACTTATCCAGACACTTAGTGTTCACAGTTATGGATTTGTTTTCAGATTTGTTTTCAATCCCCTATCCATCACACCCATCTTTTTCTGCAGAGACATCAAGAGTTTTTCCACCCAATATCCAAACCCTGCTTTCACACATGAGAGAACTCGTTGATTACTCAGATTCCTTAGACTGTATTATCTAGTGAGATAACACTCGCCCTGGAGTAGTCCTTCAAAACATCAACAGAACTCTAACATGAAACTATTTATTCCAGTAAAGAGGATATCATTGCAGATATCTTTACAAAAATCAGCTATAAAARTCACCGAAACATGAAGAGTTCCTTTGCCCCGTGCAATACACTCATACTGCTCTGAGCCAGAGGCAAGAAACAAAAACAAAGACTGAACAAGAGCTGAGGCTATGTTCAAAGAATGGTTTGAATTACTTAAGTCAAAATTATTTTAGAAATTACCACTGATTAATAGGAAGCATCTTAAAGAATAAAACCTTAAATTGAGTGCTTATTCCTTCAAATAGCTTATTAGGTGTGGGTATTTTCTGTAGCTGAACTCCACCTCGTGTAGTCATACCAGTTTTTAAGCCCRAAGTTCATGAAAGTCACCAAAGAGTCTTCACAACAAAAGTCACTACTGTAAAAATATTTTTWAAAAAGCTATTAGTTCTTTGACACAGAGGTTTGAAATTAAAGAAAACTAGCATGTTTCATTGTTCGAGAGGCATAAAGCCRAGAGCCTGAAATGAGTACTCAAAATAGGACATATTTTCCAGTGGAGGTAAAGATTACAATATAACCAACAGGAATGTGCAAGCCAGCAATACTTAACTCAGCAGCTCATGCCAAACCATGATAGTCCCTTGTACTACTTGAACACTGAAACTTGAGAAAGTGGTATTATTACAATTGTTAATAGTGGAATGCAAGAACTACAAGTCACACAAATTCATTTCATGTATTTATTTTTTGTAGAAATAGACTATTCAGCACTTCGGGGATTTGAAAACCTGACAAAGAACTGGGATTCTTTTTTCCTGCTACATATAAGTTAAAAACCAAATGTAAATGCTGTTAGGAAGGTTCCAATTTCCCCACAACTATGTCCTTGTATAGGTTATGCTGACACATTACAAGGAACAAAATATAATAAAAACCACCAACAGAACTCTCACAATTTAGTAGGAAAACCCAACATTTTCTTCCTCTAGGAAAAGCAACTGTGGTTAGGACCTACTAAAATAAAGAGCAAGATATTTCAGTACAAAGCTGGTAATAGATAAGACAGTTCACAACCCTTGGAGCTCCAAGAGGGACATGGGAACTGTAAACAGGAGTATAAATCACCAGCACACTGAGTATTTTTAACTTCAACTGCAAGCAAGGTACACTAATTATTTGAAGGACCACAGTACACTAAGTTTTGTTGTACAGATTTCTACCACCATCACAAACACACGCAAAAAAAYCCAGGGGAATATCAGTAATTGCTGCTTAACCATTTAAACATAAAACTCCAAAATAAATTTAACGTGGAACTTGCCCTCCCTGCTCAGGCACCATCACAGGAACATTACAATTGCCTGTTAAGCAGCCAACTTGCTCAAAATGTGTATCTTCAGGGTCCAGCCTCTAATAAAACCATTGTTTGTAGCACTCAGCAGAAGCCTGAGTTTCTTAGAATATCTGTCTTCTTTAGCACATTCCAATAAAAGTGCTTTTCTTCCCTCCCACTCCACTTCCCCCAAGCTTTGCCTGCCACACGTATTGATTTCTCATTCTCTGTAGATGAAGCAAACCAGTGCAGAAGCCTATGAAAAGTACTGAAGTAAACTTTCCAACAGTTATGCATTAAGCAGGGAAAATCCACTTGTTTAAACACAAGTTTCACCTGATGGATCAGCAAACAAAAGCTGGTTATCATCCAGACATCAGAAAGAGGCATTGCATAAGTACAATCAAGATCTGACAACGGTCTCTGGGTGACCTTTAGGCAAAGGAATGAACAATTTACTCTAAGTTTCATGTGGATTAAACCATGCAAAAAAAGTTATCTCAGCAAACATGTCACCTCCCCCTAAGAAAATCAGGGGYTGTTTTGGGCAGAAAATTACTAGCTGAGCATTTTTCCAGCTCCCCATGACAGGCAAAGAGCATGCAGAGGGAGTAGGATGGGGGAGAGCTCTCTCAACACTGCAGTGGCAGGACAGAGCTACACAAGTGAGGAGCTGGCACTGACTGCTCATGCTGAACTTGTTACAGCACTTTTTTCCTTCCTGCCTGGAAAGGAACCAGTAATCCACTATTATCTTTAGAATTTACATGAGTCCTCTAACTCTGGCCTACTGCAGCTGACCTGTGACATAACCAATGCAGCCAGTACCACACCCAGTGCTATTTTCCAAGGTGCCCACCTGGTCTCAACACAACTTGCTCTGTAAGATGAGCTCGAGAGCAAACTGGGTGCTCTTCAGAGTTTGCTGGGCATGCAGGTCTGTGCTTTTCTTCATGTCTTTATCAATAAATAGTCAGGCAAATGCTGAATTACCTCATAAGGAAAAAAATCCCAACCAAAACAAAAAAAACAGAATGAAAAAATCACCACCCATTACGTTTTAGATCCCTAATTAAAAYTACCCTGAGGAGTCCTCAAAATGAAAGATGATGCACAAAAAAATATAAAAACTGAAGAAATACAGAATTTTAACTAGCACAGTTTTGTACTTCAATGAAAGAGCCACACACAATATGGGCCCACACACCATTACTAGATTTAGACTCTTATTAAAAACAGCATGAATTTGGTTTTTTTAGCAAACTACTATCGTGTGATAGTACATTATAAAGTCAACAAGTATTTAACTGTGAGTGCTTAAACCACACATACCACATAAAAAACCCCTACATCTGCTAAAGAACATGACAAAGAAAGAGGATTATTTGAAATGCAAGATTGGCATAACATTTTGTAACCAAGAATGAGACACACCACACAAGCAAAAAAAGGTGTTGCTTTCTTTGGTTTGGGTTTTTTTTTAATGTTCATGGCCAACTTGTCTGAGCCTTCTGATTGCTGCAACATCAGCTGATAGMTTACACTTTTTGGGCAGCTTTCCTAAGTTTACTGTTCTGCCTCTTTACAATAATATTCAGCTCCTGTGGTAACAGGCACTCACACACGAAGTAAATCATCCCACAATGTGAAGTCACCTGAGCATTAACCAGAATTTGTGCAGAGCAGCTCTAATTGATTGGGCTACTAGGAAATACCAYCTTCTGTCACTGCTGAAAAGTTGATCTGTTTTACTCATAGTGGCCTCCTAGAAAAAAAAATTTCTAGAATAATAGCCAAGAAACTGATGAAGACATGAGGCATAAGAGAACTTACACCCCACTATCAAGACAGATTTGCTTATGAGACATAATTCCAGCCATCCATGAGCAAGTAATGAAACAGTCACACAGAGAAGACAGACACAAGGAAAAAACAGTTCTTATTTGCAAGGGGTTTACCACAGCTTTTGCAGTTCCTGATATTCCAAACAGAACCATTAAGGAAATAACAATACACTTACTTTAAAGTGGGGGGAGAAAAATAATCGCAGCAGAAGCATCCTCAAATCTATCAATTTTTTGGCACCACAAGTCAGATTGGATTTCTGCTCCAGACACAACTGGTAGAAAACTACCTTCACCTCCTCTTTTTTTGAAAGAGAACYACTGAGAGCTCTTGCTACAGCACTTACTGCAGCTACTGTGCATCTCACAGGGAGGTGCCCCAGGCCCCTGATGAGCTGCAGAGGCTGATATTCCCAGGTGAGCCTYGCTGGGATCAGCCCTGGCCCTCAGGAAACTGCCCACAAACTGTGGGAAAGGTGAAAATAACCACAGCAGCAGCACATATAAAACTCAGCAATGCAAGAAGTAACAGAAGCACTGAGCTGAACATGGAGCTGCTGCTTATTCTTTCTCCCAGATAGTTTTTCTTACATTTCACGATTAGTTCAGTAAACAACAGATGTTGACGAGGAAAAAAAACCCACCAAGGCACCCCCAAGCAAGAATGAGAGCATTTCCTGATAAGTTCCTTCAACAGATGCTCCTTCAAACTTGGCTGTAAAGATAACTGAAGATTATACATCCTCGCTCTTCCATAATATAAGAAAGGGGTGGTGATCACTAGAAGACATTCTGAGTTTTTTAATAATTTAAAAAGTAACTTTCCCAAATGTAAAAAAGCTATCTAGTAAAAGCAAAAGAGGAGCCTTTAAGCATCTAATATGAACAAAAAGCTGTATTTACACCAGCCTGAAATTAAAAAAAAACCGTAAAAATTGGCTAACTGTTGGAAATAAGAAATCTGCTCATCATCATTTGGACTGAAAAGATGTTTCTTTTCCATGGTGCAATTTCTGCATATTTTAAGAACTTCCAGTAAAGGATCTGGTATTAGAAACCATAGGGAACACAACCCTACAAATTATCTAACAGAAGTTTGTTCCTGGAGATGATGCACACTGCTTCCTTTCCGTTGTCCCTTTCCTAACAGGGCAAGTCAAAGCTTCACTCCCAAAAGATAGACACAAACAAAAGGTGGGGAGGGTGGGAGAAGTTAAAAAATAAAATCAAGTTTGGCTTGTAATCAGCAGCATAGCTGAGTGAATTTCTGGGTACCAGGTACAGATCTGGCTTCAYGATGCTTTCCCTGGCAGAGCAGCTTGGTGCTTGAAGTAAGTCAAGAGATGAGACAAACACCTGTAAAGCACAGAGAGGAAACTGACAGAAACTGACAAAACGTTTACCAAACAGTTCGGTTTTCTCACAGAAAGATCTACTATGTTTGTTTCTTCCTTCCTAATAAACAGTTTTTCATTAACTGTAAGCCAGACAGTTCAGATTTTCACATAAAGCCACTTATTTCCAAGTCCAATATAAACTTTCCACCACAAGGACATCCGATACAAACCCCCCTCAAACCACCACCTGAAGAAGGTGTGTTCCAGACAGGGCACACAGTAACCCCACATCAAAAAACAGGCAGTACTCTGCTTTTATTTACTCACCAGGCTCTATCATTCTTACACTTTTTACTACTTTATTTTTCTTACAAAGATAAGCAGTAAAATTTGAAAAAGGAGCAAAGAAAAATCTTACATTTTGACAGTGGCTACTACTGGGTCACACAACCTACAGAGTATTTGTTTTCCGCTTGGGAGTTTGTTTACCCCTTCATGCTTACTACCTCAGGCAGTAGAAGAAAGGACCGTGTGAGAGATGAGATAATGGAAATTTATTTGGCTGTTAGGGGAAAAAGTTAAGGCAACTTTCATCTTCTTACAGAACTCCAACTTTTGACCCTTCTCTACCACTTCTTACACAAAAATCCCCATGTGGTTTTGGTTTTCAGACACTTTTGATGAGCACATCTTTATAAATAGTTGTTGCTGCTCTGTTTCTCCAAATTCCTTTCTCTTTACTGCATTACATAATGAGATTTTTCTACTAGCTCTAAAGCATTAACTGATTAAAGATTAACTCACCCCCAGGAGAGACCATCTCAATTAAAAAAATTCCAATCATTGTGGTCACCAAGTCAAACCGCAGCTCTTCAGTGACCAACCCAACTCGCCAGCTGCTGCTCTCCTGCTCGCTCCCACAGCCTCCCTTCCACTGCTGCAAGGAGGAAGGCAGGTCCCTGACARGGGATGCTCATGTAGGGAGCACCTAAACCTTCCAGTAGGTGACCAAAACGCCTTCTTTGTGATATATCAGGTAAAACGTTTGTCAAGGGTTTCTTCTGGAAACGTACACAAATATGTGAGTTACTGGGTTAGTGTAACATYAAATGTTTACAAAACAGTAGTTCCAAAGGGAAAAGCGCCCTCTTGAAGCCACCACCGTCTCTTCTTGTTGATGCAGACACACCCTGAGATTTGACACTCTAAGGCCTGAAACTCACCTCAGTTCTCATGGGCTCCTCAGGCCAGACAGCTGGGAACAGCCCGAGGGAATCACCCCGCTCAGCAGGCAGCATCCTCAACTGGTTCAAACCCACTCATGTGCTCTTTAGCAACAAAACCAGCAATTACTACTCCTGTTTTGTCAAAAGCTGCCTACGTAACTTCCACTGAGAGCAGATAATTCAAAACATACTAGGACAAAACATGTAGCCTCAAGAAAAGAAAAAACCTTCAAAAAAAAAAAAAACCAAAAAAAAAAACCACCCCAGACAGCGGAGCCAAGGGCCGAGCCGGTCCCACGGCCGCTGTCAGCCCTGCGGATCCATCCCCGCTGCTCCGGCCGGGACACCCGGCTCCGGCGGCTCGCTGCGCGCTGGGCTGTTCCTCGAAAGCGAGAGCCCGCAGGGCCCTGCCCGGGCGGGATGTCCCCTTCCCACCGCCGGGAGAACTCCGGGAGACCGGGACCTCCGAGCGCCAGCGRGGCCGGGCAGCGGCAGCACCCGCGGCGCCGGGGCCGGCCCGGCCGCAAGCGGCATCTGGCTGTCCGGGCTGGGCCCGGGGCGCTCGGCTCCGCTCCGGGGGCACAGGGAGCCGCTTCCCCCGCCCGAGAGGCCACGGCAGCGCCCGGAGCGGGGACCGGCCCACGGGGCTCCYGCCGACCCGGGCCCGCGTCCAGCGCCCGGGGAAGGGGCTGACAGGACGGGGCTCCGGTTCCGGCGGGGAAGGGGGAGCCAGGACACGGCACGGCGGGGACCGGGGCCCCTCTCGCCGCTCCCGGCCGCCGCCACCGCCCCGCGCCCCCCGGGCACCGCCGCCGCTCCCGCCCTCACCTTGGAGCATGGCCTCCAGTTTCTTCCTGTCCACCCGGAATCGCTCCTCGCCCCACTCGGGGCTGTGCAGGGGCCGCGGCGGCCCGGCCGAGTCCTCCTCGGAGCCGGGCGCGGGCGAGTCGGCGCTGCGCTCGCTGTTGGAGCCCGGGTCGGAGAGCGGCTGGGGCAGGTACCCGCTCAGCGGGTCGCACTGCGCCGCCATGGCGCTGCCCGGCGGCCGCCGCCCCGGGCCCCACTCGGCCGCCTCGCCGCGGGACGCTATCTGCCCCCAGAGCCGCCCGGCCGGCGCATCCCAGCCGCCGCCGCACCGAGCCCCGGCGCCGCCCGCCCCTGCCCACGGCTCCCCGCCGAGTGAGCGCGGCCCCGGCCCGGCGGCGTCCGCGGCTCGGCGGCGCCCCCAGCCCGCCCGCAGCCCGCACAGCATCCCCACCTCCATTGGGCCGCCGCCCGCCGGGGAGGGGCCGGGGATATCCCCGGCGGGAGGGGGCAGCGCCGCGGCCCCGCAGGAGGGCGGAGGGAGAGCAGGGGAGGAGAGGGGAGATGCCACCGCCCCCAGCGGCACCGCCCCCGCCTGCGGGCCGGGGGCTGTGCCAGCCGGGATCGCCCTGGCAGCCGGGATCGCCCTGGCAGCCGGGATCACCCTGGCAGCCGGGATCACCCTGCCACCCGAGATCCCGCCGCATCCGCCAAGCCCCGGCGCTGAGCGCGGGTCGGCAGTGACCGTGCGGTGCCGGGTGACACACAGGACAGGCGGGTGGCGGTCCTGAGCCGCCCCGTGCCCAGAGCCGATCCCAATCGCGYTGCTGAGGGCGGCAGGGACCAGCTGGCCGTGGGGCCGCGGCTGGCACATCCCCTCTCGCCGGGCAGGGCCCCGAAACACCGCTCGGGCGTTTCGCTGCGCGAAGCCTCCTGAGGGAGAAGTGCCCTGTGCTGCTGCGCCTCAAGTGACTGGGTTACRCATCCCTCACCTTCCAGCAGACCTGCATTTATCCAGAATCCCAGCTGGATGTACTCCGGCACAGTTCGTGCTGCTTTGCAAACAGTTTGAGCCCACAAGCACGCAGTGGTGGAGGGGAAACATCAGCATGAGCTGCCGCCACACTGGCCTGGTGGCACTGGTGGCATTTTGCTGTTCCCTCAGCCAGACGCTGCCCCGGAGGCCCATCACTGCCCAAGTGTGACTGGACAAAGAGTGAAGCACGGGCATCCCACTCTCTTTGGGTCTGCTTTGTTTCTACTGAATCAGAGAAATCCTTTCTGACACAAAAAGTTGCACACCACACACTCCAACAAGAGCTTTCTGCTTCAATTGATCGCTGTTTTCTGCTGTTTTCCAGTCTGCTAGATAGAAAATGATCCAGCAGCGCTGGGTCTGGAATCCCACAAGGTATCCTACCCTGCAGTGCTCCAGAGCTGGAGCATCCATGCATTTCTGGTGGCAAAACCAGGATGCACTCTGGATGCCAACACAAAAATTGCAGCTGATGAGACAGTGAACTCAAATCGTTGATAACATCAGCCTGAAGGACCATGCTAACAAATGTGAGGRGATTTGCTGGTACTCCAGGTAGATCCAGCGACCTGCACTGTGCCCAGTCTCAACGTGCACTTGTTTTTACAAAGTTCCAGTTTGGGCTTACCGAGTCTTCACATATTTCCCACTTAGTTCCATGAGAGCAGGAAYGCTACAACACCCAGGATTCCAGTTGTGCATTACAGGCATGGAGTGAGGCATTGTCAGCCCCTGTGGATGCYAGCCAGCAGCTTGCAGGTAACAACACACTGCTCACAAGGTCCTCYGATACTTCCCATGGCCCCAGGAAATAAAGTGTCTGAAGTCAAAAACACTGCAACAAAAATATGAATGTAGGTCTTGAAAGCAGCACAATCTCCCTTTCTCTTACTATTTCCTTTTAGTGTGATCTCACTATAGGTGTGTGGGGCAGTCTCAGGAAAGAYTGAAAGTCTTTTCCTTCCCGTTTGAGAAGTTTACAGTCATCAAGCACTTTTTTTTTTTTTAATAGATGGGAAAATGAACATTGTCCTTATCAAAACAACTTGAAATTCAGYGAAGTGTGCTGCCTCGCCCCAGAGCAACACCAGCTGGAGTTGTGTCTTCTGGATGCCAGGACCTGTCAGTTGCACAATCCAAATATTCACAAGTGGTGAGTGTTGACAGCMCCAGTTACAATCCACAACAGCTACAGGTTCTTAGCTCCTTTGAGCAAAACAATTATTTGGGTATTTTCCACTCATAAATCAGTGAGRTTTACGGTCACAGATTCTCAGTGTAAGAAGTCCAGGAGGTCCCTTTCCTTGTATATTATCCATTCCTGCAAYACAGCCACAGAATCCTTCTTTCTCATCAGTTAGTTGAACCAAAAGTAATCTTTTTTTCAGCAGCCATAAAAATAATATAATCAATCAAAGACCTCTTAAAAATAATTTTGTCCACAGTTTAGTTTTTATTTGCTGAGTGAACTCTTTCTGAATGTGCTTTTAGATTAAAAAATAAGAAGTAAAGTTTTTTATTTCCTACTTGAATCCATATAAATGCTTTTAAAAGGATACTGTCGTTAGGCGTTATTATTGGTAGTTAAATTCAGTACTCTACCACTTCAATTGAATAAATGACATTTTATTTCCTAGTATATTGCAGGGGAAGAATAAAATGCCTGTTACACAGAAAACTTGAACTAAGTAGAAAAACACATTTTTAATGGCTACATACTATTACATGTGGATAAAATTGGGGAAATGGGTGGAAGTTGGCAGATACAAAAKCAAATGGCTAGAAAGAACATCAGCTGAAGTTGACTTTGGCATATATAATTWATGTTGGACATTTTTTCTGGGGCCAATAGCTTGATCAAAGAAAAGAATAACAGGATCTTTCTCATTCTGGTGTACCATGTCTATTTTGCTACATTCTCTGCCTTCTTTTTTCATCCTGGTCTCCTTCCCTCACCTCACACACACACACACACACACAAATAATATCTGCAAATCTCAGAGAAAGCATCACTGAATAGGAGAATGTTTCACTGTCACACTCAGCCTCTGTGCAGAGCCCACCTGCATTGGGGTGAAATCCTGGAATTTAAAGGAACTTCATGAAGTGGGTGATCCGCTGTAATAAGTCCCACATGTTTGGGGCTGCACAAGGTCCCCAGACCAAGAGCAGTGCAGGATCTCTCCTGGGAAGGGTGTGGCTCTGCCCTTGGCCCTGGGGGTGAGAAGTGAGGGTCACTATGCAGGGAGCRCCGCTGGATGTGCTCAGCTCTGCTTTGGGGCTGCTCCCGGGGCATGGGGCTGATGGCTGGGTGTGTCTGCCCAGGAGGGAGAAGTGAAATGTAAACAGTCAGACAGTGTAACTTACCCTTAAATGCAGCACAGTCTGGATTGCAGAGCTTGCATTTATTTATTGTTCTTCATCTCAAATTTCTCTATTTCACAGCCCCAGGATGAAGCCAAGTGCTCTTTTCTGTAGTTCCCTGAGGTGGGTGCAGAAAGGGCGRTTTGGAAAGCTGCAAAGTGAGGGTGGGGAAAGAGAAGGTGGCACACAGATTCTTTCATCATCTGTAGCATCTAGAAATGCTTTTCTTGAAGGAGTGCTAAAGTTGGGGTCTGGTATTTGGGAGAGGTTATTGCTGGTGAAAATTAATGGTGGTGGTGTTTTGAAAGGCTTTATTGCATTCACTATTTTACAGAAGTAAGACCCTACAATATTTTGTCTTTCATGATGTTACGCCGTATTCCCCAAATGAGTCCCATTAACTCAAATTTCTCAGAATAATATAATGTGTCCTACTGTGTTTTAAAGTAGTGTGCACCCACTAGCAAATAAATAAAAATGTCTTCCACAGCCGTTACAAAGACTTTCCCACCCCTAGAAATTCCCCAGATAAATTCTAACTGAAAGGGCAGAGAGATTCTGAATCATCTTTTAAATGATACAGAATTATGGAACCATRAAACAAAAAGATTGAAAGAAATAACAAAAAATGTTATCTCGTTCATCTCCTAACTATGGTGAGTTCATTTCTGATAGATATTTGTTTATTCACTCCTTTACAATTTCTCAYGATGAGGTCTTCATGACCTATCCAGGAAATTCCTGTGTTTCACTTACCATCAAGAAGTATTTTCTCCCTTTAATAAGTAACTTGGATTATTCTTCCTGAAGCTTAAAGCTATTAGTTTTTGTCCTGTCCAAAATGGACACATTGAATGAATTATTTCTTCTTTCTAKCAGACTTTGGTGCTTATAAATACTCTTATCAAGCATTGATTAATCTTTAAGAGTTACCTTCATTAAGCTAGATACTCCTAAGTCTGCCAGCCCCTTCTCAGAGGTTGTATTTTGTGTTGGTCTGCAACAAACTCTTTCCATAGTGAGCTACATCCTTCTTGAAATACAAGCACAAAACTGGAGGGAGTACCCCAGCTGAGGCCKGACCAGTGCTGGACAGAACTGTGTGATCTGACCAGCTGCCTCACAACCTGTACTCCTGAATATTCATTTTTATCCAGGGCTTATCCTGTCTGCATKGCATCACTGGCTTGTAACCCTCGGGTCCTTTTCTGAAAATACCATCATGCAGCTAATTGTTCTTTTGTGCATTTTGGTGTTGAGTTCTGCTGCTCAGCATGGTCTCCTGGTCTTGTCCCAAATGAATTGAATCCTGGTTTTTCTTAAAGATTGTGTTCCCTGGTTTTTGACATCTGTTTGCACCAATGCTGTACTTCTGCAGCTTCAGTTTTTACACCCCTCAGAGCATCCTTTCAGTTTCCTCACAGAATCATCAGTGAAACACAGAACACAGTGGGACCAGGATAGAATATCTGTCTGTTTTGATGCATACTTCCATCCTAATGGTCACAACAGTCCTGTGTGGGGATGCTTATTTCACGTTTTTATGTCATTGACAACTTTTGCTGGATATTTATGGAGATGTTACAGGAAATAGGATTTAAACTCTGCCGAAGTCCTGAGTTATGGCCACTGCTACAGATATTGCTGGTTTGTTACAGTAGCACATTGGTCTAGGAGGATTTATTCTTGTCACAGCCATACTTGCTGTGTGTGACTCTTGTTATTAGGTTACCTGTTCCAATTACTTTTTTTACTCCAGAATATTTCTGGGAGAAGAAGTTAAACTGACTAGTCTAGAACTTATTGGTTCCTTTCCTGCCTTTTTTACARWCAGTCACTATATTTGACCTTTTTCTGTTTTCTGGTACCTCACTCATCACCAAAGGATTTTTAAGAGAGCCATTAATGGTTGTGAGAATGAGCAGAGAAATAAATACAGCCTTGGTGAACCTTGCAGAAAACCATTGGCTCTCAGCTTAAAAGTCTGACTGATCACACATGAGGTGTTAACATTTGGTAACATTCAATGTGCTGTATAACCTTATATACACACTGTTATTTATTAGAACCATGCAGTTTTAAACATCTTAATCTCTGGAAGATTTTTCAACAGATGGATTATGTGAACCTTGTCTTTTYAGAAATGTTAGGAGAATTGGAAACAAATGTACAAGGCTCAGAAGTCCAGGAATTTTCACTCTTGGAAATGGCACGGGCTCTTTCTGGCAAGAGCAAAACCTGTCTGCTTTGGCTCTCAGAAGCAAAGCCATAGTTCACATTCTAAATCTAATTAGAAAACACTACAACGAGAGATTTAAATATTCCCAATTAGAAAAAGAAAACGGATATTTGTAAGGAGAGTAACTAATGAAGAGGAGCATGAATCAGAATTGAGCATGGCACTCTAAAGAACCAAAAAGGAGGAGAGCAATGATCCTGCACTGGCAATCTCCTTGTCATGTCAGATGTCAACATCCTACATTGCTGTCAAAGGAACTGCATTACAAATCTATAAATAAGGAAAAATTGGTTTCTAATCTAAATCCTGAACTCMATAACCATGTTCTTTCCTTAATTAAGAACAAGAAAAGTTCTCTCTTCTGTTTAGAAGCCACTGGAAAAAAGCTCTTCTGGATTAAGAAAAAGCATTCTTGTTTTGAAACTTGCCTCTTAAGACTGTAATCTTCACAGGYGATTTTTAGGTGTTTCACATTCTTTCTATTCCACTCACATGAAGTGTCAAACAGGAAAAAGTGGTTTTATTGAAGGAGAGGGTATCTGAACTAAATTCTGATACAAGTTTACAATTGGATTTAATACTTTAATTTAAAATAAATATATACTGAATAAAGTTTTCTCTGTTTCTTCCAAAAGTAATGGAAATAAAATTACAGATAGGTAAAAGTGTTTTCTGGATTCAGATTCCAAATGGATCAACCTTCTTTATTAGGAATATTCTGGTTATTTTTCTTTCCTATTACTGGAGTATGATGTATTACTGGAGTACATCCTTCTTAGCCTCCCGCACAGCTAAAATGCTGCATTTAACACTGATACATTTCAAAAAAATCTATTCTTCCTTTTGTCTCAACAGAAAAGATTTATTTAATTATTACTGTAGTCACTCAACTAAGAAAAAAATCTTAACACTGCAGAGGTTCCGTCAGTCTTTCAAGGCTTTCACATTGCATATAATGGCTGAAGTAATTAATCTATTTCCCCTCCAGTAGTAAAGGCTGATAGCTGCTGAGACGAGCTTTGGGGTCTCCATCAGAAACTGAACAAAAAAYGGGATTGAAGGATTTCTTGCTTTGCTTTGTTTCTTTCATACAGGTTTAATACATGGCTTCATTATTATAAAATTGTTTGCACTTCGTGAGTCACTAGTCTGTGAAAAGCACCTGGATTTATTTAGCACTTGGAACACGGCTGTTTTTATTTCTCACAGCTACTCATCCTTGAAGGCTGGGAAGCCCCTCTCCCACAGTGCCAGGRGGCTCTGAGTGCAACAGGCTTTAATTGCTTGATCAGCCCCACCTGGGCTGGGCCCCACCACACCCTGTACCCATGGGCTCAGGAGCTCCATTTAAGCTTGGCCCAGAGCTCAGCCCTGCTTTGGGCTTCCCTGGCTCTTAGGCTCTTGCTCTGTCCCTGCCTTGGAGACTTGGAGGTTGGTTCTGGGTTGCAGGTAGGTGATTCCCTGTCCTGCCTCTTGTTGCTACCACAGAATCTCCCTGGATGGGTCTTTCACCTATTGAGGTTTCTTGTTCCTTTTTTTCTGTGTGTGTTTTCCTCTGCCCAAGGCTTAGACTTAAACAGAGGAGTATTTGAGCATTAGAATGCATTGGTAGACTTTATATAATTAGGTGTAAAGACTTTGTTCTATTTAAATGGAGTCATGATAGGACACAGTGGTGTGGCCGTGTTGTTAAAGGCTTGCTGCTCATCTGCAGGGGTTTTATCAGAGTAGTCACAGAACATTGGGCTCAGACTGTCCATACCTGGAATTTTATGTGGCTTTGAAGAACTTATGATGACAACTGAACTTCAGTGGTTTGCATTAGGTGAAAATGTAATTGTTTCAACTAAACAGATAATTCTATTCTAATAGAGCAATGGTTCTTGCACACAGCACAATTAAAACCAGGAGTAGCAGAGGAGCATTGGCAGTTCCTACTATCCTGAAGACTGCAGCCAAACCAGCAAAGATTTAAGGAAATGACTCACAGTACTCATAAGAAAGAAAAATATCATAGTAATGGCAAGGAAAGCTAGGTTAACGTAACCAAACTGTTTAAGTATACTAGCCCACAGAGGCAGAAACAGGAAGCACTGAAAGGACTGAATAACATTCCTAAAACAAGTCTGTAATAGTGTTTTGTCAGGTCAGTGACTGTAAATGTCCAAGAACTCCAGTGGACATGTAGGAATACATTTTGCTTTTGGTTGTTTTCACACAGGTATGTTGTAGTAAATGCCTTTGGACATGAAACAGAAAAAGATTTGATCCAGGGATCTCAGAATGCTTTTTGATAATGCCATCAAGCATGTTCTTCAGTTTGCTTAATAAATACCTAAGTCTCAAAATGCTGGTATGCTAATTTTTAAAGAGTTGCTGTTAAAAAAAAAATTCCTGTGCAATTTTTAAAAAATTTTTTGGCAGATATTTATACTGCCCTTAAAAAAAAGGGTGCCTCTAAATGCATTTTTTAGCAAGCTTAATCATGTAGGAATGCTCTCTATACTTTGCATGAATAGGCTACAAAGAGTAAAGAGGAGCTTGAGATTTCAGAAGACTCTGTGATATTTTAGAATGATCTGAAATACTTATGCTGTAGTGTAGTACTTATTTCTAAAGTTAAGCACTTATTTTAATGATGTTTTTCTGGAATAATTGTTGTGGCCTTCAGCAGACTCTCCAGTGTGCCAAGATAGCAGGGCTGCCTGGCTGAGAGCCTTTTTTTTCCAAAAAAGCAGCCAAGTGATAAAAGGATGATGGTGGTGGGCCCAGGGTAGCACAGTCTTGAATGGATTTTAATCAGAACATGATCACTTAAGGGTGGTCATTTACTGTAGCACTTGCACAGGAAGAGTGTTACCTTTTCCTATGGTTTAGTCTTCCTGCAAAGCAGMGACCARCACTTAAATTAAAGTAAATTTGCTKTTTTTAAGCATTGTTTGGAGAAGTGGCTGGCTGGGATTACCAGTGACAAGTCCCATAGGTGTGAGGTGTACAGCTGTCTATGCAGCAGGTGTGAAGTGCAGGTAACATTGTAAATGCAACGTTGTGTGTGCAGCTTGCCTACATTCTGTGTGAATGCCGTGCTGCTTAAGCTGGTTTCAGGTATGTAGGTATGTCTTCTATAACCATCTGAGAGGCTTGGATGGCTTCAAGGTATGTGGCTTGCTGCACTGTCACAAATGCCAAGGTATGGAGCAATATTGTGCTTTTCTGGAAGTGTATTGTGCTTCTGTATGTGGTTATAATGCACAGCTCTGCATGGATGAAATGCATAATCATCCAACAGAATGCCTTTTTGCTCCTAGTACATGCACTTTAAATGAGAAGAATAACTAACTTGACTTGGTTAACCCTAGGGGAAGGCCTTTTAATTATTAACTTTAATAGTTGTGCACATTTTGCTGTTAGAATGTTTTGCATTTTATGCTGAAATGGGCCGAGTGTGTCTTATCTGACTGTTGGGATATTTAAGATAAATCTTTTGAATCTAGTACAAAAGCACTGGCTGAGAGTGTTGAGCTACATCAGTCTGCACAGGTGCAGCAGGGATTTCAACTGATAAGAGCAATGCTCTTCCACACAGCCATTGTGCCTGAGAAGGAGCTGCTGGAGTTTGGGAAGAGCATTGKGATTTTTGCAGAGTGATGTAAGAGCAGGGAGGTGAGGGCTCTGTTATGGGGTGTATCTGAGAATATTGCAGCCCAAGGGAGCTGTACAGCTTCTGTGTTCCAAAAGATGCTCCCTTAACTAATCTGTACCTCTCCTGAACCCATTTTCTGTAACAAACCGCACAGTGCGGGAGTGGCAAAGGGCATACAGGGCTTGAGGTGGGGGAAGATTAAAGGTTCTTAATCACTGTGTATTGAAAAAAATAAAAAATACTGTACAACAGACAATGCTCCCCCAGTGGTTGAACTGCTACAGCAGTGATGCTGAGCACTGATGTAGAGAAGAGACTTCCTGAACCTCCTTGCAGAGTGTACTGGTCCAGAGACACACCTGCCATGTCCTTTGCCTCTGGAGGTGAGGGAGGGCAGGATTCAGATGCCTGGGGGTACCACAGCACCAATGTTTGGYTAATACCACAAAATCATGGATGCACATTTATTAGTATTTTATATATATATTATATARAYATATTTATATRTTTTATATTTATATATTGTTATAGAAATATAGTCTATTTATTAGTATTTTTCTATGGACACAACTGTTGTGAAGTAGTTCAGGCTGACTGATTGTGTATTCATACCTTGGTATTAGGATAGCTGGATGACTGTGGACAGYGTGTGGGATGAAAAGAAAGGCATTGTTCACTGTGGTGCTTAAACCTGGCTTTGTGTGTACAAACAAAATCACCAAAATCAATGGGCTTAATTGACTCAATTCATGTGTCTGCTTAACTCCTGCTGGAAGGGAGTGCTCCTTCCAGCTGTGGCATGTGCAACAATGCACTTCAGGAGGAAAGCATGATCCCCAACAGCATGGCATGAGAAGGAGATTAAAATTTGTATTTGACTGTTGTATACAAGCCTGAGAGAGACAAAGCATGRCAAGTGGTTCATAAGATGCTGTCAGGAATAGGGTTTTGGAAGGTGGATTGTTGCCTGCTTAAAAGTAGGTGTTTTAATTGGGGGCACAGGCATTTGAATACTTTTCCCACACTTTAGTAGGAAAAAGTTGTATAGGGACGCTTAGGAAAACCTGTTGGCTACTAATACTGTCTATTAGTATTTTTCTCTGTGTCTATTAGTATTTTTCTCTGTGTCTATTAGTATTTTTCTCTGTGTCTATTAGTATTTTTCTCTGTGTCTAT
>JACDOX010000017.1:2504680-2580916 GCA_014549065.1 Cardinalis cardinalis
TTTATTCTGGTTTTGAGGCAGCTTTGTCAGTTAGATATCATTACCATTCTGGTGAAAACTCATCTTTCTCTCTCATGGAGCTGATGAACCAATAGCTAATCATTGAAAAGCTTCCATGTGCTCACACCAAGTTAAGTTTCACAGGCAGCATTCCTGGGTCTTAGAAGTGAGCTGCAGTGGCACTGTGATTCCTGAGCTATGAGAAAATGTTTTCTTTGGTTTACAGGTGGGTTAATATTGGAAATGCCTATGAACAGTGCCAGCTATTATTTGCTATGATAAGGAACAACAGTTTAGTTTTAATCTTGTGTTTGGGAGAAATACATCAGTCATGTACACTCGGATAGCATGGACAGAGCAAATTTCAGAGTTACTTTTTGGATTTTTTTTTGTTCTTTTTCTTCTGCAGTTCTAGAAGTTTAGGCATGTCCAAAATGTGATTTTTCACTTCTGGTTTTCTTTGCATTAACTAGATCAAGGTTGTATTTTTWAAAAATATGCCTATTTTTACACTTATAGCTCAGGCACTACTCTCAAAAGCAGTATAATAAAGGAAGGATTAGTTAAATTGGTGATTTTTTCACTTTCATGCAAGTGAAACTTGAGCCATTAGGAAAAGATTGCATTTCTAGACTCTTRCACATCTTTTGCCCATGCAGTTACTTTAATGTTTAGTCTGTTYTTAGTATTTGGGGATCATTTTCCATAGATTTTGCTTACTTTTGTTGGAATGGACCAGTCTGGMTGGAAATCCTGAGGAAGAGGAGGTGGTTCTGGGGCTTTTTGTAGGGTTTTTACTCTCCTTTCACAAGTGTCAGGGATTCTTTTAGGTTTTTGCTCAGCCAGTGGCCTGTTAGGGGTTCTCCAGCAGCCTCTGCTCAGGCTTTACTYCCCCTGGAGCAAGTCAGAGCTCTGCAGTGTAGTGAATGGAATCTGCTCCAGGTTGAGCAGTCAGCCCAAGAGAACCCAGGTCTGAGAGGTGCCTGCAGGGCTGTGGAGATGAAAGCATTGCAGCCATTGCCTTGTCTATGGATAATCGGCATTTTGTATGTTTATTACCATAAACCTTGCACAGGCAATCACTGGAAGCTAAATGAAAAAGAACCTAAGCAGTGACTTTGAACATGCTGAATTCAAAAATAAACACAGCATGAAATRCCCTGTGGACCTTCACCTTCCTTGCAAGATGTGTGATTAAAACAAAAATTAACCCAGAAACATTCTGAACTTAGTGAAGAACATGSTGTTGTTGACCTGGATTGACACACTGACCCAGTACAGTGGGAGTAATCCCTGACAGTTTTTATGGCTCTTAAGATGACGTAATAAATTTAAATATGAATACGAAATATTATTTAATGTACAAATGGGTTCCTCATGTTTTTCCCCTAGAGGTTTTATGAGTTCTGCTCTATTGTTGTGAATATATCATTGCTATTCCATCTTGCTGATAAGCAGAATGGCTGGAGATTCTATGATTCAGGCATGGTATGAAAACACATTGTGTCCAGGGCTTTGGGGTAAGGATTCCTGTGAGTAAGAACATGGCACTGGACTCAGTTGCTTAGTCAGATGTATCAGCAATATGCATAATGTACCAATGTCCTGGTGTTTATCCAGCTGGATGAGGATGTTGTCTTAAAAAGCAAACTGCATTTAATAGTTAAAAAAATTGTCGACTATTTGGTATATTTTTGTTTTGTTATATAAGAAAGATACAGTTCTTTTCCTCTCTGACAAATGAAATAAGCTGTTGCTGGAGTTTTCTGCAGAGCTGGAAAGTAAATGTACCTCTAATAGTTTATGGTGGCTTGAAATCAGCATTGGTAGAATGCCTAAAAATTCCTGCTTCCTGTTGAAAGTACATTCAGCACACTGGGACACATTTGTCTGGATGGGATCTCTGGGTCTACTTTTTTTATTTACACTAAATTTGCAGTGATTCCTGTTATTTCAAACCACATACACCCACACAGCTATGGTTACTTGGAATCTGTCTTTGACTGGGATATATCAGGAGTAATTGGGTTGGTATGCCATCTTTTGTTGATAATTAGAAACTCTTGGATCTGACACAAGACGTTAACAAATTCCCAGTACTTAGCCATATGCTTTAGAAGTTCTTGCAACAGCAATTTTCAGGTCATTTGTCTGGCTAGAACTTGAGAAGAAACATATGGCTACTGCTTATGTCCTGCCTTATTATTCTTAAGAGTATTATTTCATAAACAGAAAAGAGCTCATTAGCTAGTAAATTATTCATAGACCTTGCTGGAATTGTACCAGATAGGCACAGGGACTCTTGAAAGGGTCTCTTTTAACAGCCCACATTTGGAATTGTCTGGGCAGAAATATATTTTTCTTTTCAGTAAGACAAATAAAACCCCACAAAGCCGTTCATCTCAGTTACATCCAACTGTATGGCAATTTCATGTTAAATRCTTCTCATGTATGTTTAAAAACCACTTGCTAATAAATCATGGCTGTAGCTGCAACTTGCATTCTGATGAACTGTGTATCGCTTCTAGTAAGTAATTAAAGAGCTCATATGCATAGCAAAGAGGACTATGTTTAATTAAGACTATCCCAGTTCCAATGGTCCTTCCTGGTAATGTTCAAATATTCTCTGGTGCCACCTAATGGTAAATTTGTCCAGTTACTCTGGARTGAGAATAAACAATGGGTGCCCACCACATTTATTGCTGCACTTAGGCCCATTGGGATCAGTGTTGTGGCCTGAATATACATGTCATAAAAAAGGCTCCTGACCCTAATTGCTTCCAGTCAAAACATTTCACTGCTCAAGGAAAAAGTGCAGYAAACCCTATAGTACTTCCTTTAACTGTTCTAACTGAACTGTTTTTTAAAAGGTTTGGACACAAGCCTGAACCAAACCAAACTAGAGYTTAAATCAAAGCTGTGTTCTGACAGTAACCCATAATTTCCTAAAAGCCAAGTGCTGTTCACCCTTATTCTACTGGGAATTGATTTGTGATACAGTKTTGTGTTTATTTTTCTGTGTTCTTGCCACAATGCTGCAGTTTCCAGGAAATGGAGAGATGCCTCTCTGGCTGTGGGATATGCAGTAAGGATGGAAGTGAGCAGAGCCCCTCACTTTCACCCCTTCCAGAGCCCCCAGGGTGTTGTGGATGGCTGCAGTGAGCACAGGGCAGGCAGGGTGCAGAAGGCCAGTGTCTTTACCTGCCCAAAGTAACCTTTATGGCACGTGGATCTGGCTCCTTCCTGTCTGTGCACTGTAGGCAGCTTTCTAGTTTCCCTTTTAAAATTTGGTCTTTCCATTATCTTTTTCTTTCCATTGGCCTACCTTTAAATATGTTTTAGCAGTGGGAAGTGAGCATGGTTACAGTTCTACCTGGGGCCTTGCTATGACAATTTACTTTCTTTTCTTGGAGTAGGTTGGGAACTATTCTGTAAGGGAAGAAAAAGTAACTTCCTGCCCTAAATAAAGTAAAAATGCACGTGAATACTTAGTTGGTTTGAGCCTRGTGCAAATGATGCCAAGGCTGTGTGTTCCATCTCTGTATGGGCCATTCACTTAAGGGTTGGACTCAATGATCCCTGTGGGTCCTTTCAGAATACTCTGTGATAATTTATCTCAAGTTAGTAGTGAARGAAACTGTAGTGAGGCAATAATAGATGTAATTCTATGATTCTTATAAGAAGCTGGTGGGAGGGACAGTGTAGCCAAAAGATGTTGCAAAAGAACTACTTAAATGAGCTGTTTCACAATCCTCTGGAAAAGAATGTTCGGTATGTTTTGACTGATCAATTCTGCTATCACACATTTTCTGAATACCTGGTTTAGATGGAATTAATAGAGTTGAGGCAAATAAACAATACCCTAGAGACAAGGAATGGTTTTATCCAAATAGCTGAAATATTAGGTTTGCTGCCAATTTCTGAGACTCAAAAAGCTATTGAATAATGTAATTGTCAGTTATTCCAGTCAGAACTGTCTGTGCCCAACACAAAGTGAGCTGCAGATTTCTACTCTAATGTCCTTTCTAGCACCAGTCTTACAGTTCTGAATCACCTTTCCATTCCCTTGTGAAGTCCTTTCTTCAGGAACGACCACCCTTGCAAATGAAAACCATTTGCATGAGTGGGAGTTGTGATACTGCTTTTGGAGAAGTTTCATTTCCAAGTGAGTTGTTCTGCTGCTTAGCTATAGATTAGTTGTATTTTGGAGTTAGAATTGACTGCTTCTTAGTGGAAATTTCCTTTTGGGAGGAATAAAATAAAACACCTTTCTGCTTTCTCCTGGGTATTCTAGAAAACATTGCTATTGGGCATTATTGCATGTGAATAACATGGATAAAGTAGTCACTATGAAAGTGGCATTTTTTCCCTTTGCATAAGCATGGCTAGAGAGGAAAATATTGTGGGCCAAATTGTTTGCAGATGTAACTGYTGTGGTTTCATTGAGTTACAGGCAGATTTGAAAAGATTTTGTCCCAATAGGAGATATGTGCAAAACACTGCTGATGGTCTGGCCAATTTGTGGGTTCTCAGTCTGAGCTGAGAAACTGGCACTCTGTTTTTGAAATTCTGGCTTTGAGGACTCTACCATGTTACAAAAGCAGAGGGTTTGGCCCACATAYGAAACTAACTGCCTGAATAGAAGTACTTTCTTTTTGTTTTTTAGGCCAACCCAATAATAAAATTGTGTTTCCTTCCTTGAGCTGTAGATAAAGAAAAGAATCCTTTTCTGTGGGTGGATGGCTCTTGTCCTCAAAGGCACTTGTCACTGACTGTAGTGCTTAATATTGGCTCCCTCTTTGGCTGGGATTCTTCTAGARGAAAAAAGGCCAAAGAATTCAAGTTCAAGCTTTCCACCATGCACAGAAGACATCTTAATCTTTCCTGTTTGTCACTGTAAGCAAACTGCTCTTGCTTTCATGATCTGCASCTCATAAGCCCCAGTCATGGGTAGCTGTCAACTCCAAATGCTTAAAAGTCATGAACCTGGCCCCAAGTCATGACACTGAGGTACTGTTAAGCCAAGTAGCTCATGCTTAGGATCCCYTTCTGTGTGTCAGGAATGGAGAAAGGAAAGAAGGAATTAACTCCCTGGTTGTGGGAGCTCAGTGGGTGAAGCCTCAGGAGAGGAGAACTTGTCAGCACTGCAGTCAATAGCAACAGTTCTGCTCTGACTSTCTGGTTGTGTTTGCAGCCTTGGGTGAGACAGATCATGCCCTAAGCTCAGAGTGGAGCTGCATTTAATCTCTTKAAAACCATCACCTGCCTGGACAAAAAGTGTGGGACCCAGCCCTGGCATTTCCTACCTTGAAAACTGAAGGTTTTCTTAACACTAGTACCCCCTCAGCTGTGCTGGCTAGTACCACTKTGGGTGTTGCTGGGCTGAGTTTTGAACTGTATGTCCCAGAGGAAAATGAAAAGTAGGGCAGCTAAATTTTGGCTATTTGCTTTGAGGCCCTGCTTGGGTTTTGTGGTGTTTTTCATGTAGCAGATATGTCAGATGTGAGATCCAGGCCTAACAGCACATTACCTTGACAGTGGACTGTGTGTGGTTATTTTCAGAGGCCTCTAAAGGAGAATGAGATGGAGTATTTCCTTAGGATCATGGTCTTGGAGCAGAAAACAAACTGCATGCTGGGCTCTCCTATGAGCCACAGGCTAAAGGAATACTAGGGGCTTAGCAGGTTTGTATGCTGGCAGAGAACCCTGGAGACAAATTAATTGGTAGTGAAGCTCAATCAAATGTAATCTTCTTGCTTCTGGAAGGAGAATGAARTAATTGCTGGTATCAGTTACCACCATGGTGCTGGTGCCTGGAAAATGGAGTGGGGAGGGCCAGGACTGATGTATCTCACTGGCAGCCCTTATCAAGGCTCCTGCAGAGCCCTTCTGAAAATGAATGTCATGCCAGACAAATCTGTCCAGGCAAATAGGCTTCCTGAACACAGTAGGCAACTTAGAAAAATGTGAGCTGGATGCAAAATGTGGATCCAGGTTTGGCCCTTTGTTTCCTTAGAAGCTTCTAACAAATTTGAATTTTAAACCTCATTACTTTCAGATTCTTCATGGTTTTGTTCTGCTTTCACCCTGGCTCCTGGAGGTCTCCCTTCCTACTGAGTTCTGCTTTCAGAGCCAATTACAATGGGAGTCTGAAACAATCTTTGTGAATCTGAGCTTCTGGGCTACCTTCTCCAAGCCCCTCTTGTGTCCCTGATACCAATGTCTGCAAAAAGAAACAGCATCTCTGGCTCTTTGACTWGGTCCCTTCGGCTGTCAGCCCTGTCCTTGTCCACATGCTTTTGTAAACTTGAGGGGGAGAAGTAGAATTTCAGAGAKCTTTCCTCAATGCAAAAGCAGTATAGATCAGGGTCTGCAGTTTTTTGGGGATGGCTTCTGGCCCCTGTAAGCAAATGCTTAGAGTCTTATAGAGGCTACAAGGCCAGTGACCAAATTCTTCCCCCCCCCCAAAAAGGGCCCTGACAAACTGCAGTCTGTTCCCTGTGTCCCAGAGTGCACATGTGGGACATCCAGCTCCAGTGGGAGGTCAGTCTCTAAATGTTGGTGAGTCAGGGAAGTAACATTCCAGAGAATGTCCCTCAGTACAAGGGAACTACAGGACAAAAGATGGGGTGCCTGGGATAGGAACTTGCTGAGCAGATTGTGCCTGAAATAAGACACCCCACCTGAGCATGGTGAAATTTGTGACTGTCCTCAGTACCACAGTCGTTGTCTTATATAAAACTTTAGCCCATTAGTGATTGATATGACATCTCAGAGGCAGTGGGACCACTGGTGTTTCAGCAGCACTTTTAGCAAGTGCTTGTCTCGTACTATTCCTTGGCTGTTAGGTTTTACACACTTTATTTTAACAAAAATCCCTCAAGCTTGGAAGGTGTAAAAGGCTGAAAGAAAATAAAATGTGAGCACTTCGATTTTTTTTTTCTATCTGTTCCTCTTAATAATCTTCCTAGAAAGATGCTTGACTTGTTACATTGGCTGAAACATTTGTTGCTGATAAGCCTTATGGAGCACACCCTGTGCTCCTTCTGCAGCCGGGGAGTGCCCTCTGGTGTTTGCAGTTCTGGTGGCAGCGCGGTGCTCCGGGGCTGCCAGGGAGGCTCTCCCGGCAGCCCGGGATGCTCCGGGCCCATCCCTGGCTTCCATCGCGTTTCTGGGCAGAGGAATGCATTGCAGCAGCGAGGCACACTCTTTGTTTGCCTCTTCTAGTAAAGTGATCTCCTCTTTTACAATGCTGTTGCTTAATATACCTTAGCAGGCTTGTCCATGAAATCCCTGATGCTGTGCAAGAGAAGCACACTGGCCTGGCTCTGTTACGCTGTAGGTGTCTCAGCCCTGCATGTGCAGAAGAGGGAACACTGATGAGCAGCCACACACATTTTGTTCCCCTTCTGCCCCCAAAGCCACCCTCTATTTYGTTTTGCCTGGCTGGTTGTTTTGCTGAATGATGACTCAGTCATCCATTTTTCTCTAAATGCCAGAGAGCTTCAGCTGCTCTAACAGCACCTGAAAGCCTTTGGCATTTTGGGGTCACTGGTCTGTACTTGCTGTCAGTGCTAATGCTGTTTGATTTTCAATATTAGATTTTATGCCTTGTGCAAAGCTGCATGTGGCCAGGATGTTTAACTGCAATGTCCATGGCTCATAAATTCTTAACCCACAAAACCCAACAGGGAACAGTAAGGAAGCCCAAAATGAGGGTGGTGTGTGTGCATGTAAACCAACACTTGAGCTCTGTGTCTTTCAAAGCAAATAATGAGCAGGATTTGCCTCAGCACCACAGGCCAAAGTAGGAAGAATATTTTCATKTGTTGTTTAAGCTAAAAAGGAGTCYTCCAAGTGGGAAAGCATCAGCCAGAAAAAGACATTGCAAGATAGAAAGTTGAAATTACGTGGTTTTTTTCTCTTTTAAAGCCATGAATGTGGGCAGATAGGGAACAATTTGTTAAACTACCAGGTCCACTTGGGAGGCTATTTAAATTTATTAGCAAACACAAAGTAACAGGGAATAAAGAAATTGGCTGTTACATACAGGAAATAAGAAAGGAGTGAACAATACTTATGATTTTTGCTGTCAGTTAAATATTAACTCATAAATGCAGTTAGCTCATGAACCCAGTGTCTGAAACCTCTACACTGGTTTTGGACAGCAGTGTCTTTCCAAATGTATCAATTAAACAAGCAATTGTTACTGACTTGGGTCACATTTCCAAGTCCCTATCAGTGGCAGCTCTATGAAGCTCTGGAAGGTGATGCTGAAGAGCCCCTCATTGTTCTGGTTTGTGCCCAGCAGCAACWCACAATGGTAAACTTAGGCCCATGCTCTGTCATTTCACTGTTTCCCATACCAGCACTTCATTTTGCCATTTCTAGTTTCCTTTGTGAGGCTGAGCCTACTGGGAAAGTGGATGTGGAGTTAAACCTGTTCTCTCATTTGCCTGCTGTGCTTTTGGTACCCTGACCCTCGCTTCCCACAAGAAGGGGGTGTCATGGCAGTGGAGCAGTTCTGTAAAATGGCTGGGATGAGAAATGTGGCCTTTGATCTCAGCTGTGACAGGACATACATTAGCCAGGGAAAATGCTTTGGCCTGATAATAATGTTGATGGCTTACTTTAAATGATCCACAAGAACAAGACATGGCTCTGAAATGTTCTCCATGAAGAGATCTGTCTGGTGTGACTCAGGTTGAGCAGGGATGGGAAGAGCTGATGACAGTTTAGGACAGGCTGAGCTGAAGGCATGGAGCCTCTAAAAAATTGAGCAGGAAAGATTGCAGAAAGCATGAAGACAAAAAAGGAGAAAAGGCTTGGGAAATGCTTTTGGTTAGACAGGGCCTAGTAGGCCAGGACTAGTCAAAATTGAAGGAGGGGAAAAGGAAAGAKGCTAAAGAGCTTGGAAARAAAAGGACTTTTGGATGCTGAAGAYKKGGARCTGTGCACATAAACAGCTTCCTATGTAGGGGAGGGAAGAGCACCGAGGGTGTAATGCAGCACCTTTGGTTTTGCTGTGCTCAAGCCTTTGAAACTTTCAGGACAGCACTGAGCCCCAGCTCAAACCAGYGCACCCAGAGGCCAGCTCAGGAGCAGAGTCTGGGCATGAGTGAGTTGAGTACGRGTTTGCAGCCTGGTGCAATCACAGTGGAAAGATCAGTGGAGAGGAACGTGCCCTGCTGCTCCTGGGCTCTGGTGCAGAGCATGGCCGGCTGCCCACATGAGCCAAAGGGGCTGCTGCCTGGAGGGCAGGTGCCTGCTCTGCCGTGTCAGACAGGATGGGCTGTGGCAGAACAGCATGTTCCTCTCCAAGCTGAGCTCTCTGCTGAGTGCAGGGGCCTTGGCTGATGGAGGGCCTGCTGTGTGTGGGAGAAAGCTGCTCCTGTGAGTGAGGGACTGGCATCAGCCCTCCCAGCAGCACCAGTGCTCCCTGCCCTGCCTGGCTCCCAGCCTGGGCTGCAGGACCAGTAAAGCTGTGCTCTGCAGAGCTTCCCACTGGGCTCTGCCTCAGCCAGTCCTCTGCATGGGGAAATGGCCAGGGAGAGGAGGAGGAGTAAAGAGCAAATGGTGAATCTGGGAAGAAGAGACTCTCCTGGCTCTTTTCAAAGTCCCTCTGAARTAGSTGCTGTCCTCCCAACCTGAACTCCSTCCTTGMAGGTTCTTAACTGTCAGCCAACTTGGTGCAACACTGAGCCTTTGCTTCTGTGCCACCTCTGACTGCTCAGCTCTCTGCCCTCTTTCAGGCTCTCCTTCTATCCCTTCCTCACATCTATTGACTACAGATTAAACCAGGATATTGCTGAGAAGCCCAAGGTCAGTTCCATTGTAAAAAAACCTGCTTTAGTAGAAACAGTGGTACTGGTCAAGGTGCCAGTGTATCTTCTTCCAAAAGACATTTTTGTGGCATTTCTGCATAGAGGGCAAAAGCAAGGGTTAATGCTCTGCCAGACTGAGGGCAGGGGATTAAGAATATATTGAATTTGCAGTTAGACAGATCTTCCTATTCCTCTATTATAGTTATGGTTGTTATTACAGTCAGTTGTAGGGCATCTAAGTGAAATTCATCCACAAAATAAATGCCTGAAATTGAGTAGGAAGACAGAAAACATAAAGATTTCCAAGTAGAGATGACCTCTGTTGCTCTCTGAGCTCAGACTATTTTTGGCAGGAGGCAAATGAAGCGCGGGCCTGCCTTGGAGTGAAGGCAGAGCAGCTGCCAGCCCCTGTAATTAGCCAAAAGGCTGYGGAGTGTGGGCAGGAGGCTGCAGAGCACGTGGCTCCTGCTGTGGCCCTGCTCAGTCCAGAGCAGTGCCTGCAGGAATGCAGAGCCCAGCCAAGCCCAGACACTGCAGCTGATCCCTGGGGAGGCCTCAGCCCCTCATCTGGGGCTGAGCAGGCACAGAGTGCCCCGGACAGGGTGCACAGGGCTCAGAGTCTTTGGAGCAGGGAACACAACCCTGGTCCTGCACACAGGACTGGGTCTGTCCTTACCAAGGACCTCCAAACATGCTTGSATGGAATAATGGCTCAGAGTAAACTGGGACTTTGATGACCCTGAATTGCAAGAGAATGACTCAAATACACAATAATGGATTTAATCATTTATGTATGTGTTTGGTGTAACTGTAGAGGAAAAAATTAMTACAGGCAAGATTTCTCTGGCACCCTCTTGGTTAGTGAAGCTATTGTGTCTCTTTGTATGTAAATTCCAGGCCTGCCAAGAGCCTACACACAAAATACTTTCTACTGATAATTGAAAATGAACCTGAGGGAGTTTATGAAGACTTAATTTATTTTTTTACACTGTCTAGTGTCATGTATGGAAGGTAATCAAGGAAACAAGACAACCAAAATGTGTTTGTCAGAATTTTTACTACAAATATTTTCCTTCCATGATATTTAGTGGGAAAACCACATTAAATTTTTCTTMAAGCAATGCATTCATTGATATAGGCTGGCTTAAGGATGCAAAGAATGGCTATATTACAGTCAGGAATCACAGAGTCACAGAAATGGGCTTGATTTCAGAGGCTAGAGATGACAAATCTTTCCATGGCAAGATTCCTCAATTGCTGCCTTCCTCTGTGGACAGTAGCACAGCAGTGTATTTGTACACTCCTGAGAAAAGCCAGATCCAGAGCCAGTTCCTGGCATGAGTTTTGTCTGTTTCTAACCAAGCACAGTTTCTCTGCAGGAATGAAACCAAGCAAGCATGCAGGTAAATAGGGGAAGATGTAGTTCAGCCTGCTTTATTCMATGTGTGGAGCTATACATCAGTTCCATTGCTTTTTCAATTTCTTTTTGTTTCTTTTCTTGTTCAAGCAGAGAGGAATCTGTTTCTCAAGAGCAGTCTGATTTGTGAGGTCTCTCAGTTCCTCATTAGCTGCATGAGTTRCAGAAAGTGGAAAACTCTGAGACTTGAGAAATTATGTGTGCTTCATGTGAGGCATTTCCCCATCATCTAAGATGTGTTTTGCTGTAGAATTTTATAGCTTTAAATTTTTTGTTTGTCAGCATAGTTCAAATTGCAGGGGCTCTGACTTGGATTGGTGTAGATTTCAATACTACCTGCATTCACTCACTTCAAAACATTCATTCAAAACCTTCAACATTTTTTCCTGGTCCTCACAACTTTGCTGTGATATCTGACAGGGATGCCAGATGGCCCAAAGAGATAAACATCAAACAAGTAGAGTGTCCCTGCCTCCAGCCCTTTGATGGTCTCTGTGGTGACGGCTCGCTGGAGGTTCAGGTCATAGAAGTACTTGCACAGCACTTTCTCTGATTTGTGCCGAGATTCAGGCCCAGAGCACCTGTCTGCACTCTGCAGCTCCCTCCAGATCTGATCCTCCTCAATCCTTTTTCTGTACACACAGTACTTGCTCTCCTCTTGTGTTCCCAGCCAGGCGATGGTCACAGACCTGCATGTTCTCAGTTTACTGAAGGATTTGATCTTTAAGCTCTCTGGAAGAAGTGGGAATAAGGGCTTGTGGAAATGAGGGGATGCCAGTACTTTCACAGAAGAGTTAGATTCCTCTGTGGACCTCAGCTGCACTGAATAGGTGTCCAGCAGCTTTCCCTTCAGGGAGAAATACCTCAGCCCAGAGAGGTTTTCTGATGCCACTGTTTTGCCATTCCTTGTTATGTGAACCCGTATTTGACCCTGACACAACTGAAAGGTGAAGTGGATTTTCTTGTGCCTTGCCTGGTACTGCAGACTGTAGAATTTCTGCTTTTTCCCATCCAGGACCACATGAACCACTTTGCCATCTTTCAGCTCTGTCACCTTGGGCTCRGGTTCTTCCAGGGTCCTGGCGAATGTCCCGGTGTACGCGGCGCTGGCGTTTGTGAGGAGGTTGACAATAAAAACATCAAAGTAATACTGAGTGCTGGGGCTGAGGCTGGGCACTGTGTAGGTGTTCTTGGTGCCCATGCACACCTGCCTGACTTCCCCACTGCTCACTTTGTTGATGATGCTCAGTTCGCTGTTGGACAATATCATCACCTGCTGTGGCTCCAGAAGGTATGGAGAGAGGGACAGAGCTACTGTGGGTGGCAGCTTCATTCCAGAGGATCTGATGGCTGTCTCAGCAGCACACAAGCTCTTGTAGTTGTGCTTTTCGTTAACCAGGAGGCAGTACTGGATGCCCTCGCTGTGCTGCAGGACAGAAGGGCTGTGTTTCCAGGCCAGGGTCACCGTTGTGTGGCCGATGCCGATGACATCGATGCGTGGATCCCCTGGGAGCTCTGGGTACAGGTGCCCAGACGTGGTGTCAGTTGTCAGGTACACAGTGATGTGGGTGTCCCTCTCYGTGGACAGGAACTCCAGCAGGTACAGGGCAGAATGGGAAGACATTCCCATGTAAGTCTCTACAGAATTGCCCTTGTAGTTGAAGATAGTGGACACCATGCTYGAAGCCTTGTGAGATTTGGAGACCTCTTGTGTATCATGGTCACCTGCAGGCAAAGGCAGACTTGTAACTTGTGCTTTAAAAGATGCGAAATAAAGCATGTCATGCAAATTTTACTGTYAGAGAACATTATATTTTCTTCTTGAAAGCAGCAATTATAACTAAAAATGTTTTAGTAAAAATATGTTGCTACTGGCAATTTATTAAATTAAAATTTGAGAAGCTTTTATTTTAGCARTGCAGCTGTAGAATTATGTTTTCAAAAATACTGTAATTATGAAACCACAACTGGCAAGAGCTTGGCTTGTATCATGCCTGATGCCCCTACAATTTTCTTCTATTTGCTATCTCTGAGGGYACTTTAAAGAGACTCATTATTTCTGTGCTATTTTTTTAGTTGGATTAGTTTTTGGCCATTGTCTCATGAAGAGGGAAAACTTATCAATTCAAAGGAGTGTAATTTTAACTCCTAGGTCAGGTGTACCTGCTTGAMAGGTCAGAACTTGTTAATGGCAGCTTTTAGTTTTTTAGTTTGAAAAATCAATTCAAAAAAATCATGCAAGAAAAAGCAATTGCCTTTAAGGCAGCATAGTACCCACTGCCATGGTAGAGGTGGCAAGAATAAATAGCTAAATCKTCTCTGCTTCATGTGGAGAGCAAACAGTTGTCTCAAGTGACCTAAGCCACAGAAAAATAACTGAGGCAGCAGAGGGAAGTTYGGCCCAGTACCAAGAGCTCATGAAGTTGGTCTGTTGGTGCAGGCTGGGAGACCTGCTGTTGTTCCCAACTACTAACCTTAGATGTAGACATTTYAATATCTAATCCTTAATTTGTTTGTGTTGAGGGCAAGATCTGGTGGGTTTCCATGTTTTACCCATGGAAACTGGGTCAGTCTGTCAGTCCATGGCAGTTTAAAGGAGGAAGCCACAAAATGTTTAGGCTTGTGGGAAATTTCCTGTAACACAGATATTTATGAGACACTTGTTCTTTCTTTGCCTCTGCTTGGGCAGCCTGAAGGCCTTACCTGGTGTTGCTTTTCCTGGTGGAGGCTTGTACACAAGTATGCTCCACTCAATGGGAACATCACAGGGAGTCACTGTTATTGAGAAAGGGGCAAGGGCCCTGCCCTCTTCCAAAACAAAGTAGTACCTGTAAATGTGAACAGAAAGAGGCAATGCATCAGTGAGATCAGCTTTGCCCAAAACTCCTTGTAATCAGCCATTCTGACTTGGGTCACTTTGCTCTGGGTAGAAATGACTGTTCCCTGAGGTGCATCCACACAAGGGGATGATGAGTTTCTGCAGTGTTCAGCTGTGGGAGGAAAACAGGCTGTAGGGTATTTATTTTTAATCCACATGTATTTGCKGAAAGATTTATCCACTTAAGGCARTATTTTTACCTCTGAGTTATTTTTCCATGCTTTAGGTGAACATTGTMTCTCAGCCTTAGCTGGTTATTTTGSATGATGGATGTGATGTAGCTGACTGCCTCCTCCATAACCACCCTTTGCTAGTCCTGCCTTGATTGCCTTTGTGTCAGAGGCTGCTATGCATGAGCACCACAAAATGTCATTGGTCTCTTTGGTCAGTTTTTGATTCCTGCCTTGAAAAAGCCTTGTCTTACTCTGTTTTATTTCTGTTGGTTTTATACAGGCTCTATAATGTTTGGATTTGAGTGCCTTGCTCTGCACTTCAATGAAGGCAGTTGGCAATCCAAGGGTTTTTTTGTTGTTCACCAGTGAGACAAGCRCAGCCCCTATGGATAGACCCTGTCAGCCTGGAGGTGTGGCTTACCTTCAGGGCATGGCTCCTGGGCCAGGGTGCAGCTTCCCTGGAATCAGCTCCACATTCTTGAGTCTTTTACTCTCAGCCAAAACTTGTCCTCACTTCTCCTCCTGTTCGGATGACTGGGGTTCAGAAGAACCTTCCTGATCACACTAAACAACTTCCTAATTGCCATCGTAGTGTTATGCCACAAGAGCACAGAAAAAACTCCCTTTTCTTTGTTTCAATACCCCTGTTCTTCAACTAGGAGAGCTCCTAGTTCTGCTCCTGTGAGCATGGTCACATTATGTAACATGTGTCACGTTCAGTTTTTCTGTGCAGTGCACATCAAGGCTGAGCAATCYGGCTCACCCTCTGCTCCATGACCACTCGGGTGTGTGTCAAAATCTGTGTTTGCTGGGCTCTGTCCAAAGTGCATCTCTTCCCAAGCAAGCAGATTGATCTTTGCTACCCAGATGCAGCACCAGCTGTGATATCTAGATTACCTACACATCTGGGTATGGCAGAAGACTTTGCAGATATTTTGGGAAGGTGAAGAATGTAGAATTTCCACATGTGAAGCACTTTTGATCGTAGCAAGTTGTAGTTCCATTCAGCAAAGCCACTTTTAGTGTGCAGGACAGTGGCAGATTTCCTGATAAGGTGTCTGTGCAGGTATTCTATTGATTTTGGGTAGTGAAATTGCTAGGTAAAATGTTTGTATCTCACCATAAATGTGGGATGGCTGCTGTCTGCAGAGCTGAGGCTGGGCTGTTTGTGACACAGCTGTTTGCTGCTGGAGCCCACCCATCCTGTATCAGTTCTGCTGCTGCTCTGACAGCACAGCAAGCTGCTGAAATGTGTACAGGAATCTAAATTTCATCTCAGATGTTCCTTCCAGATTCTGGGCAGTGTAATGACCCTGGAAGAGCAGGGCATTTTTCTGGCATTTCAGTGTGCACTGGTGGAGCCCTGCAGGTAYTCAGGGATTCTTGGCTTATCCTGGTAGTGTGCAGTTCCCAGTGACATGGGGATGTATCTGAGAGTAGGAGTGGCTGGTTTGCTCTTACCTTTTGGGGATATCCTTCAGCAGGTGAATTGTAGTTTCCTTACCATCTGCAAGTATCAGGGAGTGGTAGAAATTGAAGAGGTTGCTTTTGAAGCTCTGTTGGGAGCTGGTGGTGGGTGCTTTTATAGAATGGCACAAACAAGAWGCCATGAGAAGATGGAGAGGAAGATAAAGCCAGAGCCAGGACATTTTCCGTACTGCAAAGTGAGATAACAAAAGAGAAAAGAAATGGCTGTCATAGGAGAGAAAGTAATGTGATTTTCTCTTTCTGTGCCTTTCCTGGTATTTGTTAAAATCCCAGCAAGCCAGGCATTCAAATAGTGCAACTCTCCGTTTTGCTGAGTTGTTTAAAGTTCACAGAAATGTYCCTCAGAGGATCTCTCAGCAAAGATTTAATTGCAGAAACTGCTATCAAGTCTTTGATTAGAGGAAAAAAAATGYATTCAATGCAGCACAGGTGCACCATGACAATTTGTAAAAAAGGTCTTTTTACTRCTGTCAGAATGAGTAGAAAATCACATTTAAAAGATTTTTTTTCTAATTTGTGATGTTCAGTTACTAAATTTCAAGGCTGAGCTATTTGTAATGGAACTGTCCCTTTAAAACTCCCAGGAGGTCCCTGTGTCCCAAACCCTGCTTCTGCTGTCCTGTCAGACATCACTGAGTTTTTATTTTGTCCCCTGGGACAGTAGGCATGTGTAGATAAGAGGATCACTGTAACTTATCCAGAGCTGTGTAAGATCCTGTTTGGTCAAAGGTGGAGAATCTTGGACAAGAATCCCTGRACTGGTGCTTAGATTTTAAGCTCTGTGGATCTCATTTGGAAGAAGGCTTTATCAGTGTCGGGCAGTAATCTTGTTCTTAGTTTTTGTGTTGCTTATTGTTCTCATACCTGCATCACTCCCAGCCTGGCTCAGCATTTGCTGCTCACTGGAACTGTAACAACTGTCTTGTATTCACTCTGGCAAGACATTTTTTAAAAATGTCCCATTTTTCAACAGGCCTTATTATCAGCTTGGAATCTATGGAAGAAAAGTACAAAACCAGTCCCCAGCAAATACTGACATTATTTAAACTGCTGTGTGCATTTCCCAGAGCTGCACAGAGCAGGAGGCTCCAGTTAGCACAGGAAACTTTGGCAGTGCAGTTATTGATTATAACTTAGAGCTATTACAGCTATATTGTTTATTAACTTACAGCTCCTTTGTCTGCCACGTTCAGTTTCAGAAAGTATGAAAGTGGAAGGGACAGAGACCTTCAATACAGGTGCCAGCTGTAGCTCAGGGATTTGGAAAGCAGAGGGAGCTCTGCGTGCAAGATCCCTTTTTTTTGAGGGAAAAGTAGCCTATTGCATCTTACAAGCAGCAAGGAGTAAAGATCCTGGTTAAATCTCATTATTGGCTGGTGAGGGGAGAAAACATGCAAGACAAAGGCTCAGTTCTYTGTAGTTTTCATTTCTTTCTGAGATCAGCTCTTTCCCCATAGTGCCTGTAAAAGTGTGGAGGATTTTAGGCAGTCAAATCTCCAGTTCAGCACATCCACTGTCCTTTGCAGTTAAAGTGCCTTTATAAAAAAACCCCTTCCTTTTTAAATCCATTTCAAACATACATTTAAATACRCCATTGAATAAATCTGTAGGTTTTTATGGACAAAATCTGGGATTCCCATAGTCAAGCACTTTTTTAGTATCAGTGAGATGATTATGGAAATTATGGTTACCAGGTCATCTGAATGTCCCTCTCAACAGCCAGAACAAGTTGGTTTATTCTCTGCCTGCTTGTACTATTTTAGCACTTGGTTCAATGCAGGCTTAAACAACCACCTGAACAAGTTGAAAGAATAGATGAGATTTCCATATCAATTCCATTTTAATGCTCTTATAACCGAGCTTTCCCTTATGACTGTGAGTCACTTTGCCACTTGGTTATAGCTCTAGTCTAATTWTAGCTTAGAGATTTAAAATAGGACCCCAAATATTTTGCTTTACCTTTGACAGTGGAATCTGARTTGCTCTGTGCTTTGGAGAGGGTTTAAAAAAGTCTTTCTGCTGCTTAAATGACAGGATCCTGCAAACCACACTGATGCCACAGCAGCTCAGCTTTTCTTGTCCAGGAAAACAAACAAACCAAGTGATCAACAAACCTATAATCAGCTTATCCCAAAGAGAGCATCATCCCAAAGGCTGTTTTCACTCAATTACACAAACAATATATTCTCAGACTAGTGGAAATACGTTACACAAAAAATACTGTACTTACCTGTTTTGTTCCTGGCTAGATGATCCTCAGACCACTCGCTTTCTTTGCCAAAAAAGCAGAAAAGAACACAGACTTCTCAGATCTCTGTAGGCAGATGAAAATCAAAACTGCAACCAGTTCAACAGGACAGAACTGATTTTTCCATATGGCTCTTGAACAGACATAGCAACTGAAATGCTTGCGGTCCTTCACGAAAAGTAAAAAAAAACCCAACAAACCAAAGCCACAAAGGGATTTTGGTGCTTTCTTCAGTGGGGTGTTTCCAGAGGTTGTTTTAAACTTGCCCAGCTGTGCAATCTCCCAGGTGCTGGTGGCTGTCCCCTCAGCTCCTGRGCTGTGCTGCCTGCAGAGCCCAGGGGCTGCTCCTGCACCGAGTGTCAGCCAGGCTGCTCCTGCAGCCTAATCCAGCCCTGCCTGCCCGGGGAGCAGCTCTGTGAGCAGGGGGGGTGATGGAGAGAGGAGCAAACACTGTTAACCCTTGGCAGCCCTTAATCCAAGCCAGCCAGGGGTGCAGCAGTCTCCTGCAGAGACCTGCTTTTGTGYTAGCAGCGTGGTGGCCCTCCCAAGGAGTGTGTGATCCTCCTGCCCTCAGCTCTGCAGGAGCTCCAGGTGATTCCAGGTGTGCTGWGTTTCTGCTGGGGTGCTTTATGGGCCCAACAAGTGCTGACCTAAAGCAGGGAAGGCAAAAAAATAAAAGCTACAAGTGAGAGAATGCTCGTGTTTTTAAAGCAGACTGGAATTAGCAATCCTTTGAAGGCTGTCAGAAATCTCCTGAATAGAGCTGAGCAGTTTTCTTGGCTTAGAGAGGCTGTGAAAGAAAGAAATTCTGAACATGTCTGGGCTGGGGGAGCATTTCTGTGGCTGAGGGAGGAGGCAGCAAAAGGGTGCATGGGAAGAGGCTCACAGCAAGCCAAGCACTTGCTTGTTGGGGCTACAAAGCAGTTGTAGCAAAGCCATGGTTCTTTTCAGGCCACTCCTGCTGAGTGAGAGCAGTGCATGGCCAGGATTCACAGGCTGCTCGTACTTCTTGGCCTGGGCTGTCAGCAAAGATGCCCTGGGATTGGTGCTGTGGGSATGCCTGCTCAGAAAGGCAAGCCCCAGGAAGCTGCATGAGCYTCCAGGCAGGCACTTTGCAGGGGACAAAGGCACAATATTGTAGGGAGGCTCTATTTTTAAATAAAATCTCTTGTGTTTGAAGAGTGGCTTGCATTAACCCTCTATTATTGTCTCCCTGGGTTCAGAGTTAGATTATTGAAGCCTTCCCAAGACTAAAAGTTTGCTAAGAAGAGGGGAGGTAAGGGACAAGTAGAAAGAGGTTTCAACAGATTTTGCATAGCAGATCCTCCTGAAAATGTAAATTTGCTCATCAGCTGATGTAAGAGAAGTATTTACAGTGCAGAAGATGGWAGGAATAATTAAGGTGGTCATGAATTTTTTTGCTGAGATGTTTTGCTGAGCAACTGTGATTTAAAAAAGGGACAGCATGGGGGAGCCTTGATACAGGCACTGTGTGATCAGGGTATTGGTTGGATCACTGGATGATCAGGGTATTGGCACCCTGGAGCTATGAGGGGACACTGGTGGATGTATGCTAGAAAACTGGCACAAGCAAGGTAAATGGTGARCAGGGTCTGCCAGACAAACCATCATTCTGGTGTGAAATCCAGCCCAGGTCTWGTCTGTGTAACAGATCTGGGAAGTAATGAAAATGTAAGCACCTAGCCAGAGCCAAAGTGTTTCCTTAAAGGAGGAGAAACAGGAGAGAAAGGKGTTGGTGCAAAGTCCAGTAAGATCCCAGAGCAGGCCTGGAAGAAGGAAATGTAGGTCAGATGAGGTGCATCAAAAATGAGCCCTGAAAACAGGACATGAAATTTATTTGCACAGAAAAAAATATTGATCACAATAGAAGTGCAGGGTCTACAGTCTATTTTGTGGGARTTTGGAGGGACTCATGGGTGGAAGTCAGCAGGGAGAATTGTGGGCCAGCAGCCAGTCCTAGGTAGGGACATCTCTGGGCAAATCTCAGAAGCAGTTGTCACTTGTCTCGTAAAATCCCTAAATCTGGACAGAGTGGATGTGTTTGTTGTAAAAAGGATGGACTCTGTCTTGGCCTCTCCAAACCTCCCCACTGCCACCAAAACAAACCATTACCCTCTGCAAAACTCAGTTCCAGGGAAGGCAATGGGAGTATTTCCTTTGGCCATCATTTCAGAGTTAGAAGCCAAATGCTTGAAGGAGCCCCTCTGTGTCCCACTGAATAAAACATGAGCAAGGATGTCAGGTGAAAAAGGCTGGGGATGGTGTAAGTATGGAAATAATCCAGCTCCTCTCTGGACAATTTCTCACGTTCTTCCCATGTGTGTCTGCTTACATGCTTTGCTGGAGCAGAATCTGTGCTCATAAATTTTCTGAGAGGTTCACTGAAGCACTATCAAAGGGGGAAAAAGTATTCTCTATGGAGAGAGTTAAATTCATGGGCTAAATTCATGACTTGTATAGCTTGACTGAACTCGGTGAAGTTACAACRGGGATAAATCAGTCCTTGATTTGGCAAAAATAGGTACAATGGCCTTTTCAGTAGAAAAAAGTCTGTAATAAGCAGGCTCTGCTCCCCTCAGAGCCAAGCTGGTGACTTCAGGAAGGCTGTTCAGAATCCTACTCCTGTTCCAACCCTGCTGCCCATCCACACCTWTCACAAGTGTGAGAGATGGAGCACCTCTGACACCAGAGACTTGACTTATACTCAGTTATGTAGTGGCTCTGCTAAAAAATCAGTAATGCTGAAACAAAGGAGCTGCTTTGAAATGGGAGCAAAAAGCCAGCCTGGGGTTTGGCTTGAAGCTCTCAGAGCCTCTTCAGGTGTTCATTTCCTGGACCTGCAGTCCAAAGTTGTGCACTCAGGTGTGTGGTTCTGCAGGCCAGGGGAGTGCCCTGCAGTCATGGCAGCCCTGTCCCCCAGCAGGCCCTGCCTGCAGCATTTGGGTGCTGTTTGATGGCAAATGCCTTGCACAGGGATGCTTAGGGACTCACCCTGGCTCACCCCACAGAGCACAGCTCTGAGAATTGTGTCACCCTGCTGTACTTGGCAAGGAGATGCAAAAATTGGGTTTTGGGTGTTTTTGCTGAAGAACTTGCTGGCCTGGCAACGCTTCTTTGAGCTGGTTTGGTCACCTCCATCAGGGAGCTCTCTGTGGGAAGGGCAAGGAGAGCTGCAGTGCTCCCTGTGCTGCAGGGGAGAGTGTTCCATCCATCTCCCAGCTGCATCAGCCCCTGGCTGTTAATTCTGGCAGCTCCCAAGCACAGACAGCTTCCCTGTGCCYCCAGCCCAGCCTAGAGAGCTCTGTTTCATGAAACTCTATAAGAAAATTAAAAATGCATGGGGAAAGCGAAATCTAATCTTTCAGTTATGAGATGAGCAGTATTCTCCCTTGCTTTTACACATGCACATATGTGTTCTATCAACAACTGAGGCAGAATTSTTAGTCTTTGGCTCCCAGCTACCAGTCTGCCTGCAAAATGCCTTTTGAACTAATCTCCCTGTGTAAGCTACCTTCATAGCCCTGAGCACAAGTAGCTATGGATGTCTGATGGGGGGAATTAGAGCATCCAAACATGTTCTGCCTTTTCAACAGCTTCAAGCTGCAATCTATTCCCCTCAGCTAAAGAATCTGACTTGCCCTTATTGCTGTGGTTTGGGGGATGCAAATTTCTGTAAAAATCCCCTCCCAAGTGGAAAGGTTGTCCAAGTCATTTCTTGGTAGTTACTGGGGCCAGTATGTCCTTGATGAGTTYGTGTACTTCTGGTTAGTATTATTGCTCAAAAAATATCATTCTAGACACACAGCTGGGCTCCAGAAAGAAATCACACTTTGCTTTGAAGTTGTGAAAGTCAATCCTAAGCAAAAGTCTGGCACTTAAAACCTATTGAGGGTATTTTAGTGGGGCAACTGCTTTTATTTCTTCCAGGTTTTGTCAAATCCTGGCAATGCAAAGGACTGTCAAATGAGAAAAGCCCTGTCTGTTCCTATTCAGAGACATTAGTAAGCAGGAGGGACAGGGAATTGCCAAGTCAAAAGCAGACTCGAATTTTCCTGCAGCCTGTACTCAGGTGAGAATAGAGGAAGAGGTTGTTTAGGGTGGCTTGTCCTGGCAGCACATATTGGGTTTGAAGGATAAAAAGCCAGTGATCTACACTTGGGACCTGTAGCTTCTATTATGGCATGTCTGTGGTGAAAAGTTCTCCAGGGAATGGTACAGTGATAATTGTTATCCACTAACATTACTTGACTTTTTCCTCAACAGTCTCTCTCCAGCATAAGATGCTGGCACTAGAAAATTATCTTTTTTGTTGCTGTTGAAACTAAAAAGGGTCTTGAAGGGTATTTTAGTGACTAGCAAAATAAATATTACAGACACCTGATGACTCCTCACTGTTCTCATATTCTATGTTTTCAGGAATGGTTGTAATTGCTCAGATGAGTCTGTCAAGAAATGATAGATATGATGTAGGGGGTACCTCCTGTGCAAAGCTAATTTTGCACGATGTGAGCAATTGCTTCTGAGGTCAGTATGTTCAACTTTATGGGGAAATTCCTTATTTTTAGGGTAAATTTGTTCTTCCACAGGTGTAAATTTGGTGCAACAGAAAGATCTTCAAGTACTCASCTAGGAGTCACTGACAGCTTCTCTATGAATTAAAGAGAAACATATTGAAAGTCCTGAGCTGCTACTTTCATTTCCTTTTCCTTTTACCATAGCCCCCAGGCTTCCAGGATTGTGGGTTAAGTTCTGTTAAATAATTCCTTAGAAAACACCTACAGCATTCCCTAGAAGTCATCAAACAGCTTAGCACTTCAGGCAGGTATGGAAAAATGAGGTGATGTTTGCAGCTTAGCTGAAAACTGCTGGTTATCTCAGCTAAGGAAGTCACAGGCAGAGTGGAGTGGTGCTGTCTGTCAYCAGTACACTGCTCTAATAGAGTAATCCTGTATTTTGTTTTTAGCTTCAGTGTTGTTTGTTTTATATGACAAAGGATTAAATTTGTATAAGCAGAACCAATCCAGCCTGGTAGACAAGGAGCATCCAAGTGTTTGCTGTGGTGGAGGTTCTGAAGTGTTGGGTCACTGCTTTCAGTGYCAGGTGAGAGAGGGGCAGGGAATGCTGAGCAGCCAGGCTGTTGTCCTTAAAACAAGCAGGGGCCTGCTGACTTTGATGCATCTTTCARTGCTCTCTGATCCTGGGCAACTCCACAAGATTTTTAAAAACACCTGCAGTCTGACCACGAGGCCTTTCATCTGCTAGGTGCTGCTTTCACTTACAGCATTTCCCTTTCCTCTTGGGCTGCTGGGAGCCCTCCCTCCCTTGCACAGCCAGGGGAGTTTGCAAACAGCCCCAGTTTCCACCTACAGCACTGAGCAGCTCTCCAGGASGATGTGATTATTGGTCCTTGCTTTGTTTGCCCCACGGGCTTCACCAGTTTGCTCCTGAGAGCTTTAAACCAAACCCTGCCTTTTGCAGCATGGGAGAGCAGCCTGCAGCGGTGTCCCTGTGCTGAGCTCCTCTCTGGGGGCTGGCAGGGGAGGGGTTAAGCGCTGTCCTCCTTTCTGCTGTGCTGGCTGGAGTCACTGCCATCCCATCTGGCCCGGGCTGTCCCCAGCTCTTCCCAGCGCCCTCTGGGGAAGGCACTACAATATCCAGGAATTGTAACAATCCCAAACAGATTGGGGGCCACATATGGATGAAAATGATTAGATTATAAGGAATCCAATCACATTTGCTGCCCTAGCTGTACATTTTTAAGCATTTGGGATCAGGCTTTTTKCTCAATTACAAATATTTTACATGCAGCATAGATAAAGTCATTATGTTTGTCTCTCCATCTTGTCCCCAGGGGAATAATATTGATTTTAATGTTTGATTGGAGGAAYTTCATGAATAAAATCTGCCACTTTTGTCATAAATCATCATTCTGTTCATGATGATCAGACTGCAGAGAAGGAACACTGAACATGGTCGTACTTAGGTCTATTGGAGGGGACATGTACTCTCCTTTTTTCTGCCTTGTTTACTCCAGTTTGTGGGGTTTTTTCCTGTTCAATTAAAAATAGATGGATATTTAAWGGCAGGCCTTAGCAATAAGAGTTAATTTCTGTGAAACAATTTTTTATTTAGCCATGTCCTCAGCTGCATGGAAAGCACCTTCACACCCACGTGGGCACCTCCAGGCCATTGTTTCCTGTTCTTTGCACTCATTCCTTGTGGTCCTCCATGGCTCCAGCTCCTGGGAATGCTGTGCTTGCCCCAGCTGCTCCTCAGCTTGCCTGGCTCCTTTTCCTCCCTGGCTGTCACCTGCTCCTTTCTGAGCTTTGCACGGGGTTGGTAAATGCACACACCAAACTTGATCCTCCCAWACTTGTAGAGGGCCTTGCAAAACARCCCAGGCAGCTTTTTGTGCAAAGGGAAGCTTAAAAGGTCACCAAWTAGCAGAAGAACCCCGTGGGGAATCCTCATAGTGGAAAAAGGGWGCTAGCTGGTCTGGTTCTGCTTCCTTCTCTTCCCATAGACCAAAAGTTTTGCCTGGGGCGAGTTTTCTACTTAGGAAGTTTTGCTTTAAGAATTGTCTTGCTAATTCTTATTCTGATGTCTTGGATAAGATGTTAAGTCCTGAAGCACCCCCTGAAGGAAGCAGCCTGCCAGGCTGTGCAAAGTGGGGAATGCTCTCCTAGGACAGCCTGAAAACCTCAGAGGGCTTTATCTGGCCCCTGACACTGGCCTGCACCAGAAATCTGAGCAGGAGGCTTTCCCATGGCATAGTAGCACACCTAAGACCAGTGATGAACAGCAGTGGCTGCAGCCAGGTAATGCTTCAGGGCCTCTGTGAAAATAACACTGTTGATCTAAAAAAAAAAAAAATTACTGCTTTAAATTTACAAGCTATTTTATAGACTTGTTAATTTTTCATGGGGGAAGGATAAATGAGTGGCTGGGGAGCAGGTCAGAATATGCTATTTACACTTAATTTATAAATTATGAACTTGAAAGCTGACACTTTATGGTGCTTGTATCATTTCATAATGAAATGGAATGAATCTCTCTGCCTGTGCTGCATCTGGCATAACATTAACATTTATGCTTGTGGGCAGCTCCTAGCAGCAGTGACTGRGCACAGCTCAGCCCTTTGGTGTTAGAGGGATTCCCTTGGCATTTTCCTGGTGCTCCCTCTCTGCTATGGCAGTGTTTGACCCTCACCTTGTGCAGATGGCAGGTTTTCCATCAGAGTCCCAGCACAGCCTGGATAGCCAAGGTGACTCTGTCTGMCTCCWGAGCCAYGTGGCTCCATCTCCACCCCTGTGCMAAGACCCCACTAAGTCACCCCACGAGGTCTTTGCAGCTCAAAGGGAAAACTGGGATGGCTCCAGTGGCACATTCTGGGCTGTCCAGGGCAGGGCTAAGACAGATTGTCCTTCCTGTGTCCCTGCTGTCTTCAAGTGACCCCCAGTCCCCATGGCCAGGTGATGGCACTGCAAGGGCAGGACCACAGAGGATGTGGGGAGCTCCCACCCTTCACATGATGCTTCCTGGGGCTGGGTTTGCCCTGAAGCAGAGCTCTGTGTGCAGAGAAGGTGCAGCCACAAGCTCAGGGGACACTCACTCAGTGCTCTCCCTTTGCTGACACAGCTACTCGTGTGTCGCACTGGGTCTGTGTTACAATACTGTCCCTGACTTGGGGTAGCTCTGGTGGTGTCCAGCTTTTCAGATTTATTCCTAACATTATCTTACTACTTGGCCAGTGGCTGTTTTTGCTGAGACTCTTCTTCAGCTTTCAGAGTGAAATTAAATTTTTACCACCTTGTTAGTGGTGGTAAAAATTTAATGAGTGTACAGTCTGAGTGTACAGCTTCCCAGGGAGCTGCTTGGAGTAGGAGTCAGGAGYTGGATTTGGTSATCCTTGTGGGTCCCTTCCAATTCAGGATATCCTGGTGTTCTGTGGCTGCCTCAGCACACAGTGGTGTGGGAAGCCTGTCCCAAAATCCATGTCCTGCCCTGGCAATCCTTGCCTTCTTGCTCCCATGCCCAGTTTCCTCTTGGGGGTTCAGGAAATGTAATGCCAAACCATTTCAGGAAGAAGTTTCCTCAAAGGTCTGAAGAGGAGCTTGTCAAAGAGGAGTGATCATGAGAAATCCTTGAGCTTTCCTTCTCTCTCTGTGAATTTAATTTAGTGCCTAGATCCTTCCCTGCATGGARCTGTTCCTGGCTTGTGTCAGGCTTGATTTCCATTTGTCTGTCTAACATTAGGATGGATACTAAGAATGAGGTACCTGACATTGCCAGGATGTTGGCATCTGTAAGCACATCTGGAATATGTGTCAATTGACRTTTGATTGTATTTTCTTTGAGCAATGAAAGATTTCTTGTTGCTGGATTTCACCAGCCATAAAAGAGCTTATCCATAAGCATGGCTCACCCTGGGCCATAGGAAGCAAATCCACTCTCTGTTTTTGACGTTCCCTGCATCTTTCATGTGGAGGGCTGTTGCTGTTTAGGTGCTGTTTTTCCTCCAGGCTGTTGGCATCTTATTTTTATTTTACAACTTGGAGTGAGAGAGGAGCTGCCCTTCCACATGGGTGAAAAACAGATTTCATTGCTCTGAAGGCACAGGATTTGGGATCAGGCTGATGGTGGGATGTTTCTGCCACAGAAGGGGCTCCTCTTCCTCCAGCTGACTTCCATGTTAGCTTCCACAAAAGGCATCATTCCRAGGTGTGCTGGTCCACAGAGTAAATATTTGGCAATCCCTGAGCTTGTGGRGGGGACAAAGGAGCAGAGCTTCAGGAGGTGTTTAGTTTTCCAAGCAGACATTGCACGAGGAGGAGTCAGGGTCATAAGGCAGGCTCAGGACATGTCTCTCCTCAGGAGCAGCGCCCAGCTGCTCTTCCAATTCATTCAGGCTCCAGATGGCAGGGGCAGCACTCCCTGTGACATGGAGAGGGGCTGCTCTCTGAGGGGGTGAATGGGGGGAGCCAGGAGGTCAGGCAGAGGAGGGAGTGGGAGCAGCCACACCATTTTAGCTCCAGGTCACTGCCCCCAAAGGCTGGGGGAGCACTGTGACAGCCAGACTCTCTTGGCTGGAGCAGCGTGCACAACTGTGCGATCTGTTCTGTTGTTTCCACRACCTGGCATTACAAAGGCCAAAGAATAAAAATGTGGTGCCCCCTCTCACCTGGCTTCTGGGGTGAGCTTGTCTGGCATATGGCATCCCAGATTTATAGTTCTGATTTATGGTAATAAATCCCCTTTTCCCAGGGGATGAGAGGAAGAGTCAGASAAGTAGAATTAGCAACTGCTGAGAAAGCAGTGATCAATGTCCACTCTGGGAGAAAACATTGCTGGCCAAAACTGCTCCCAGCAGGATTGTCAGGGAAGCCACATCCAATTCCTAGAGGAAATAATTTCTTCATAGTCTTTAATGAGCATCTTTATCATGCAAGCTGAGGGATTGCACTGCTTCCAGCAGGGAACTTCTGCTAATGGATTAAAAATATTTTTTTCACTTCTTTATGCACCCTACTTATCTGATGGAGGAGAAGAAAATCTGACAATGCATCTTGGCCCAGASAAAAATGCTAAAAGAAAGTTGGGGGAGAAAGGTGGGGAAATAAAAGTGGATTTTCTCAAGGACCTACTTGGAAATACAAAGGAGGTTGTCAGTGAAATGGATTCAAGGGATAATGTCTCTCTGCCATCATATTTCAAGTACAAGACCACAAGGAAATGAAATTCWCCTTCACACTCCAACATGCCAATCTGATCCAGCCATGGATGGAAGCAAAGCCAGAGAATGCTTGCTGCAGCCTTATGAARACGTGAAACCCAACAGGCAGCTGAGGAAAGGCAGCAGTCTAAATGGTCAAGACAAATGAGCTGTGGTTTGGGCCAAGCTGGCTTTGTTCCTGCCTTTCAGGAGCCCACACGTGAGCTCTCTGAACCTGGGAGCAGATGATCAGCTCAGCTCCACTGTGCTCTTATGAACCAATTCAACAAAGACTTTTCAAAGTGCTGTTGGGTTTTTTTAAATATAAATGTCACACCTTTACAGAGAGACCCCATTTTCCTCTCTTCCCAACAGCAGTAAAAGCGCTGGAGGGCCTCAATCTGCAAGTGCTGCTCATGAATTATTAACAAGGCTTCTCCTGCCAGGGAAGGTTTGCACAGGGTGAGTAGTTATGGAGCTGAGCCTTTGGCCCAGGGAGCCCATTCTGCCTTGGAAAGGTGCTTAGAATGTGCTGGTAATTGCACATTTTAAAAAGCCAATTAAAAAATGATTAGTGCCACAAACAGCACAGCCTGACCAGAGGTGGGCCCCTCACCTGTGAGACAGAACCCTCCAACACACACATTATCATCATCTCTATGTAGCTGCTTAACTCACAAAAGGGGCTGGGAAATCTGGCAGTCTGACCACATATTTTCCACTTCTGAAAATGAAAYGTGTGTGACCATTTCTCTGAGCTGCCTTGAGAGTATCCTACCTATTAACTTTGCACATAAGAGATTTCCCTGAGATTTTCCACTCCTCTGAAAGCCCTTTCCCACGTTGGCAGCTCCCACAGGAGGATCTGAGGCTGCAGCTCCCTTCATTATTTGGAAAGCCTGAGGGGGAGGTAAGTCAGCACTGCTATGCAGGGAGAGCACAGGTGCAGATTATATTAATGCTCAGRGAAAGAGATTGCTTTGATAGCTCGGTGAAAAACCTGCTCCCTCTCAGCTCCCCAGCTGTAAGACTGCACTTTTTGGGGATAAAGAGTGGCTCAGTAGTTGTGACTTCTCTCCCTGACTGTTCCTGCTAGCACACAGCCTGCACTCCACTGCCATGGCCATGCTCCTTCCAGCTTAACAGCCAGGAAAAGGGCTGGAAGCTGCTCTCTCCTTGTAGGACAAGCTGAATGTCAAATGTGGCTTGCAAGACATGAGAGTTTTCTTTGAAAGTAGAGGGTCAACCTCTCCTTCCTCCTGGAGGTGCTCTCTGAAGTGATCAGCTCCTGCCAAGCTGCTGTGGGTGCAGAGCTCAGTTTGTGTCAGGCTCTTGTGAGGGATGTGCACTCATTTTATTGCACAAACACCAATGTACACCAGTATTTAAATATACGGGTGCAAAGGCTTCAAACTGTGCATGACTGAAGTCCTGTCACAGAGGTCTTCTGTCCAGTTTAGATCTACTTTGGCCTCATTTGCTGATCGTGATTTTTTGATTAAAAGAGAGAGAAAGCCTTTCTCCTAAATGCTTTTCTTAGGCTTCTCCTTGCATGGGCAACGGGGTATGAAAATTGGGATGGCATGATATTAGCAGGGCGAAACAGAGGAAGATAAATACTTTGGTTGCATTTCCTTTGAGCCCTGCCTCTTACTTTTCCTTTTYCCTGTTTTCTCTACATATTCCCACCTCTATTAATCTCATTTTATTTTMCTTCTATTCCTAATTTTGTCTCTTMTAGTCAGGCAATTTATAATTSTGGGCTGGTGTTTGTCTTTGGTCTGCMCTTTGTGTTCAGTGARAAATGCAATACTTTTACCTTCTTAGTAATCCTGTGTCAGGAAGACGTAAGAAATATTTACAAACCCTGGCAAAACCACAAACTSTTCTAGGTGCCAAAAATTAAAACAACTGAATAACCATCTGGTAATAATAATAAGTTTCACAGTTAACTTATAATAGTCATAGCATGGCTGAAGTTGCTTATATACTAAAATACCTATTTCTGAACCATAGGTAGAGAGGTTAGACTGCAGTTTGTGCTGCCCTTGAAATTTCTGCCACCCAGCATATTTTAAAAAGCCAATTGATGACGCCCTGGGTGGTGCCAATGCCTCTATTTCTGTCTGTCAGTAATGGGCAGCATGTGAGGTGGGATATCAGCTTCTCAATTGCACTGTGGTGTATCCAGTTTCCTCAGCCTGGATTGGGTCWGTGCCTTTGACCTTGGGAGCCCTGAGGCAGCAGGATTCCCTCCCTGCTGCTCTGCAGGAGGTGCCACAGTGAGCCCTGGCTCTGCCACTGTGCACCAGYGGGGTTTGGAGGCACACAGGCAGTGATGGGGGTGTGGCTGACTGGCAGACMAACCCTGGCTGTGACACTGGCCTGAAGCAGCTCAAGGGGTTTTGGGACAAGGCCCGAGCTTTGGTGACTTGGTGAGCCCACAAAAAGAACTCTCAGTATTTTCTGTGGAGCCTGCCTTTGTATTTAACATGCACTTGGAGAACTGCAGCATCAAATACAGACTGATCAGATCTGCKCACTGGGTCACCTTGAATGACTTTTTTTACTCAGGGCCGTGCACGTTCATGCCCAACCCTTTCCCCTCTCCCACGGACAGTGCCATTCCCACTGTGAGCACCTGCAGCAGGATTATTTGCAGCAGGATCCTTCCCTCAGCTCCCAGCACAGCTTTCCAAACACCTCCTTTGTGTGAGAGTGGGACATGCAGTGTGTTGATGTGAGTAYAGGTGGTGAGGACTTCTCTCAGAGGTGCCCCAGGCATGGAGATCCTCCTCATGAGAAGTCCCTGTGACCCTTGCTGTGTGGCAMATCTTTGCCAACTCTTTGAACTAAAGCAGCTTTTTAAGCTAAAATAGAAGAGCACTTAGGCTCTTTGAACACTGGCAGTACTACTTGGTGACCAATTTGGCACTTTCCCTGCCAGCCTGTCATTCAAAAGACTTTAGCCTGCGTTCTTGCCTCACCTGCTGTGTCTCTGTATKTTAGAAAGAAGAGATTCCCTCTCTGCAGAGTTGCTGCTATCCAAAGGACAAAACAGCAGCCAGCAGGACTCTTGTCTCCTCTGTCACAGGTAGGAGGAAAGAGGGAACCTTTTGTTAATGGAAATTCAATTTGTCATGTGTGATGTTTCAGAGTGATGAACAGCTTATTTATCTTGCTGGAAAGAAGCTGTGCTAGGGATGGTGGTAAAAGAATAAATATAGTAGAATGAAATAATGGTACTTCCAGTTTAAAMAGGGATCTCAGCCCCTTCCAGACAGCCCTAAGAAAATGCAGAGCATGTAACACCTAATTCTGTCCTAAGGAGTTTGGGGGAGGATTCCTCATACTTGTGTGTCCAACCACAGAGCCTTTGGGAAGCATTCTCTTTACTACACTGAGGGGAAAGAATTCCACTCTGTAGCCAGGGATGAGCACTTGCACAGTTGGTGACTCCACTGGTGTCACAGAGTGGGCATGAGTGGGAGCTCAGGCTGCCTGTGTCCCTCATCAGCTGGGCTGGAGGCCTTACCTGTGTGGCTGAGCTGCTGCTACGCTGCAGGCAGGTCTGCTTCAGACCATGGCCCTCTTGTCCTTCCTCTCCTGGGGCAGGGTGGGGACCCAGACACTGAGCTGAGCTCTTCTGTGGGGAGGCACAGCTGGGAAAAGCTGAGCCACTGATCTGCTCTTCAGGAGAGGGAAGATCAAGTGGAGGCAAGAGTGCTTCCTTAAGGCTTTCCTTTGGATGCATTGTGAAATGAAAGATAATCACTTAATCTGCTGCTGCCTGTGGTCTATCTCAGGACATATATCAGTGTTATCTGGGAAGGACTGGTGGGCAGGTTTGTACAGCACAGCTTGATGTTGAGAGTCCATTAGATTTTCATCATTTATTCTCTTTATTGATTCACGGTTACACCACACTGCTGCTTCTCAGAAGTCAGGTAGTGCCCTAAAAAGAAATAGTTCCTCAATTTCCTGACCTCTACTGAATTTTTGTGCTGTGTTTCAGGTCCTCAGCTCTTTGATCTTTTTTCTGACATCAGGTAAGCATCTTGATCACAAATCAGATCTCTATTTTGGACATGCCCGAGTGCACATTGTACTGTGAGCCTTAAATCCAGGCCTTGGGTTCCCAATACTTTTCTTCCCTCCCATTCACTTTCTTCTTCACTTCTCTGGGAGAGAGAGCTCTGTATTTCTGTTCTCCCAATGCACCTCTCACTCCAGTGAGGTGTTTTTGATCAGGATAGCAACAAATGCCCATCAGCACAGTCCGAGGCTGTGCAGAACCTGCTGCCACGGAGGAAGAGGGCACAAGGAGGTTATTGCAAACTGGATGGAAGGACTCTGGAAGGATCACCTTGTAGAAACAGTGTAAATAGTTTTGAAAGAAGTTTGTAGACAGTGAGGCTATGCAGTCTCATTGCAYTGAGTAAAACCTGAGCAGGCACACTGCTTGCACTCTGTGTGGAGGTGGAGCCACTCTCCAGAGCAGTTTGCTCCTGGCAGCCCATGGGAAGGATGGGCACACTCTTGCTGCATCTGGTCCATTGTATTTGTCATGTCTTTCTGTGCAGTGTCTGCTCTGGGGGTGGATGTAGGATATCTATCTGCAGAGCTGCCAAACAATAGCTTTCAGTGATATGCACCAAAGTTTTAGGCTAGAGAACAATCACAGTGCACCAGGAGATAAGGTCAGGGAGTTAGCTTGGTGTGTTTTGCTGTTATCTCTCTATCCATGCTGTTCTCACTCAGCACAAGACTCAGACACAGAGTCTCTGGAGAGTTCACTTGTCTTTCTGCTGGATACCTAACTGCTAAGTTTGGTAGGGAAACTAATCCTTGCCAGTCCCTCTAATGGCCCTGGTGAGCCTCAGGGTGATGGGCTCACCCACAGCCCCTGCCATGCCCAGGGGCTCTACTTAGGCTCAGACTCGGGTTGGTACTTCTGGCCAGAGTGCCGGAATGCTGGTCTCTGGCTCATTTGTGCTTGTGCCTGGATGTTTGGCTTTCTGCACTCCACGCAGTGAATTTTGCTCTGCTTTGTCTCAGTGCTGCCAGGAGGGCTTGTGGAGCAGCCCCAGGTTTGCAAAAGCAGCACCCTTTGTGTTTGCAGTCAGCCAGGCACTGTCCAGGAGTGCTGCATGCCACTTTGGAGAGCTGTTGACATGGAGCCTGGAAAGATGAGGCTCTACAATGTACCCATTGTACCCACATCTCACCAGTTGTAGTTCACTTCRGGTCTGGCTCCTTAAAGGTGAAGAGGAGATGGATTGTGCTTCTGTGGATTCACAACTTCTTATTGCTGGCTGCATGTTGTCTGACAGACTGCTGGGTCCCAGTTTGACAGCTGAGAAAAAAGAGTAATTTAATCATTCTTTAAATGAAGCAAGAAAAAAACCCCAAATTCTATATAAACCCTCACAACTACAACTGTGCTGGGCTCCTTTTCAGCTCAGACATGGAAAACATGTCCACATGCAAATGTCTGGAAGTAGCTGAGACACCTATTGTGCATCTGTCTGATTCCTGAAAGTCTCTCTGTTCATCAGCATCCCTGCCTGTGCCTTGTGAGCCAGCCCAGCAGGTGTGTGGATGCTGCTTGTYTGCCTGTCACCAGAACTTGGCACACAGCCCCAGAGTGGGCAGGGAGAGCTGCTCTGGAGCCTGCCGCTCGCCCTTGGCGTGTCAGTGTCCCTGTCAGGCTGTCACAGCACACAAATAACAGCAGAAGGGAGCAGACAGGGCCACTGACCCTGGCAGGCTGCTTTCCCAGAAGGCCTGGGGCCAGCCCCTGCTCTGAGACACTCACCATCTCCAGTGGGATCGACAGGGAAAAGCAGCAGTGAGCAGGGGTTCCAGGAGCAGATGCRCTGCTATGGCCAGAGCAAAGCAGCAGTTCCATTTGATATCCAACTTGCCAAATTAGCTCAGCTGAAAGTAATTTTGCAGCAACTGTGCACAAACTCAGCAGGCAGTGGTCCTGGAGGTGAATTTGAATTACTTGATAAGTGCTCAGCAAGTCTCTGTCTGCCTTTTATGTTTCGGGAATCTTATTCCTAAATTGCCTTACTCTGTATGCTTCTTATTTTGGGTGTGTACTTTGTAATTGGGAGTGAAGGGCCAGAGTCTTGGCTCTTAACTGGAGACAGATTTTGGTTGCTGCCTTTGAAATTTTCTCCAAGTGGGATAGTGTTCCTTCATGGAGCTATTAATATTGTTTGGGAGGGAGGAAAATACTGCCCCATATCAGCTGTGAATGTAATAATGCCTCTGAATAGGGACCAGGTTCTTAAATTAATTTCTCCTTCCTTTTAGGTTTGCTCAGACAGGTCCAGGATTTCTTCAATAAGTTTGTTGCTATTCTTTCTAGAAAAATGTTTTAAACTAAAAAATATCAGTTACACTTGAATATCTGTAGTTTAAACATCACAAGGATGGATATATTCATGTTAAGAGTCTTTGTGCATTCATCCCTTATGGGATCTAATGTCATGTGATCTATTTGAATCATCCCAAACAACCAAATTGGTTTAATCAGTAAAAAAATGCATAATTATCCAGTGTGGTTTGTAATTAAGAGTAAATGCTTGAAAAGGGCTCCTGTGAAGCCTGTGGYGAGGAATGCTGCACAGGAAGGGCAGGAGAGGATGAGTGTGCTGGGTGGAGAGCCTGGACTCGCTGAGCCCCTGCAYGGAGGTGGGAGCAGGCTGCTGAGACAGGGAATGGTTTATTTGCTGTGCCATGCTGTGCATCACACTGAGCATTTTGCTTCCTTTCAATTGCCTTCTGCAGCAAGTCAGATGTGATGTAAATGATTAATTAGCTTCAAGTGATATCACTTGGCCTGGCTTTGTCCTGGATGGCCCAGGCTGGGTCTGTGCATGCAGCTGTGTCATGGTGCCTCCTCAGGGAGCCTTGATTTCCAAAGAAAGTTCAGGCAGGGTGTAGAAAGTATAATTCAGGATGGGCCAAGAAAAACAATCAAGGGAGGTGAGGTATTTATGCCAAAAAGCAGCCTTCCCACAGCTAGACTTGAAGGAGTGAGGCTGCCYTGCCTGGCCCTTCCCCTGTGTGCCAAAGTGGAACTTGCTGGGAGAGCTTAGAAACTGGAGCTGAAAGTCTCTCTGCCTATTTTTAAAGCACTGAGCCCCCCTCTGAGCTGAAGGTGAGCAGAACGCTGCCAGGGCAGTCAGGCTGTGCAGTCCCATCCCCTCACCTGGTTCAGTGTCTSGTTTGCTGCCTCTGGTGCACCCTGTCTGTCTGACAGCCTTCCCTCCACTCACTGCACTGGCCACTTCTTTAACTACACCCAGCCTGTTGAAAGGGCAAAGGGGGTTAAAAGGAAAGCCCTGTAGCTCCTTCAGAGCCTGGCAGCAGCTGGCTCTGCACTCCTGAGAGCCATGAAATGGTGCACTAAGTCTGCCCCAAGCCTTGAGCCCTAATTCCCTTTCCCCRGTGACAGCATTGTGCCCATTTCCTAAAAGCTTCTTGGGGCCAAGAGGGCTCAGGCTCTGCTCTCTCCAGCTCTTGCACAGGCACTTGGGCAGCCAGGGCTGGTGCCAGGGTTTGAGCAGGAGCACAGGGAGCTGGGCTTGCCTGTACTGCTGAGCTTGGGTGGGCACGGAGAGCTGCAAGTGTGGGAAGGCTGCTCCAGGTGTGGAGATGGGGGATTTGGGGAAGGGCAGGGAGAGATCCCTTGTTCTGTCAGTCCTGTGTTGCCCCTTCCTGTAGGATGGATGGCCAGCAAAGCATTTGGAAGTGTCTTCCCCTGTGCCCTCCCCGTGGGGTGGCAGTGCAGCTCCTTCAGGGGGTGGGGTACCCACAGGCTGCCCCAAATGCACAGAARTGAGTATGGGCAGGTCCAGCTCCACTGGAACCCTGGCTCTGTCTTCTGTGAGGCTTTCACTTGACCCCAGTTGGACATGGAGGACTGAGTCATTGCAGGCACAGGCAGCAGGCACAGGAGAATGGARAAGAGCCTTTTTGGATGTGCCGCTGGGATCATCCTGTTTCTCTACCAAACACAAACTCTCCTAAGCCCTGCTGTGCTACTTTGATTTTCAATTCACTGTATCAGCTTGGTTGCAGACAGAGTAGAGAACAGTTTGGGCTTTTTTGAATTCCTCAGATTTTCTAGTCAGAGGAAGCTCATACCTGAGCCATTGGCATTGCCTGTTACCTCCTGTATTCCACCCTCCACTCCCTGGCAGCTCATCCACACAGATGAATTCCTGTGGGGCTCTTTTCCTCCCTCTTTGGGGTTCACAGCTGTCCCCATGTCCCTGTTGTGAGCAGGTCTCCCTGGGGGCTTCAGCTCCAGCAGTATATTTATGAATATAAAAGCTGAAGTACAAGTGAGAGATGTTGCTCATTCTCCCAAAATGCTCTAAGGAACGTGCTGAAGGTGTGTGCCACTGGGGCCAGGCAGGGACCTGTGTCCCCAGATCCRTGTGCTGATGGCATGCGTGTCACCTGCCAGCCCTGTGCTCACAGATGAGCTGCTGTGGTGTGTTCATGGCCAGCCTGGGAGCTCCAAGGCATGGGCTGCACCAGGAGATCCCTCATGAATCCCTTGCCTGGCACTGATGGGAGCACAGCAGCCATGAATGAATAAATGTGCCCTCTCCAGTAAAAATTGGGTTCCTYAATGGAGATGCAAGGGAAGTCCTCCGGTCTTCTCAATGTTTAAAACAWAATCTGCCTGCTTGTTAGCTGTGATTTGTTGGTTTTCTTGGGTCCTACAAATGGAATGGATTCAGAAGGTTAAGCCCAGATGAGCTGCTGCTGTTCAGCTGGATGATATTAGGAGTTAATCCCTGTGCRTGGTCCTGTGTTCTGTAATACCTCTCAAGCCTGATGATTGCAGCTGCATTTTAAAAGCTTTGTTTTTTAAAGATAATCTGGTGGAAGCGTGAAACGGGTAGGAATAAATATTCTCTTCTTCCCATAGAAAAAACACAGTATTTGTTTCCATATTTCAACTTTTCTTTGAACTGGCTTGCAAAACAAATGCAGGATTGACTCAAGCCTTCCAGTGATGACTTGTAAAATTCAAATCTGTGATGGTGATGCAACTGGTAATGTTTCCCACAACTGCTACAAGTAATTAGAGGTCTCCTTCACATGTTTAATGACCATTTTGTTTCGTGGCTGCTCAATAACTCTTTTGTTCCCTGTGCTTTGTCTTTGTGCTGCTGGCACTGAGGAAGGCTGGTTTCTGGGAGCCCATGAGCTGCTGGGTGTTTCACATAGCCCATCAACCAGGTAATTTTGTTGCCTTCTGGCTGTSAGGTAATTAAATGTATGTGTAGCAAATCTACCCTGTAGAGCGGAACTCCAAGCATGTGCTTGGCTGACCCAGGGGTCCCACAAGGGTTATTTATTGAATTCCCCTGGTAATAGAAGGTTTTGGGGATTTGCTGCTGATGGGAAATCCTGGGAGCAGGGTTCTGAGCCATCTACCAAACAGCTGATCCKCTGGTCCTGGCTAACCTCCTGGTTTCCATCTGTGTCACAGGACTCAGAGGGTGGAAAGCAGCAGGAAAATAACAGACTTGCTCTCTTTGAAGAATTGTGGGAACACTGCAATGCCCTGAGTGTTTGCAACATGCCTCTGAGCTAAATATCAATTGAAATAAGCTTAYTTTTGAAAGAAAGCCAGAGGATTGCTAACTCTGGCTTCTTTTGGAATTCTCATGATTTTTACTTACARCTTCTGGGTTTATAAAAAAATAAAAGAGAGAGAGATTTCCATATGGTTGCAGAGAAACATGATCTGAGCAAATCCTAATAGCTGCAAAGTCAGGAAGCAAAGTAAAGGGTTTAGTATAGGTAAGCAGGCTTGTCTTTTAAGGTCTGAGCTAAATGCAAAAGTCTCTAGAACACTGTGGCCTTGGTGTGGTCTGTCAGGAGCTGTGAGGGTACCAAGGAGCTCTCTCTCTTCCCTAACTGTATTTATCAGTATTATCAGCATTATTTATCAGTATATATCAGTAGGTAAATGAGATTTAACCCTTTGAGCTGTTACTCTGAGCTCTGTGTGGGCCCATGCTGTGTGTGAAGGGTTGAACTCTGCAGGCACAGGGCAGTGGGGCTGGTTTCCAGATCTTTGGTCTGTCAGTCACTCCAGCRATTCTCAGGTCCTGGCTTTCAGTTTAGGAGTCCTTAGGATTACCAGTGCCAGGAGTGAAGCAGAAAGTAACAGAAAGGGTGTTTGGAAGGGAAGTGAGTGACAGAGGARAAACAGATGGGAGGGGGAAAAAAATCACCTTATTCCTATGTCATTCATATGTTTCAATTGGTWTTTTTTTTCATGTGTTTCCTTGATTCTTTTTCCACTGCTTCCTCTGCTCTCCTTTTCTTCTTCTCCTCACATGCTTAGGTTCAAATATTTGATAGAAAACATTTGTTCCTACTTTTTATCTGCAGAAATGCATAGAAGAGATTTGAGTTTAAGGCACTCCTGGTCCAGGTTGGAATTTGTGTAACTAGAATAGATTACCAGCATGGAAATTTGGCCAAGAATATATTGGCTCTTCTGCTGCTAGAGAACAGTTGGTCTTAGAGTTCATGAATTTGACTTGACTGGGCCAAATGGGAGKTAATTGGTGCTAAACATGAGACTTTAGACTTTTTTTTTAAATTGGAATAGCTGTAACCAGAATCCAGTCCCCAGCACCATCCTGGGTGGCTGTGTGAGAGCCTTTAGGGAGTAAATGAGTTGCAGAAAGGTCCCTGCTGTTCTGCTTTGCCAAACTTGGAGCTCCAGGAGGTGCTGCTGCCTGCACTCAGCACAGCAGCTCTTTGTGTCACACTTGATACCCTCTCAGAGAACCATGRGGGGACATCTCCAGAGATGTCAACTGCAGGAGGTGACCTCCCATCCCTGGGCCTCAGGTAACACACCTGGGAATGAAAGGCATTGCTCTGAGGAGGAGAGAAGCACATCTGGAAAAGGAAGCAGAACTTTCTGCCAGCCCAGTTTATCCAAATGATGTGTTTGTTGTTTAACAGAGGGGATGGTCACTGTAACATTTAGTGATAAGGTATTTCAGCATGCTGTGCCAGGGGAAGGTGTCAATAATGAAGCTTTTGAGCTCTTGCTGGCCACGTGTGGTTTCTCTTCTGCTGGGAGGTGTGGACTCTCCACTGTAATATTTTTAGAAGGGAGGAAAGGAATAAACTTAAGCAATCAAAGCAGTAACTGGTTGTTCAAGTATACTCTGTGTGTTTTTAATAATGTGACACAGCAAGAGTGATGTAAAGGTTCAGAGCTGCAAGTCTGACTTCAGCCTCCATTTGTTTTGCCTGAAGGAGTGGTTGAATATTTTTAAACCATATCCTAGGGTGAATCAGGAGGTCAAAGGAGGGGATTGTCCTGTTCTGCTCTGCATTAGGGTGGTCTCAYCTCATGAGCTGGGGGCAGTTTTGGGCACAACAACATAAGAAAGATAAAAAATTATTAGAGAGTGTCCAAGGGAGGCCATGAGGATGGGGAAGGGCCTTGAGGGGAATCCTGTGTGTGAGGAGAGGCTGAGGTGCCTTGGTCAGTTCAGYCTGGAGAGGAGGAGGCTGAGGGGAGACCTCACTGCAGTCACAGCTTCCTCCTGAGGGTCAGAGGAGGGGCAGGTGCTGATCTCTGCTCTGTGTGACTGTGACAGGAGCCAAGGGAACAGCCTGGAGTTGTGCCAGGGCAGGTTTAGGCTGGRTATCAGGAAAGGGTTCTTCCCCCAGAAGATGGTTGGGCACTGAACAGGCTCCCCAGGGCAGTGGTCATGGCCCCAGGGCTGACAGAGCTCAAGAAGTGTTTGGAAAATGCTCTCAGACACCTGGTGTGACCCTTGGCATTGTCCWGTGCAGGGCCAGGAGCTGGACTTGGTGATCCTTGAAGGTCCTTTCCAGCTCAGCTTATTCAGTGATTCTACAACCTTGGTTGAATRATGGCTGCTTCAAAGGAAATTAGGATTCTCTAATTTGCTGAACTGCAAGTACACCACTGAAACAGTGGACAAAGGCATATTTTGCTTGTGATCTCAAAAAAAACCTCTGTTGCCAAAACCACTTGTAAGAGCTTATCAAAGTGCTAAGCTATTATGGATTAAAGCAATGTCCTGGTTTACCTGCAGGTTAAAAGATAAATGATGAAAAGCTTTTTAGTTAAATTTCATCACAAAGCTGCATTAACTATGACATACCTCAAGATGCTAAGACTCCTGTTGAATTTCACAGTATGCAAGGAACTGGTTTTTTTGAGGTTAAGGGAGATGGACGTGAAAGGAACTCCAAGGAGGTTTCAGTGCTTTCCAATGGCAAATGAAACACAGAATCAATAAATGCTGTTAATGCCAAAGGAAAGAATTCATTAATTTAAAACATGAGCACTGAAGAGTTGTTAACTGATTAATGAAAGGCTTAGGAAAAGGCTTGAATATTGCTGTGCTCAAAAGGCAGGTCACTAACATATGCAGGACAGAAAAGGGGCTGGATATGTGCCATAGCGTGGGAGAGCTCTTACCTGGTGCCACATTTGGTCCTCAGCAACCTGGGGGGTGCATTAGCAAATGAAAATAACTTATTTATCATATCATAGAGCAGACAGAGCTTTTTGGGATCATTGCAGAGTGTCCCCAGAGTGTTTGGATTGTGTGTCACACCCTGGCCTGGGGCAAGCTCGGGAATGCACACAGTCACTTCAGACTTGTGCTTGTCTGTCTTTATTTGACATGACTGTCCAACAGCTTGGCTGCTTTCTGTGAGCCTGCAGAGCTTTTCCTGAGATGGGAGAGGGAATGCAAGGGGAGGGGTTTGCTGTTACCTTCACCCACTCGTGCCAGGGATGGATATTTCAAGGGCAGGCAGACTCTTGTGCATCATCAGCTGCCAGGGCCAGCATGGGGGCTGCACTGGAGCCCTGGGTCAGGGGCTGAGCCTGGTCAAGGTTTTGCTCTGCCTGGCTGTGACTCTCTCATGAGTCAAGCCAGCTGTCCKGGCAGTTTGAAGGGTCTAGGACAGAGGGCAACAGCTTGGACTTCACCTGGATCATAAGGTTGTGGTGCACTGAATGAGGGCCAGCCCTTGGGTCTGCTCAGTGGGTGTGCACAGAGGTGCCTGTCCCTGTCACCCCATCCAAACCCCTTGGGTCTGCTCAGTGGCTGTGCACAGAGGTGCCTGTCCCTGTCACCCCATCCAAACCCTGCAGGGTGGGAGCTGCTTCCTGCCTGCTCACTCATCTTCTGCTCTAGGAGTGCAGCTCATGGCAAGAAATCTTCATTCACAAGAGCTACAGAGCATTTTCTCACTTTAAAGGTTTTGCTGTGGGGAGGGGGAAGAAGGGAAGATGAGGTTCTGATGTGATTCACAAAGGTTTCTCCTTGGGAAGGAGGAGGAAGGAGCAAACGCCTCAGGCTTTCACCATTCTTTCCAGGTGACTAAGCAGCAATTTTACTGTTACCAGAAGCTAATGCTAGGCAGGTGAACAGAGCTGATGGTCCATCTGAGAGCTCCTGTGTCACTTCCTGCACGGAGAGAATCTGCTTAGGCTGTGGGAGATGCATTGCACTGCCTTGCATTGATTTTTCTCCTTCGGGATCTGCGTGCCTGTGAGCTTTCTGATGAGGTCATCCCTGCTCAAGGTCACCGATGGCTTCCCAGCATCGTTTTCCCGGCTGGAGGTTGGGGTTTTGGCTTCCCTGTCTGTGCTTGTTTTGGCCAGCAGAGGGTACTAAATGAAAAGTTAATAAAGGAAAAAGTTTTCTCGTGCTGTCAGRCTGGGCTCAAAGTTTAGAATAAAAGTTGAGCTTCTGATAATGGAGAGGCTTCTAACAGGCAAAACCCCATTAGAAATGCTGATATCCTCAAACTGGCTTTCTATGCAAATTTGCTTTGGTTTATGATTAAAACATTTGAGTTTAAAAATTTCTAGTCATGTAAATGCTGGTTTCATTCAGTATTCCATTGCCAGTGCATGTTGTTTCATGTCCTTGATGACATCTTTTGTAGAAATTAATAAATGATAATAAGAAGGCTTTTTGTAAAAATGAAGCTTTAAAAGCAGTCATTAAGTGATTTCATTAAGGGGAAAGAAAAAAGACTTTAAAGAATACATATTTCAAGCTAGTGCTTGAAAGCATCAGTCTGAAGTGTTTATCCTGTAAGATTAACATGGAATTTTCACTTGCTATTTTTATCCTCTTGCCACTTCACTTCCTCTTAGGTCAGAGCTGGTGTAATCCATCTCTCATTGCCAGATGTTGCCTGTCCTGCACTGGGATGGGCATTAGACCCCCCTGCTCTGCCTCTTTCCAGCCAGGCTTTGTGCACAAGCTTGGGCTAAGATCAGGCTCTGCCTTTCCCTGCCCATTTCTGGGAGCCCCAGGCACTGTCAGTCCCTGTTCCAGCGTGCAGCTTCCTCCTGGCTGCAGGAAATGCAGAGTGGAGCTCCTGGGAGGATGCTCTGTGTCCCCTCTGTGTCCCCACAGCCAATGCAGCCTGGGTGGCCTCTGGAGCATGGTGACACAGCGATGCAGACAACGAGTCTCCCTGCTTTAGCTCGTTCGGTGGCATCTCCGTGGGTTTGAGTTCCCTCTGCCAAACAAAGGTTAATGCTGTGACATTTCACTGCAAAATTGTGACCTGCRTTAATATTTTTTTAAAATGTGTTATTGCCATTTTGTTAACTTCTCCAGTCTAACCTTGTATTCCCATCTGGGGGTAGCTGCATGTGGAAGACTGAAATAGAACGTTTGCCAGGAAAAGATAGGCCTTTCAGGATAGATTGTTAGAAAAACAGGCTAGAAAGAAATAATGGTGGCATTTTTCTGCTTGAATTCTAAATACAAGTTTATATTGCATCTGGGAAGTTCTTTCATCTAGCATTAGAATGGTATATTTTAGGTATATTTCATATATAAATGTGTTTATCCTTTTGTCTTCCTGTTTTRGATGTATAATAATATGAATAGTAAAAGTGACAACCAAGTGTTTATCAGGAAATGAAATTTAAGGTTTTAATAAAATGGGAGTGAAATGGAGAACTGAGGTTTAAAAAAAATCCCAGGTGAGGTTCAAATCCCMCTTCTCCCCTGGTTTGTGACACTACCTGTTGGAATTGGATGTTAATTGTGAAACAAACACTGCCAGCAGCATAGGGAGCATGGTGAGCCATGGCTGTGTGGAGGCACCCTCAGAAATGCAGCACAGGGGGTGGAACAGCCACAGTCCTTTGAGTCTCAGCACTCTGCACCTTTCACCCTCTAAGCTGCAGGAAAACCCAAAAAAAAACAACGTGGAAAGCCACAACCTTTAAGGAGTTTGTATCAGAAAGTGAGAGGGTGTGAAAGAGGTGTTAGGATGGGAGCTGGAACTGGATCTGGGTGATGGGAAGCATGTGTCTGCTGGCTGGCAACATGAAACGGAAAAGCGTGTTCAGAGACCTTCCCATGATCCCTTCCTGCTTCTCCAATTTCTGCCTGCTCTCCTCCTCAGCGCTGTGATGTCCCTGCCGTCTGTCCCTGCCGTCTGTCCCTGCTGTCTGCAGCCCCTTTCCTCCAGCCTGCTCCTGGAGCTTGGCTTTTTCCCTGGTGTTCCTCCCCATGCCACCAAAGCCTCTTGAACACCACAGAGCTCATATCAAGCACAGCCTCTTCATCCTTCTGGGCCAGTCAGCTGCCTTCAACATCCCTCCCTGTGCTCTTCCTCCCCCAGTCTGTCCTTTGCCCTCTGTGACCTTGCCACTGTCCAGCCCTTTGTCAGCAAAGTCTGCTGGAAGGTTCTGGMATGGTCTGAGAGGCTGCTGGCAAGATTACAGGAGTTTTGATCCCATTTTCTTCCTCCTCTGCAGCTTGGCTGCTGGAAATCTTGCCTGCAAAGCCCCCAAACCACTGCCTGATGTGGTAGATGTAGACTTCAGTACCCTTTTCTTCTGAGATCCCTTTCCTTASCCAGTGCTGCTGGCTCCATCTCAGTGTCTGCCTTAGCACAGCTGTTGAACTTTCCTTTGACTGCTGTGGGCACCACCACGTCCTGGTGTGGCTCAGGGTGGTGTCTGCTGTGTGTAGACCTCTGTAGATGTCCTYATGTACAAAAAGGGCCTGTATTTCACAAGCTGGCCTGGAGGGAAAGCTGTGAAGGATCCAGTCCTTCCTTTGCCCATCTCTGTTAGTGCACCATGCTCCTCCCCATCTTTAGCAAACCTTCCTGCACACTCATGGCAGTCTTGGTCTTGATTTCAGTCTGGTTTGAGTTTCCTGCCTTCCCCCTGCTCTATTCTAGCACGTGGGATGTTACTGATCTCTCCTTTGGCTGTGTTTATAGTCTAGTGCCTCTTACCCCTGGCAGTGAGGTAGCAAACCTTGCTTCTGACTGGCCCACAACAGCTTTCACCAGCCCTTTGGCTATGGCAAAGTTTTTGTTATGTTTGATTTCAGTACAACAAATTTGTTTAATTCCTCTGGRCTTTCCATAACAAATATTAGCAAAAATTCTACTGAAAAAAAAAATCTGAATTTCTATCTGAATGTTTTCCCAGCTGTTCTGTGTCTCAACTACAAACTGAGAGGTTTAAGAGTCAGACAGTGCTGGAATTGCTGCCTGTCACAATGACCAGKGCTGTTTTATTGAGTTTGCACTCCTGTGCTTTCCCCTGCCACTCCTGTCTTGTTCTCTACTAGATGTGAGCCTCTGGCAAACAGGCAGCTTCAGGTTTTGTCTCTCTGTTGTATCTCCTTCTAACTGATAGAAAACAAAGTGGACAAAATGAGCCCCACTACTATTCCTAAAATGAGCACCTAAACAAAAACTAGAGGAGTTTAACTTATAAGCCTAGATTGCCATAACTGCATTTGCTTGTTTGCAGCATAATCTCCCTGGAGAGACTCAATTGAGGTGTGGGYTGGGAAGATTATCTCCACTGCAGGMTAGAACAGCCCTGCTGTGTTGGAAAGGTGATTGGCAACATGAAAAGTAAAAGTGAGGGGCWTGATTTAGAAAACAAGCATCTGGAAATACTTCTAACCTCTATTTTTGCCATGGTTTTCCAGTTTGAAAAACACTATCAGATTTTAAAGCTRTAGATTGCACCACAATGCCACATTGTGACTCTGAGATCAGATGCTCAGCTGGTGCACAAACCTGCTTCCAGAGGGGGTTTTGAGTCATTGAGGGGGTTTAGGTATCACCTAATAGGGCTGCTGTRTTATATATCAAGCTGTGACATAATCCTTACTGCTATTATCTCCTTGTACTGCTATATTAATTCTTGAATTTCCTAGTTTTATTTGCCTCTTTCAGAGGTTTGTCTGGAGGTCTCTATACAACTCAAATCTTTAAGTGAAGTTAAGGATTTTCAACAATTTCCAATCCTGTTTTCCCTGAGTTATTTGCAGTAAGTGTTCACTYCTACTCTTGGATGCTCAGCGTGCTGAGCAAGTCAGATGGATTTTTCTAATTCCTAGGTTTATTCAAAGCCTTATAGCATTTAAGCCACACAATTCTCTCTAAAATCAGTAAAAGCTGTGTGTTTTTAATTCTGTGTGACTGTCCTGAAGGAGTAACTGTAGCTATCATTTAATACCTCAACAGTACTTTTCTGCCTTTGATTCTTGGGAACAGCTGTAGTTAATTGAACTATAAACTAAGCTTTCAGTGGGTGATTATCATCATTATTTATTCAGGATTAATAAGGCTGGTGACCACAGCTCCTTGTGCTGTGACAGAAATTGCTTGTGTGTGTGTGCACGCAGCCTGCCATGAATCCTGCCAGCTGCACCCTTCCTTCATGTTTTGTGTGGATCACAGCTACACACAAAATAAAGGTTCATTGTGAACCTCTCCCAGGGCCCTGCTGAGGGCCTGGTAGGTCAGCAAAGTTCAGCTCCCAACACTGGGAGCTTTCATGTGCCAGGAGCYCAGGAGGAGGAGGAATCGTGTTGTACAGTGCCACATAATCACAGAGAGCTCTGTAACTGATCCTGCTGCCCCAGGCTTGTTTTTTCACTTTGGGCTAGACTTTACAGCTAGTCTGCTGGCTGAGGAGGAGCTGAAACATGAAGCAGCCTTGTCCTGCTCACATCAGAATCAAACAGAATGCTGGCCCAGACAGCAATTAGGAGTTTGCCTCAGCTGTGATTGCACACCCTGAGCTCGTGTGAGGAGAAGCACAAGGAGCTGCTCACTGTGCTGAGGTTTGTGGAGCATCTATGGCAGGCACTGCAAAACAGATTTCAGTCTCTTAGAGGGCTTTGCACTGGTAGTTAGAGTAACTAATGCCTGACAACTGCAGTGCACCCAGGAGGAACTCCTGCTCCGAGCAGGTGCCTGTGCCTGCAGTGGAGTCTGGAGGAGAGGCTCCATCCATTAACACTGGTCTGAGAATACAAACCCATTTAGCCAGCTGTCAGGGCCTCTGGTTACTTTCAATTCCCATCTGGACAGATTTGGACCAGTGACATCAAGGTAAAAACCTTGCWTTCCTGTTAAAAATCCCCTCAAGCTCCTGTTTCACCGGCTCTCTGTACTGGGAAAGCTTTTTCTGTAATGGCTGCTTTCACATCCTGGCTGGATGGGGACTTCTCCCCATCCCTGGCCTTAAAATCCAGGCAGCCTCACAACTAAATTACAGTTCCAGACCATCAGTAATGTTTCTAAAAATGCCTGGCTGTCTTGAGCATCCAAGAAGGGATTAGCCCAGAGGCATCTCTTAGTCTAATTGGATAATCACCCTGTGCTGTAAAGGCAGCTAAGCATGTGTCCCCCCCACCATTTTTCATATTATTTGCATGTATTTGGGTGACATAATTACCAAAATGCTCTGAGTAGCTGTTGATGCTAATTACAAGGCTGCATCTGGAAGTACTTCTAACCTCTATTTTTGCCATGATTTTCCAGTTTGAAAAACACTATCAGATTTTAAAGCTATGGATTGCAGCACAGAGAAGAGAATGTGTGAGCAGTCCCTTGGGCTTTTGCTATTAAAAGAAGCTTTCACAGTTTATGCATCAACTTTTGATTGTAAGACATTGTTCAATACTCTRAAATGTCATTAATTCAGCAGATAGGAGAAAGAAAGCTCCTCCAACTGTATTTTCATTTTTCTCATGTAAAAGTCCACATTTTGCAAAGTATTTTTTGTATTATTAGGGTAACCTTATTCCTGTGCTGAGGATGTAGTGGCAGGTGCACTGCAGATTCTGTCCTGTTGAAGTGGAGCTTGACACCCCTGTTCATCCAGGCTGTAAAACCCCATCCCAGGGCATGCTGTTAAACAGCTCCCTTCATTAGGCAGAAATTGCAATGACTCCACACAGGCACTTCCACATTTTATTTCTTTTCTGTACACCTCCCTAGGAAACTCTCAGAAACCACTGAAGATTTGGCTATCCAATAAAGTATCTCATTTAACAAAAACTGGAAAGCAATTTATGTGAGACATGGGAGATGACTGTGTAAATTATATTTAGAAACGGTTTTTCTTATGTCTAAAATGATTTTATTTAGCATAAAGGAATGCAAACTGTTCTGGACAATTTTTGTTTTGCAGCTGGAATATTTTACTTTTAATAGGYGAGTGTTAGAAGTAACATTTTGCATTTTATTTTGTTGGTGTAATGCTTAAGAGTCTAAAGTAACTTATGCTGGAGTTTTAGTTGTTTCTGCAGTATCAAGCCATGGTCCYTTCCATCAGACCCCAAGTCTGGCTCTGTTGATGTGAGGCTTCTGTGGGGACAGCCCCTCTCTGTCTTGCAGCCATCCTTGGATTCCTCCTTGTCCAGTGCTCCAGAGCTGAGGGATGCCACTCTGGGGTAAGCAGGTCAGGCTCCCTTCTCCCAGCCCCCAGCTCACCCTGGGGGCTCCCAGCAKGTGCAGAAGAGGAAGCTATGCAAYTCCTGGTGATTTAGGGCCTTGTTTATGTGCCTAGAGGCATTTGATGGAGGMAAAAATCCTCTCCCCTGAAGGGACAGGACAGCATTTTTACAGGGTTAAACCCCATGGATGGTCTGGATTTAGCTGGGAGAGAAAAGGGAGCAGCTCCTGTTTATGCCATGCAGCTGCTGCAATGAGCACATTGCTGGCTGCAGGCAGCAGCACAGCTGCTTTAAGTAGCTTATTGAATCTGAAGCTTTGCTGTTTACTGCTGCCCTTTTAGTTCTTCTCAAAACAAAAAAAATGTATTTGTTCTTACAGAATAAATACCTGTTCCATTCTTGCTCTAGGAAAAAAAAAAATTGCTTGCTTCTGAAAAGCAACGCAGGAAGTTTAATAGTGAGCACTAAAGATTTATCCCAGTTTCCCATGCTCCTTAGGAATGGGCCCCTTTTCCTCTGCTCCATACCTTAGGGTAGAGTTCTCTTTTCTCCCTCTCTTTTCTCCCTCTTCCTTTCCCGTTCCTCTCCCTCTCATTGATCTCATGGGAGGTAGCAGAGGATTTGGGGAGAACAGAGGAAGCCTGGAGCTGCAATGAAGGCACTGAGTGAGCAAATCTGAGCCTGGCCCTGGGCAGGCAGGGTGGAAGTCAGCACATTGAGCTACTGCTGCTCTTCACCCCCTCAGAGCACATCAGCAGCAGAGGATGCTGAGAGGCCCCAAGCTGGTTCCAGTTTGTAGTGGCTGTGCAGAGTCTGGATTATGACCAGGTTTGTTAAAACAACTTCAAAGCACAAAGGTTTTACAGGGCAGCCTCTTTTCCCTGCTCCTTTCCCAGTATGGAGCCTGGAGAATTGGGATCTCACTTGCTGGCTTTTCACAGCCTTTGGTACATGTGCATAAAATRCTGTAGTGCTGGTCAGTGCCTCATAGGCATGTAAGAAAAAAGGGCAAAAAAAGATTTCAATTATCTATAAAACTCAACAGGATAATTAAATCCCATGCTGCTGAGGCAATATAAAAAAATGTTGGCACTCACTCTTACTTTGTTTATTTAAAAATGTGAAATTATTAAGTAGAGCATACCAGATTGTTAAATTATTTTGTTATAGATGTCTGCAATATAGTGTGCAATGTGTATTCAAATCAAAACAAGGAGTGTGCAATGTGTATTCAAATCAAAACAACTAGCTACTAAGGAGCTAGCAACAAAACAGTTCCTGTATGAGCTTGTGAAAGGAGTCAGCCTCCATTTTATTTTTAGATATGGGCCTGGAAATATAAAACTTCAATTGAATAGTATAGAATGAGTAATTGTAATCACACTGTAACTTTCTCTAAAATTGAGGAACCATTTAAATATCTTTCYAGAGAACACCCTATTATTTTGTAGAAATAAGGGTTCAACAATAGAAATACTTTCATGAAAGCCCTTACTGAGAACTGAAATTAATTACTGAACTTCATAAAAGGACTTAAATGATTAAATTAATACAGTAGAAAATTCATAACGTTAATTAAAATATAAATGGACTATGAGGAAAAAAACCCTTCAAAGTTACTGCTTCAATGGGAGATTTCCATTGACTTCAGGAGGGCTGGGTAGGGCTTTGATTGCAGCAGGGCTGGAAGGAAGGGCTGAAAGAAGGCAAGCAGGGAAGGAGTAGATCAGTGAGCAGGTCTCAGTGTCCTGGAGGTGCTGTGGGAACGGGCCCCAGCTGTTCTCCCCATGCAGGGGTTGCACCACCAGCCCTGCGAGCCTCCAGCACAGGGGTTACCCCAGGCTTGGCTCTGCACAGCCCCCAGCAGCTCCCAGCACAGGGAACTGGGGTCCAGCACCAGCTGCTGGGGGTGACTGGACCTGGACAGCAGCAGCTCTCAATGACAGCTCTGAGCAGCGTCAGGACAGGGCTGGGTTGAGCAGGGACTTGGCAGACACTGAGCTGTTCTGGGGCCAGCTGGCCTGACCCCAGGGCTTCCCCAGCTCCTGTGGGGCAAAAGCACCCTCACTGTGAAGTGTCCAGCAGGTGCAGCCCAGGCTGTGTCCCCTCACTGTGAAGTGTCCAGCAGGTGCAGCCCAGGCTGTGTCCCCTCTGTTGCAGGTGCAGTCTCTGTCTCAGATTTGCAGATTATAGGAGCTCTTTTTGGTGCTCTGATGTCTCCGAGTGCCAAGGATTTATACATCCTGGCATCCCTCTGTACATAAACCCCATCACAGCACCAGGTATTGATGCAGCTTATCTGTCAGCTGAGGAGAAAAAAATCTCTGTCCTTGAGGTGCTTGTGACTGGAATAGAAAGAAGTGACTCACCCAGAAATCTCCAAAACTCACACATTCCTCCAGTACCCCATGTTGGTGGGACAGTCCATAAGAATGTCCTGCACTGATTCCTGCTGTTTGTGCTCAGATGGTCATTAAGGACTGCCTGTGTACAAGAGAAAAGGGCTTGGGKGCAGTGGGGAGCATTAATCTCCCATGCCCAGGTACTACCATGAGCAGGCCTATGAGCTGTGTTAGGTAGATGGACATACCAACGGGAGCAAACTTTTTTTACTCCCCAAATTAAAAATGGCTATGATGTTCATTTAGCTTTTTTGGGCTAGAACTTAAATGATCTACTTCAGGCTATTGTACAGCTCGAGGCAGTTATAAAAGGAAGAAAATGGCTATTCTGAATGGAAAAACTCCTAAACCAYAATTACTACATCACCATTTAGATCTGGCAATTTAGCTACAAATGTCATTGCAGTAACTCAGGAGCAGATGGACAGCATGATCTGTTCATGTGCTCACTGCTGAAACTTTTTTCCTTTTCTCCTTGAGTTTTCTCTCCCCTTTTGTTTAGGCAGAATTTGGTGTTTGGGTATTTTCAAGCAGCTCCCATGAGCWGTCATACACTTGGAAGAGTTAACCTGTTATGTGTTCCTCATACTGCATGTGGGCTTAAACTAATAAAGGGTGCTTTGGAGAAAGAGAGGGAGCTTTAATCTGCTTTGTAGCCCGGGGTGAGCAGCACTAATGCTCCGCTCTCCTCCAGAGCTGCGCTGTGCCCTTGGGAAGRGACCTTTGGGAGGCTGAGTGCCTTCACAGGGTAACAATAAACTCAATATACACACAGCTCCCAGGGCTGCTGGGCACAAACTGCCCTCCTTGCTCTTTCTTTGGGTGGTCAGGAGGGACCTTCAGCATCCACTGTGTTCCTGCCGAACACAAAGGTGGTGTCTCAGAAAGGACAGCCCCCACRGCCAGATGAAGGAAGTAACACATGTAATATTCTGGAGTGGCTAGGGTCAGGCTTCTAGCACAAGCAGCCTGTTTCTCTGCTGCCTCAGGAGCTCCCAGACTGATGACAAATGCCTAAGACAAAAAAACAAATGACCCTCATGCAGCTGGCCAGGTCCCTGGAAGATGGCTGTGTCCTTGCCTCTCTGCAGCCAGCCTTGAGAGCGCGCCCATTTGAGACCGCAGAGATTTTAGGATGCCACAGGGTAAATGCTTTGCAGAAATGACTGTTATTACTGTTCTGATGGTTGCTATTACTGCCATAATTATGGTGRTGGTAAGAGCCAAAAGCCCAAGAGATTAGCCCATTGATCCAATTTGAGATAGCTTCTCGAATTTTCAAGCTATTTACATACAATGGACAAAAGAGAAAAAAGAGAAGCTRCTTTATGAAATTGGATCAGGCAGTGTTTGAGCTGAATGCCTTCCAGCCTGCAGCCAGTAGAGCTGTTACAGACTGGGGATGGGGGAACTTTAATGAATTTTCTATCAATGTCCTGTAGCTGTTGTCCCTTGTATTAACTATAAGGAAAATTCTGTAGCATTTGCAAGTTAAACTTCTGTGTGGCAAACATTTCCTTGATGCAGAATTTGCAGGATGCCCTTATACAGGTCCATTTCAGTCTCAGAAGCACATTAAAATCTATTTTAGATAGTTATATAGAGTGCTCTGATACTAGAAAAATTCCTCTTGGATCCCTTGGGGTGCAACTCCCTCATTCTGCAGTGTCATCCTGTGGTGCATCATTCTGCTGTATCACTGCAGAGAAATCAAGTCCCTGGCCCATTCCATTAACCCACGGGGCTCTGGTACCTCCTTAGCACATGGAGAAGCTTTTCCTGTCCTTGTGATGGTACAAAAGGAGCTCCCTGCCAAGGACAGGATGTACCAATGGTGAGCAACACACAGGCAGCMCTGCAGAGCTTGACTTGGTGTACTTAAACTCTGTTTTCACAGTCATAAGCAAATACTCCTGTAAATAATAGTTTAGACCTTSCATAAACATTCATTACCGTGGCCTAGAATGAAAAGTTTGTGTTCTGCACTTTAATATGCTGTTATGGTAATTGGAAAGTGTGAAAACAAAGAGTCTTACTGGAATTGGCATTGTGGGAAGCATCAGGAGTATTCCTGAAGCTGATGGGAGGTAAAAGCTTTTGCAGTATAAGTGTGCCCTTGGGTTTGTTTGCAAAACGTTTGTCCRTGATCCTACTGGAAGTAACTGCTAACACTTGCAGCTCCACAGCACTCTAATAGTGAGGTTATATATCAAACTGCCTGGAAAGTAGTGGGGGAAGAGCTGGGATAGGATTTCTTGCTTTTGCAGGAGGGTTTTCCTGATCTTATGTGTTATCTAAAGCTTTGCTTTTGCAAGGGATTTCAGCAATTGTCCATAGGTGTGTTCCACTGTGCTTTGTTTTCAGAGGCTCCTTTGAAAACTGTAGCTCAGCAGCTTTAGATAAAACATGAGAGCAACTCCTGTTACTGCCATTCTAACTCCAGGAAGACAGAYCCTGAGAGCTATTCCAGTTCTGCTGGGGCAGCTTGACACAGTATCTTGTGCAAATCTGTACCTCCAGACCACAATGAATTTGTCCTGTCTCATCACTGGTGCCAGAGTATTTGCCAGGAGCCACCTGAAGCTTTTTCTCCAGAGGGACTGGCTGAATTGGATTTACTCCATGCTATCTGGCTTTGCTGACAAGCACCCCATTGACTGAAAAGTGTTTAATGATTACAAGCTCYACAGAAATAAGGTAATGCAAAAAATAGTAAGCTACTATCTATGTATCTGCCAAGGTGAAGCAGAAATATTATAAGCATAGGTGAGTTATATTGATAAACAAGGGAGAATAATATGTGTAATAATAGCAATAACAGTTATGATGAAAGAACTCATTAGTATTTTTCAAATAAGGGCTTTGGTGGGCACCTGATCTCCAGCCTTGGTCAATCAACCCACYAGAGAAGCTCAGGTCTTGGGTTTTTTGGTTAATTTTTTTTTTTAGGCTTGTTTGTTTGTTTTAGAGTGTACAGTGTGGTAATTGTCTGAATTTGTCCCAGTTATGGTATCAAATAACCAATATGTAAAATAGTTCAGCCCCGCATAAAATGTTGATTTTATGTAGATGTTTGAGAAGTACAAATGGGAATGATGTACAAGTACAATGAGATTTCCATTATAYGATTAACTAAGTATAGGTCAAGCTWTATTTTAAGTCATATAATAATTRTTCTGTGAACATGAATCTATTTCCTTACAATACAGTTAATAGAACTGGATTATATTATAAGTAATAGATAAGCACAGCTTTTGAATTTTAAAATCTCAGCGAAGCCAGGAAATGAAAAGGTGTAACACAGCACCCGAGTCCCAGGCAAGGCCTGCTGTTCAGTTCAGAGAAGCAYAGAGTACCCTGAGCTGGAAGGGAACCACAGGGCCCATCAAGTCCAACTCCTGGCCTGCACAGGGCAGCCCCAAGAGTCACACCCTGTGCCTTAGATCATTGTGCAAACACTTCCTGAGCTCTGGCTGCTTGGTGCAGTTGTGTGAGAAGCCAACAGACCTCACCAAATCCTGTCCTGAGGTTGTGTTGGAGCTGGCAGCTGCCATCCATTCCTTTGCTAACTCCACATTAGAAAGATTAGAAAGAAAAATAGTATATCAAGCTGTTAGAAAGCAATTTGTTCTTTTCATAATTAATACTAATGGGATATTGGTGTTCCTGCTGCCATTGGGCCTGTGGGACCCAGGAGAGGCTCAGGCCAGCTGGACAGCACTTATCTAATATCCCTCCCTATAAAAATGCATTTCCCTTCTGGAGAAATTGGTATGGAATCTGTCACTACAGAATTCCAGTTGTTCATCAGTCTGATCCTGACAAAATATCTGGAGGTTGTTGCAATAAAATACAAACATATTTGTATTATATTGGCAGATCACTGATTGCCAGAGGAGAAATCCAGAAACAAAAGGCTTTGGGCTCCAGAACCAAATATCTGGACCTGGAAATTAAGTTTGAGTTTCTTGCCAAGATGTAGCAGTCCAGAGTTGGTTGGAAAAGGTCTCACCTGTCAAGCTGAATTTTCCTAAGCCTTTCCCTTGGGAAATGATAGAGGTGGTTAATTTGGGGTGAATTTTGATGAACTTAAAAAGCTAGAAGCGTCTCTTTTCACTCTTGAGCTGCACATAAAGTCAGCCCAACTGTATTTTAGCCAAAAGAATGTAACAATTTAATCAATCCTCCCTCTCAGCCACCAGTGTAATTGCAGGCCAGAGCAGAACAGCCAGTCTTGAGACTTCAAATCTTCCTGCAAGCATAACTGGGCTGAGTGTCACAGAACATCCTCATGAGGAAAGAGAATATTCCCATAAAGGTCTTGTGAGGCTGATCAAAGCAGATTTTTTCTGCCACTGCTGATATGCACAAGTAAGCAACTTCTGTGCAGCTCTGCAGTGCTGTTGTAACTCATTCAGGCACCTGGGACCTTCCCTGAGTTAATAGATAAGGATTTTTTTTCTGAGCTAATGGATACTGTGAAGGATAAGGATTATTTCTAAATTTTCCCCATCTATCAATCATTTTCCCAGTTCAAGTTGCCTCCTTGCTCTACTACAGCTGCTGTACAATTTTACAATAAAATACTGCAGTGGGGAAAAATATTGCTAATGGGGAAAAATACTGCTAATGGGGAAAAATTTAAAAGCATCATTTAGAAAGGTGCATGTGCTTTCTTTGCCATCCTTTCAGGAGGCAAAATGCATGGCCAGTGGCTTGGGTTCAAGAAACATGGCCATGGTCTCCAGATTCCCTGAAACTCTCTTGTTGTGGCTGTTGATAATGTTCTGTTGCAAAACGATGGGGATGAGCAGACTCTTCCAGAAAATTGCAGCCTCCTGCACTGTAGTCAGTGCAGGTAGCAAATACACAACAGTTTCTGGAATTTTTAAATCCATTTGGTTAATTCATGAGCCTTTTTCAACACAGAAAGAAACAGCAAGTTGTGCATGAAAGCAAGAAGAAAAGCATGAAGGGGGAAATTGTAAGGCAATAAAGWACATTGAATATGCACAATTACAGGGGAAAAAATACAGCAAATCTCTTCTTCCCCAAAATGTAGACCTGTAAAAACTGTTTTTAAACTGGATGCCATGTTAGCAATCAACTGCTGTTGTCCTCTTTATCCTGCAAAAYGCTCCTGTCTATGGCAGAATGAGCTGGAATCAGTAGTTAAATCCTCTTTAAATAAGCAGCAGTTTGCAAATTGTTTTTGAGCTTAACACATGGCACGTGGGCCTTCCACAGCTTTCCTGCCTGGAAGGCATCTTTGGTAGGATAAAATGAACTATTCCAGCAGTGTTCCAGGACATGATTGCACTGTGAGGGCTCTGAACATCRCTGTGTGGGAGCTGCCAGGATCACATCTGTTACCTGTTGGGTGRTGCTCAGATGCCTCTGATCTAACCCAGGTGTCAAAGCTGGGGGAATCCAGCTGTAATGGATGAACTGACAGGAGTTTAAAGTTTGGGGTTAGATGGACTGCAGCTGTTGGGTGCCCTTTGCCTCTCTCCTTCACACAAGACATCAATTCTCAGCTGAAGAACAGTGCCTGTGCTTTGGTATTTTGTGTTTAGCTTTGCAGACTGTCAAAGGTTCTCATGGGAATGACCTTAAAAACTCTCCAGTAATAAAATCCTGCAGGAAATCACAGCTCAACCCAGGATAACTGCTCCATTTACATCCCAATCCAAGGAGCAGCACTTGCGATTGCTGGCTTGTGGGCCACGGTGGATTCTTTTGGTTCTGAGCAGGGAAATGGCCGAGGATATGCACAGCAAGGCAGATGGGATTGAATCATTAGAGTTCAGTAGGTTATCATTGCTGTAGGAATAGGTAATGACAGATATTCTAATTAGAAAAAAGGACCCAATGGTTAGGGYAAATTACAGGCTAGAGCTGATTTGACCCCAATCAGTACAAATGAGGGTACAGTGCTCCATCATGCCGACAGCACCAATAGCATCAGGGTTCAAAAGCCATCTGTTCTTCCAGCCTTTTAAAAAAGTGTGCTCAAGGGTGTTTCTAGGACTCTGGTGTTTCAAACTTCAGTCTATCACACAAAWGGGAGTGAGCTGGGCTTCTGCAGGGCAATCATTTTAATTCTGCTTTAGGTCATTGTAATGTTTGGGTAAATTTTAGCTCAGAATTATCATGAATGCATTAGCTAGAAACTTCAGCTAAGTACTATTTCATATTCATTTGAAAGTAATAGATAGAGCTAACAGTTCATTGAGATGAAAACACCAGTCTTCATTGCTCAATGGTTGGTTTGGGTGGTCTTGGGCTTGAATAGGTACAGACATAGTAGCTTCCCCTCTGATCTCATATTTCTGGTCATTTTTGCAAGTCAAAGGACTGAAAAAKAGTGTTTAGAGTGTCATTTCAAAGGAGATGCTAACTTTGGGGCATGACTGCAAGGGAATGGAAAAGYGAATGGAGGCTTTTCACATCAACTACAGCAGATGCAGAAAGGAGGCAGGAATGTTTAAACCAGCTGGGTAAATAAGTGCCAGGGTTCACAGCAAACCTGAGAAAWCAGGGGATTTCAAGTTTTACCCACTCTGCATTCAGCCCCTTCCCAGCTTTCAGGGGGCAGTGTCCCACTGCACTCAGAGCTCTTGGCAAGGACTAAAGCAGCCTGGGTTCCTTTGGGCAGGCTGTGGGGGACATGAAATCAGGGCTGTGATGGAGAACTGTCACCAGGCACTCCCAGCTGGAGTCCCACAGGGTCCTGAAAAAATGAAAGCAAGGAAGTGCTGCAGTCTTGCAGTGGCTTTTGCAAGTCAACCTTGGAATGTTTCACTTTTATGAAAATGTGTGATTAGCAGTCAAGGTCTTGGTGATAATCAGAGACTTTGTGTTTAAGTATTCCCCTTATGGATGAAGTCTTTAATTGCTAATGGAAGTTATTTAAGGAAGAACATATGTTGAAAAGTCTGACTTAAACTCACTGTAAATTATTTGATAATGAAAATCTACTGCCATATAAGCTGAAGTATGGGATTTTTTTAGATCTATATGCTATTCTGGAGTATCAGGAATTTTAGAAGAGGTATATATTATTATCCATATCCCACTTCTTTTGAAATGGAAAAATAAATCAGTTAAGACKTTTTCATACAGTCCAAATGTGAAAGAAAATTTCTTGGATAATRTATCATATGACTTACCTGAATGTTAAATAATGCTAATAGAATATTGCTAATTGGACCTTGTATGTTAGAATATAATGTTTAATTGAGWATAAGAAATAATATCCTTTTTTGAAATATTAGTTTGTAAATTTTTGTATTTTTTGGCATAAGAAACCYAACAGAAATACAAGTAAGTAAAAAATACAATCAATACTTTGTTAAAGAAGGRACAAAGTCCAAAATACAAACTGAGMAATATTTGCTTATTTTGTGTAAGAGAAACCTCACACTGGTATAACACTTGCGTGGTTTTGATTCCAAAAATAGGGAAATAACCTTGGAGTAAGCTTTCCATGTTAAAGAAGCTTTTTTCAGTTGATAAATGTTGGCAAAAAGTCTTACGAAAAACACAGCTTTTAAATGAAATAATGTAYAGCAATGTATAATGTAGCCAACTCTAAAGTACATTGTAAAACCAGTTTGGGAAGACAGAGGCTTGTCTTTTTCTTTTTTTTTTCCCTTTTATTTTTTTCTATGTAATTCTACACTGTTCATAATTTTTTTCCTAAAAGGATTTGCTAAAGTGGAGTTTAGATTCCCTACCCCACTTAGTTCAGTTGTTTCAMTTTATGGATTGCTGATGCTTACCTCTTTGGTAGAGAGGTCTCTCTTCCTCAGTCAATTATTTTTCACACCCTTGGACCCTGCTCTGCCTAGGCAGCTGTACAGGAACTCTTAAGMATCTCCAAATGGTGCTAAAGTTCAACCCGGATCCTTTCCAGTGAGGAAAAAACATTAAATTCAACTAGTTCTGTTTACTACAGYTCTATCCAAGGTCAAAATGCTCAAGAGAAAGGATGTTTCAGTCACAGCCACAGTTTAAAAAAGATCTGAAATAAATAATACAGTCCTATGTTTACTTACAGAGGYCTTACAGTGATGTGGGGGACTGGAAGCCTGGTGGGGCAGTGGCAGGTTTCCCCTTGGCTGCTTGATTTCACTCCTTCAAGTGTCACTTCTAACCTGTGGAATACTTTGATGAAATTAAATTTATAAGTCCCTTTCTGCTTTGGGCTGTGGTAGTTCAGATTTTATATCACATTTTACTTTGTATTATTGACAGCTCAATACCAACAGTTTCTGTAACACCMATAAGCAGAATGCAAAATTTTGGTGCCCAACTCTGTGGCCTTAACTCCAGTGCATCACACACCATCAGTTTTAGTGTGACAAAGGGTTTTTTGTCAGAATATCAAGGAAAAGATGCAAGCAAACAGCAGCATCCTGTCTACTGCTAGGCCATATTTTGTTCTTGGAGTGTTATGTTGACACAACACCTTTTATCCAGGATAGAAATCACCATATCACATTACTGGAGGTGTCAYCTGCAGTGCAGGGAGTTTAATTCTGAATAATTCTCTCTCTCTCTGCCTGGAGGTGAAGAATCAGACTAAGACTTTTAGCCTTTATTCTTGAACTGCTTGGACTAAAGGCTTTCTGTTCTGCTCTTGGAAGCATTGAAGTCACACATGAAAGGCAACCACAGATTAATTCCTCTTTTCTGCTCCTTAAAGGCTATTGTGAGAGCACAGAAGCATTAGTTTACAAAGCTGTAGGATCATGTTTCCTCTTGTCATGCYTGCTTTTGATCATGAACTCCATCTTGGTATTCCACCAATGGGTTTGAACACATTGGGAACAGCTTTGTTGGCAGTTAAACATGTGCTCATGCTACCTCCATGTATTAAMATTGGGAGGAGGGCAGGAGCAAGGCAGGGAGAAAATTCTGTTGCTTTAAAAAGGCAAAAGGGATTTAACACCTTGTGGGATGAGCAAGAAAACAAAAGAGCTCAGTTTCAGAGGTTTTTTTATCAGATTAAAAGGTTGTGGTAGGAATCTTTGCAATTATAGTTGAAGAGTAGAAACTCCACGGAAGGAGATTTCACTTAGAAGGAATATCTGTTAAATTACAACTAATTAATTAAATAGGTCTTCAACAGCAGATGTCACTGAAGCCTTAAGATTTAAGAGAGGATTTCAGAAGGCAGAGGAACTGAAACAARTGAGCCTTGCTGTCACTTTAACCTTGATCATACTTAGCATGTACATTACTTTTATTACTCTGAGACTCTCATCTCTAGAAGATGCAACAAATTGGCAATTTTTAAATTGCACTCATTACTGTTACATTTGACTCCAGCTTTGCTAATTTTCAACTGTGCTTTAAGCTTTTCTCCTTAAAATTGCCTTTSATATTCATAGCTCAATTTTATCAGCAGAAATGTTGACAGGAGTCTGCTGTGTAGGAGCCATTGGAATGGAGATTGTTCATGTTTGCCTTCAGTCTTCAGCCCCTGATCAGACTTATCCTGTTCTGTACAGCTCTCAGTGAGGAATGTGTTGTTGTGGCCTATTTAATGAAGATCCTAGTGACAAATGGTGCTTAAAAACCTGCCTGCCCTCGCTGAGCTGAGGATCAGTGAGAAGCTCCGTGGCCTTGGGGCATCCTTTGGGATGCGAGGCTCAGTTGGGAGCCCTTGTGGCTGTCCCTGTGTCCCTGTGCCCATGTGGCTGTGTCTGCAGCAGGGTCAGGTGCCTGTGGTTTGCAGCCTGTGCTTGTGTGGCTGCCCCAGTGACCTCAATCACTGCAGGACCCAGATCTTCCCTGGCCCAGACAGGGCRAGGTGTCAGCAGAGACCCTGAGAAGGAGCATCCTGAATAAACACAGGAGAGATTAGCTTGCACATGGTGAGAGTGATATTAAGCTGCTCAGTTGTYCCACTTTTTCAGATCTTAATAATGCTGCTTAAAGTGGAAGGGAGCTKAGTATCTGTGTTTGTAGTAGTGCTGAGTGGTACAGCTTGGGACAGCAAAGTTGTGTGTAAGCAGGCTCAGACTGATTTTTCTGTACCAGATTTTCACCTTTCCTTATATCCAGCCTATTTTGTCAACCTGTGTTAACATAATGCAAATGTAATTGAATTTTTAAGAAATTGACCYGATATATCTGTTCTAAAATAAAGTGAGTGGACAGTCACAATCAATTAGGGCTGGTGTGGATAAGCTCAAACAATCCCCATGGAAGGAGTTATAAAATATCTATTATTATAGATGTATATATAGATTATATATAGATGTATATAATATATATAATATACATCTATATTATAGACGTATATTATAGATTATCTATGTTAGACACCTGCCTTTTTAAACACCTTTTGATTAGGTTGGGAGACTCTGGGTTATCCAAGCTGAAACTTTCGTGGAGGAAGCTTAGGAGAATGAATCAACAACTCTTCATTTCACACCCTGTTGAGATGATTTGCATCAGAACATTTAGATCATGGTGCAAACATCACATGCTTTCCTGTAAAAATGTATGATGTGAAAATGGTTATTTTTTTCCTGTTTTCATCTGCTTCTATTAAGCCTCTGAAAACAAGTCAGCTTCTCAAGGTCTTTGGAATAGCTTCCTAACCCAAAATATCTGAAAGCACCATTATTTATAACAGTAATTAATTCCTGGTGTGTAAAAACAATCTGAGGCCAGGTCAGAAAACCACCTCACATTAAAATCCTAACTTTAAAGTGCAGGAATTGTAATGAGATGTTCTGAACCCACAGACCCACAGGTAAATGTGCTGAATTTAGGTGGGCTGAAGAGGAAGGAAAAAATCCCAAGGGAGGTCTACACCTGCTGGTCTCCCATGTGAGCACAGTGGGATGTGGCAGAAGAACTCCCACGTCCTGGGATGTGTTTGGCTCCACGTGGTTGAGCAGAGCTGCCCTTCCCTGAGCAGAGCTGCTTTTTCCTCTCCCTGTTCTCACCACCTCACGTGGCAGGGCTGGCTCTGCCTTTCTGGATCATCACACACTGCTTTCCTGCTCCGTGCAGCACGGGGAAAGCTGAGCACTTGTGAATAATGAATATTGTGCTGGAGATGTTCAGGCTCAGCTCCTGCACACCTTGTAAATGTTGAAAGCATTAGTAATGCTCCTGCTTTATTGTAAAAATTCACCAAAGGACACTCTTGGTGATTCACCTTAGAAATTTCTGAGCTGTTCTGCATTGTGGAGGAAAATCTCACTGCACTGAGCTGACAAGATTTCCTGGCACACACACAGGCTGTATTTCATACCTTTGGTTTTGGCTAAGTGATTGCAAATAATGAAATCTGTAGATACTTTTTCTGTTGCTTGTGAACAGCCACAGGTCAAGAAGGCTTCCAGTTTTTAGCTGTACTCTCCAGGGATCACTGGGAATACTCCTASACAGACTCCATATAAAAAAACAAGCAAAAAAATGTTTTGATTTATGCTGTAATATTGTCACAGGTCCTATAAGACATTGTTGAGGAGTCTCATCATTTGAATTTTAGCTATTTGCTTAATTGTTCAGGTCCAGTACAAAGGAAAGAGTACTCTCAGGCACAGAAATAAATGGGATGGCATAGAGATGCTGACAAGCTATTTAAACATGTCTGTGGGGTAAAACACAACTCTGCAAAGAAATCAAAGACAAGGCAGTAGGTCACAGTGACAGAAGAATTACTGAGGGGAATAAAGACACATCACAGGCTATACTGCAGTCATTGTATAGGACAGCAATAAAAAAATCACAACTCTATTAGCAGCACATGATGATAAGTAAGCAGAGACTGGAGCACAATGTATGTGCACCCAGAGGAAGGGATGTGCACTCATGCTTGGAGCYCCTGAATAATGAAAGCTGAGCCATTTAACTAGAGAATTTCTCTAAACCATTTTTTTATGCAGTGCTTGTTAACTGGTGATAACACTGGCAGACACAGAATCAGAATACATTCTTTTCTCTCACTGCTGTTATTCTGCATCTGTTTCAGTCAAAAGGCAATTTCAAGAAACCGTTGATGTTTTTTTCGAATAAAYAAACAATAGCCAAAGCAGAGTATGAAATGAAGCCCATACTTTAAAATAAGTATTGATTACTGAGAATGTAMATTTCAGAGCTGATCTGAGTGCTGCTATGTCCAGCTGTGACAGCTGTGCCATAAAGAGAGATTGTAGTGAGTTGCCAGTTGCCAAGCAGAGAAGCTGAGGTGGACAGGACAGCAACAGGGGCTTCTATGTTTGTTTGGAGACTTGCTTCAGTTCCCAGCACTGCTGAACACTTCTCCAAAGCAAGGATGCTTTGCCTGTCCTAAATTTAATCTAGTGGAAGAAATCTTTTAGATTATAGCTGTGTCCTTTACTGACCCTCAGCTCTTACCAGTAGGTCGTGGTGCCAATATCTTAATTTTTCATTTTATGCTGCTTGCTTTAACAATGTGTTCTTTGGCAGGCAGCCATGTCTACAGCACTCTGCTATTAAAATGTCTGCTCTCTGCTGCAGCTGTCCATTTACTTTATGAACTGATCAGCCAGTCGAATGTAATTTAAGAGAATAGGGATAAGTCATAGCTGAGGGCACAAAGTATCAGCTGATGTGCTGTATGCAGGTCTGTCCTTCAGAGATTTCTGAACCTAACTTGTCATGCTACATGCTTATTTTTTAATTAGTGCAAAATGTGAAAAGAGTGACTTGGCATGCTGCACATAGTGGGTGAATAAAACTAATCCTGCCCTTGTGGAAATGCTCTTGGTACCAGGAGCACTCAGGAGCTGACAGAGGGAACACAGAGCATAATACTTTTCCTGCTTAAATGTTATTACAGGTCTAGAGGGCAGACTAATTTGACTTTGTAATGGYATTAGCCTTAACATTTAAATAAAGATGGCCAGTTCACAGGGGACACTCTCACACTAGAACCAGACTGTAAGCTGGATTTTTACGTGAGAAACATTTCACAGAATGTCCTATTGGCCTGTAAGAATGYTCTGTGAGAGAGGGTGGACAGGGTGTCTGCTGAAGGCCAGGAAACAAAAYCAGCTACTGGTACAACCCAAGCACTGGGTTGACATCATGTCTGGTAAACAAGGGAGGAATGGAACCAGAAATGAATGCACCGTAATTGATGTGCTGGCAATTAAAACTAACTGGCTGGCAGGGCAGTGGGGCRGTGACTCTGCTCCTTATGTTTTCTGAAGTGATTAAAAAGTGTGGGAAGTGGTTGTTGAGAAAGGCTGGGAGGATGGAAGGAATTCTGCTGTCATCTCTGCCATCTTTAGTATCCCTGGGATTTGGAGAAGCACACCTGCTTCCCCCACACCCTCCTCAAAACTCCATCCTATTGGGCGTGAGCCAGAGATGTGCATCCGTGAGATAAGGCAGAGATCAGGAATGTTGAGATTGCAGCCTCATTCTTTGTCTTCTGCCTTATTTTACATCTTCCAGGTCTTCCTCTTAAAAACTAGGCATTAGCAAGCCATGGGAGACTCTGTCTCAGTATTTCCATGAGCTGCTGGCCTGAGAAGCATCTGAGAGCAATGCCTGAAATGGCTCAGGGTGGTGTGCCTTTGCCAAGTCTCCTAGCAGGACTGAGTGCTTGAGTTCATTCCTCTGAGAACAAGCTGCCAAGGCTAKCATATAGATACATATAGAGGATGTATATTCTTACAGATATAAATAGATGTACAAAATGGAGACAGGAAAATGAATGCTAAAAATAAGCATAAAATATGTATCTAGTTTTTATTCTTAAGTACAAACAAGGTAGCACCAGATGTATCATARTGATATTTTTGCCCCTTCAGTAAGAAAAAAACCACTTTTGTAGACAGGTCTCCAGTATATTCCTGCCTTCTTATCCTTCCCCCCAGTTTATCTGTAAGCTAAACAATACAGAATTTACTATGCTGTTCAAAATACAGTCTCTTGCTGTTGTCTGCATTTTGATACAGAAATATATTCTCACTTGTATGTATTATTTTACAGAACTCAGTGTTGTAGAGCAAATATGAACCCCATTCTCACTGATCTGGTTTTACTCTTTCTGTTTGCTATCCACATGGATGAACTATCAGTGCCAGCTTCATTTCTTCTTGGCAGTGACCAAAGACCATCTAATACAGAGCTTTAAGCATATTATTAGCCTTTAAATGGTAAATTTCATATGAAATTACATGCTCTACAGAGACAGAGGTAATGGATAATAAGATCCTTATCTCAAAGGAGCTGTAAAGGGAACATAGTGAGATTTAATTCGCTGTCACCAAGTGGGTCACATCTCAGTGCAGGCAGTGTATTATTTCTGACAGGCAATATGGTCTGATGGCTATTAAAAGAGCAACAGAGTAAGTTTTAGTCCTAGGCTGGTCCTCAGAGATCAAAGTGCCACTGAAGGATGGTTTTCTCAGTGGTTATCAGCATTTCAGTCTTGTGACCATGTGCTCTTCGTTCTCTAAGATTGAATGTTTTGCATTTTGGCTAAAAGGCCACAGATTAATTAGGCATGGGCTCCAAGTTGTCTTTTCCTCTGAAGAGGATTTCCTAGCTTTGAAGAGAGACACGTTGGCAGTGGAACATATATTCCCTAAAGCTGTTTCAAAGTCACGTAGAAATAGAGAATTATGGTTTTCCAGTTCCTTAACCTGGTACATTTATCATCATAGCTTTCTAAATTTGTAAGAAGCTGAAATCATCCTCTGTTGAATTATTAATCATGGAAATATCTGAAAAGATCCATCAACATATCTGTGGGTTGCTTTTCTTCCAAATTAACTTTTACTGTAAGAGCTGACATTTGTCATCAGCTGTAGACCCCTGTAGTAGGTCTTGGTGACAGTAAGCTGGAATAAACATAATTTTGGGCAACATCTTGGGGAAGAAAGCAGACAGCTCAGTGATTTTCATGATCCCTAACACTAGTGAGAGATTAAGTATACATATTTTTTTTAAATAAAGACCTGTTGAGATGCAGGAAAAATGGTTGTGTCTTCCAATATACCCTTAATTAAAATACTAATGTTTAAAAGTMATTTATGAGGGCACATTATTTTAAGCAATAATTCTTTATGTTCATTGTGCATAAGTCAAAAGCTTATGAGGAAGTGCTTGCATATCCATTAGGCACCTACAGGAAATMCATATTTGGAATAAATTAATTTTAAAAATATTTGAAAATAGAATATTTGAAATAAAATACTCTCCAAGCTGATATTGGATCTACAGTTTGTACCTGGAGGAGCAGGACAGAACTAGAAGTGCCAGAGAACTGCAGATTCTTGCTTAAGCTTTTTTTTAAAAAGCCAATAATCTTGGTTACTGACATACCAACATTGCCTGGTAAGCATTTCTGCATTTAGAACTACAGTGGCCTCCCAGGACTCATGGGATGGCATCCATTCATTCAGTGACAAAGCAGAGTCACATAAACACTGATTCAGAAAGCAGATCTAAGGATGATCATGCTTCTATCCCATGCTTACATTTTAATTCACTCACTCAATATGCAAAATGCATATTTAGCTAAGTACTTGAAATTGGCTCAGGTGTAAAATTTTACAGGTTGTACTTGTGTCTCCCCAGTGATCCCCTTGTGTATCTCTCTCATTAGGGGGTGCCCCTGTAGGAGCCTCAGGAATTAAAAGCAAATGGAGCAAGTGCAAAGTAGGGGCYTCCACCACTGCAGGGGAAAAAGACAGGACTGATTTTTTCACTTCTCCTCAACATTTCATGGGGCCTGATCTCTTATTGACAAGGTCATCTTCTCCTTCTGAATTGAAAAACTATTTTGTGACTCATTTTGTAATTTTCTGATTCCCCTTCTTCCTAATCTCTTATTTCCCTCTGTCTTCTCCCATCTTTGAACCACTCTGGGCCATCTGCATCTGGAGAAATGACACTTCAGATTCCTATCTGCAGCTGCTTCARTGCTTTCCAAAGCAAAATTCTTTTACTGGGACTACAGGAGAAACACAGCTCCAGGGAAAACTAAGGCTCATTTTTCTTACCTAGAGCTGCAATACTGCTCATGATTTAGGGGCATCAGCAGCACAGGCTACTATTTCCTTAATATTGAAATAAGTCACGTTAAATGCACATTGTCACACTGTCTCTGCCAGGATGAAGGGTGCAGTTACTTATTTAGGGGATTATACCTGTAAAGAATTMTTTCCTAAGGAAAATTACCATAAACCTTTTTTTTTCCCCCCATCCAATTTCTCTCTAGTGACGTACTTTGGAATCAGTAGGAGAACTTTAGTAGCTGAATTTTCACATCAGTGAGGTTGACATCTTGGCACATTTTCACAGGACTAATAAGGTATCTCTTTTATAATGAAAATGGCTCCAAACCCCTTTTCCCTCTGGACACCACAGTGCATCTTGAGCTAATTATGGTTAGACATTCTGGCTCCAAAAAGAGTTTTTTCCCTAAACTGCTTTCTGATGAGCACAAGAASATTATGTTCCATGCAAAGGTGTGTAACWCTGAGTGTCACTCACACAGCAGCAAAATCATGARTCTTAGCAGAAATTAAATACTCCAAACATCCAKTGATTTGTGTCACTGTGTGCACTGGGAAAGCCTTGATTCAGGAGTTCATTCTCACTCTGGTAAGTGAATCATGCAGAAGAACATCCCCCTTTCACCAAGGCCCTTCTTTCCCCATAGATACTGTATTCAAACCCAGCAGCTGTCATTGCATTACTGATTTCATTCTCTAAAATATTTGCCCTCACCTTTTCCTGCAACTTAGAGTCAGGTTGCCAGAGTACCATCCTGGTCTTGAAAAAGGATGGTGATGGATTATAAAAATGTAGCACAAAAAAACCCCAGCAGACATATAAAACATGTTTGCAATCAAATAAACAGCTTAGAATGATATTAAATGGAAGAAAGCCAGGCATTCCGTAGAAGTTTATCCACTTATCTGGGCATTCTACGTAGGTTTTTAATTTTCTATGTGCTTATCTACTAATGCTTTCAATATGTGCATCATTGCAGTCTGAGTTAGTTCWGTACTTCAGCTGCCCTCTCAGTAAGGAGATAACCCCCAGCTTCTTTGAATTGGCCTCTCCTTCTGGRAGCACCCCTGGGACTTCTGGAACCTTGGATTTAACCACCAACACTTAGGCATATATCCACAAATACTGCTTCTCTTTCCTCACAGCTGTTCCTGTTAAAGCTGTTTTGCACTCAGTGCATCAGGTTTGATTTTCTTTCTCTCTGCACCAGTTTGGCACTGGATAGTTCCATATAGGGTCTGCATGGGTCAGTCCTAAATGTATGGATCTGACAGGGAGGAATGGTGGATTCTGCYCCTGTCTCTGCCACGAGCTTGCCAACTTGATCCTGGCACCTTTCTACACCTCACTTTATTTACAGTTTACTAGAAGTAGCCCTAACTCTGTCCAAGCAAATTCTGAGGGTACATKCAAGTTTGTAGTACACCAGGAATTCCTTGATTTCAAAAGATCTTGAGTGCAAAATATTTCTCACAGCTGTCTTGATAGTGAGACTGAAAGGGCAGCAGCTCTTCCCATGATTTTGCATTTAACYTTTTGCCTGCCAGCATTTTCTATTTCCAAGCATAAAATAAAATGTATTTTTATTAATCCTAAAATGTGTTTTTAGCCATTAAAATGCCAGAGTCATGCTGTTAAGAATTTGTCTTTGAGCCTTGTGACAACCATGGAAAGCATTATTATTTATTGCATACATTTGTAAAATAGTTCAATCTCTTTCCAACTTGCCACTATCTACAGTTAGAAATTATCAACTCGGAGAAAAACACCTTCCACACCTCCTGATTTAAAAGCACAGCAGACCCTTGCTACGTGCCTTCCTGGACAGAATAGTGACTGATTCTCTGGTGCCAGTATTTCAGGAAGCTGTCAGAATCTCTGGGGATAAATTCCTTCAGGAGTCCATGTATCAGAGGCAGGTATAGTAATAAAATTTCTGGTTTGTCTTGGTGAGAATCCAGCTTTCTTGACAGGAAAGCAAGCACTTATCACTCACTGCAACTGAACTATGTCAGACTTGGAAAAGAGTGTCCAGAAAGATTCAGTGTTTAGGAAGGACCCTGGAGACAGACTGAGGGTTCATCCTCTGKCCCATGCTGAGCTGGGCATCCCAACCCCATGTGGAGGAGCAGCCACTAATGATCCAGTAAATTGTATCTCCAGCTGCCCAGGGTCCTTATTTATCAATCATCTAAASATCCACTACCATTCTCCAAATGATTCCCAACACCTAAAATAATTTTTATATTTTTATATCTCTACATAAGTACACACAGAGATGTATGTATACACATACATTTAAAGGAAGGTATATGTAAAATTTATGTTTTATAGAAATATATTTTTATTTGTATACATGTCCATATATAAGCACTATTTTCCTGAGTAACCAGGGTTAATAAAATAGGTGGGATGGAGTAAACATCAAAGAAAAAGAAAATTTTTATAAAACATTTTGTGAGATAATATCCCATGATTTTCCAAGCTAGGATGATTTTGGGCATGTAGTGTTAGTGTTGTTGATGTTCCTGTGGAGCTCTGAAACACTGTTAGTCAGTTAATTACTGCTTGGTCACACATGATTTGGGCTAAGGTCAGCTCACTCCTCAGTGCACATGCTACTGCCACGTGCCCAGAGGAAAAGCCATGGCACCTTTTAATCTGATCTTTGGTTTTCATTGCCATTTAATACTGCAAATGTAATGGAATTTCAGCTTTCATTTTTTTATCTTCTGRTGCTTTGACATGTTCAGACAAGAAAGATTAGGATCAAATATATACATGGAATAAAACTATTTTTAAAGTCCTGACCTGTATTTTGAAACCTTTGTGTGCTACTGGAGCAGTCTACTTGTAATTTTCCTTAAGTTAATTGAAACTAATTAGTTGCATATTAAAAAAAAATAGCATGACTGGAGTAGTATTCATGGAAACAACATCACTTAGAGTCAACTCCTTTCTGCAGTCTGATTCAGCTATGAATCAAGACTTGAAAAATATATGAATCCTCTTGAAACATCTTCATGTTTCATCTGAGCTGGCAGGAAGTATTCCCTGTGCCAGCTCCTGGGGAGCTGCAGTCCTGCTCTGCACAGGGCCTGGCTGCTCACACCCCAAGGGCTCAGSCAAGGACTGGCCTGGTGCACAGGCAGCAGGGGCTCCTCAGAGGCATGAGAGGGGAGCCAGGCTCAGGGAGGTGGAACATGATCTGCATCCATCAGGACAGACACTGAGCTGTGATTTTGCTCTCCAGGAGGATCTGTAGCCTCATCATTTCAGKTTGCTGTGGCCAGAATCCCTGTGAAGTACAGCAACAGTGCAGGATCTGKTTTTSCCCTGTGATCTCTCTTAACTATCTGCAATGAGAAGTAGGTAATTAAATTGATCAGAGGACATATTTTAATCATTAGTGTCTCCTTACAATATGCAAAAGCATCTCATGTAATAGTTTTCTCATGTAATTCCCTAATCAGTGAGTGGGAATTTTCCCTAAGAAAGGAAGGTGGCGTTGATTTATAAATCTGTGTGGTTTAGGATTCTTAAACTGAAAGAGGGCAGGTTTAGATTAGACATAAGGAAAAAGTTCTTTTCTGTGAGAGTGGTAAGGCACTGGAGCAGGCTGCCCAGAGAATGCTCCAGTCCTGGGACTGCTCTTGGCCAGGCTGGATGGTGCTTGGAGTGACCTGGTCTAGTGGAAAGTGCTCCTGCCCATGGCAGGGGGGCTGGAATGAGATGATCTTTAAGGTCTCTTCCCATCCAAACCATGWCTCTTCCCATTCTGTCATATCACTCCGTCATTCTAACGTAGTCTCTTACTGATTACAGAACATCTGTCACTGGTACAGTATCTAAAGAAACAAAATTATAGCTCATAAAGGTAGTTTTGGGCACTCCTTGAACCTTTGTAGCTAAATAGCAAATGTTACAGTGAAACAGATAAGGAGACAATGCAGGTATCTTATTTTAAAAGAGATTTGAGAGAACATCATATAATCAAGCTACTGTTAGGGCTAGTGAGATGGGCAGTCCTAGGAGAGAGGGTGACAGTGAGTTTGCCAAGAATCAAACTGTTCTCTGTATATCACATTTAACTGTGTGCTATCAGCATGTAGGAACCTTTGGTCACCCAGGYGTCTTGTTCTTTTTAAATATTTTTGAACAAGACCCAGAAGAATCATGTTTAGTTCACTTCCAGCTGTGAGTCTTCCCTGTGGCTGCATGTTAATAGGAATGCAGTCAAATGAAAACACATAAATATAATGCTCTTGCTCTGTTCTTCTCCAAGAGGCTTTCTTTCCCCTTACATGTCTTAATATGTACAGCTCAGTTGGTCCATTACCCACTGTGTTGTGTGCTGATTATAAATAGATTAAAACTTTGACAAATCTCAGGATTAAAAACTGTAATGATATCGTAAAATGGAGGATACTGCCTATACAAACAAAAAAAGCTATCATTTCATCTTCATTAAACATTTTAAGGATTGTAGAATTTAAAATGTTATTAAATGACAAAATTAGCAAACCCACAAATTATCCACATCAATCAGTTCRRGATTAGCATTAATTTAAAGCAGGCTCCTTTGTAACAGTGTTTACATAAAGATAAGCCATACAACTGCAAATACATTTTCATCTTTATTACTGATTTCTACTGAGATTTCATTGAACTCCAGTTAACTTTTCTCATTCTGTTAAATCTGAAGGCCATTAATAGAAACATAGCTGTTGCCTTTTCTCTTGTGTAACTGAATGCCTTCACAGATAAAGGAAGAATCCCAAACGCACAAGATAAAGTCCCCTAACAATGTCACTAGTAAAAGGCTATTTTTTGAGTTCTGAGATTATCAGTCAACCCTTCAGTTATAAAATGCAACAAAAACATTAATCTGTCCTGATTTAGAAAAAAAAAAAATTAATTACACAAAGGAAATAATTTCCATAGCTGTACATCAAGCTGAAATAAGGAGTTTTATTTACGTTCCAGAATCCTCCAAAATCCCACTGAATAATGGAAACAACAGGCACTTGGATTCCTTTGGCCTTTCAGCTTACATGAATACAAATGAAGTCACAATGAAAAATAAGGAGGAAACTGTATCAGACTTAAATGAAATACATKATGCACTAATGTGTTTTAGTATTCAGACACTGAGAAGCAGTGTCTTCTGTAAGAAGAAATGAAAGACAGCACACTTGGATTTTAGAAATGTGCCACACCATTTTAATGGCTGCCCAGAAAAGCTTCCCTGTGTTTGTGAAAGTGGTGTGGATGTGTGGATGATTGGAATGGGGTTGCCAAAGACAGTGCAGAAAACAAAAACTGTATTTTAGAAGCAGCTTTAACCAGGCTTCTTAAATTGTTTAACTAGTCTGATTAAATAATTTAGATCTAAGTAGGTCTAAATTATTTAGACTAATGTAGTGTTTTGAAACATCGTGCATGGTCAGCCCCAGAAGAAAGAGCCCAGCAGCAGCAAGGTGTAAAGATTCCTGAGGTGGGTTTCAATGGCAGAATTTACTGAACTGGTCCAGCTACTTCTACTCCAGCACCACTGAAAAACAAGAGCAGTTTAAGCCTGTGTAAATTCACTGCTTTTCCCAGCATGAACACACAGTGTAATGCATCCTGAGCATCTCTGAACCTCAGCAGAGCTGGCCACAGAATAACACATCAGAGTTTTAAAAACACATCCTGGACTGATGTTTGAGTATTCTTTCAGCAATGTTCAGAAGAAGAGTTWGACAAAAAAAAACTTTTCTGAAAGATGAGTATGAAAGCTCACCAAACCCATAAATACAGCAAGACTGTCTTTGCAAGGTAGACATCTGAAACAATTCTTTAAATAAAGCAGCAGAAACTGCAATGAACAGGTCTTCATTTAAATATTACCTTATTAAGTAAATATTATTTGGAAAGTGGTAGATAGCCCTAAGGCCTGAAAACATATCAAATCTTCAATTACTTCATTTGGATTCTTTTTCMAAGCTAAGAAAAACAAAGGACTTAGTCTCTTAAATGTGACAAGGAAGATGTSTATTTCAGAGGAAGGAGTCTGAGCTCACCTCTGTGTTTTCCCTTAAGTAAAAAGGGAAGAAGATGCATTAATGGGGAACCACTATAAAGACCTCAACTTGCACCAAACCGAATTCTTTTATTCTAATACAATTATTTATTGCAGAATGGTATGAAGTTTCACTACTTGTGGATACTATAAATGGAAATAATACGTAGATACACATATAACCACACTCATGGTAAGTATTTCTCTATGTGACATTAGCTCATAGCTTTCCTTATTCACTCAGTGAACAAGTTCAYAAACTTGAAATAACCATTTTAGTACATATTTTTAAGGTAGTACAAAAATGAAATTACCTGTAGAGTTTAAAAAGTACAAAAAGTTGAAAAGTAAATAGATAATTTTGGCGACAGTGACTCCTTAATGTCMAAAGAAAATGTGGAAATTATAAGGGATATATTCCTTAATGAAAAAAAAAAATTGTAGAGACTCAGATTCTGAAGACAGTTGAAAGTTCATTTTTGATGCCTGTTGATGGATGCATTTTACAGAATCATGAGACATTTTGAAATGAAGAATTACAACCCCTAACCATCCAACTGCATGTACTGTCATATATTTAATCAAAAGTGCACCTAGACCCCAAGAAGCATATGGTTTCTAATTTTAACATCTGTTTTCCTTTTCTTGAATGTTGGTGAGCTAGGAAGAATCCATGCTGCAGTATTTTGTAAAAGTAAAATGCCCACAATGAATACATTATTGCTTATACATGGAAAATGAAAAAATGGTGGCACCTGGATGCTCAGCCCTTTTGAACTTGAAAGAATGCAAACCAAGAAAATATAACTCATCTGTCAGACAGCATAGAATCTGAGTTCAAGCAGAATGTGTTTGAATGCAGTAACAGAAAGTGGATGCACAAAGTAAAAGTGAAATTATTATGAACAGAKAAGTTTGCAGCAGTCACAGCATATGAGCTATGGAGCAAGGATTTTTATGGACATCATGGCAAAGATAATTTCTATRAAGTGATGCAGGAAGGAGACTGTCCTTGCTTTGAGGATAATTTAACTCAAGTAGACTCAGCTTCATTGTAATGAAAAGAATTAGGAATATCTAGTTCATATTTTCTAGAGTGTAGGGCTCTGCTACACGGTCAAATTTGAGAAATCCTTCTCTCTTTTTCCACTAGAGTGGAGTGCCTGGCATGTGAACTCTTGGGGCTGGTAGAATATTTTTGTGAAGATCACTGACTGCACATCCAGCTCTTCTTAGGGTCATTGGTGTCACCCACTGCTGTGTCTCTGGCTTTGGAGGCAGCACACTGCCAGGTCAGTGAGCAGAGGGGATAATAACAAGCTTTTAGACCMTTTCCCAGTGTAATATAATGTCCATTTAAATAAATTTCACAGAAAATCAATTCAAGGTGAAGACCTCAAGCTGAAAAYATCTGATAATAAACTGGTAGGAAAAGATAGTGCAGCTGATCATAGCTGGCCCTCAGTCTGCAGTGTGTCTGGAGGAGGGTTAACACCAATTCCTGAGGCAAGCAGTCAGAAGCTGGAGTTTTGTATGTAATGCTTCCTTTTTCAAAAACTCTGAGCTCTTCTTCAAGTCTGGATCTTAATCTTTAGCCTATATAAGCATATGGAAATCTGTTAAATGCCTAAACAGATAGTGGAGGTTCTCAAATCTGTCCTAAAATATCTCTAGGTTGCTTTCTTCTTTTCCATGTGTAGTTTTCTTTCAGAGCTCTGTTTCATAATTATTTCCAGATTATAAAAGCAGGAGCTGGAGTTAAAAAATGTGGTTATACCACCACTTCCAGGTCAGCACACACAGCATATGTGCCTCCTTTGTGCTGGTTACAAGTGTTCCTGCTTCCCTGATCTTTATTCCTTGATCTTGCCCACTGTGCCTCAGAGATGCACCAGGGGAGCTCCACAATTGCTTTGTAAGAGAGAACTTCAAGTATTGACGTGGAAGAAGCACCCGCCAGTGCCTGCAGAAAGGCAGTGGGAAATATAACTCTCCCAGTGAGGTTCTAATAGAATTTCTTTAATTTTGGGGAAGGAAGCGGAGAAGAAAGTTATTAGGAAGAAATTTAATGGGGAATGAGGAAGTTTTGATGAACAAAGAAGTGGAAAATCAAATCTATGCTAATGCAGTTGATGCTCAGAAGCTGAGAATGACTGGCAAGAAAGGATGATTGTGTGGTTAAAGCACCCATGCCTGACTGAGGAAATCTGAGTTCATTTCCTGGCCTTGCTATCTCTTCAGCTTTGAGCAAGAGATTTAATCTCTCYGCYTGCCTTTTTTTTTTTTTTTGCCTTCCTTTACMACGGGAGAGTCATTTTACTTCAGATTGTTCTAAGAATAAATGTATTAATGTGGCTGGTACATTTAAGTATAAGCAGAAAAAAACCCATATAAAAGCTTCAGTTCTTGTTCCTTCTTTTCTTTTTCTAAAAAGGCCTTTCTGCTGCCTATGGGGCAAATGTACCAAAGTCTTCATGCCCTGTGTCTAGAAAGATGAGGAGGCATTGCAGTGCCTGGGCTGACATCTGGRCACACCCAGCTCCTAGTCAAGAGGTGAAGAAGGCTTATCAATTACAGGGTGTTGGTTTTATTTCTACACAAACATAGCCTGAGGTGACTGCACAGCTTCCTCCCTCTGGGAGGCCCGGCAAAGCAGGCAGGCAAAAGCTTAGAAAAATTGGCTATCAAAACTTTTGAGAGAAAAGAAACTCTGAATACCAAATGTTGCAGCACAGCAGTATGAGATGGTGAAATGCTGTGACAATGGAGGCCTCAAAACAGGGGAGATGCAGAAACTCAATCTCCAAGGCAGAACACTGAGGTGTAAATAATGACTCAGTGATTCACCTCACTGGCAAGGAGCTTCCTGAACCTTCTGTCARTGCCTTCTAATTCCTAGCACAGGTGGAAAATTTGAGGAAATTAAACTCTCAATTAGCACCGTGAGCCCTGGAATGGAGAATTCCTGGTCTCCCGTGGATGACAGTGAGTAYTTCAGGATTTTTGCACAGCTGGGTCACCACCTTTCTCCTTCGAGTGCCACTGTTGTAGTGTGGGCAGCAGGACCAAGGCAGGGACCATCCCAATGGCCGTGCTGGGCACTGCTGGGGCCGCACCTCGAGTGCTGTCCTCAGTGCTGGGCCCCCAATTACAAAGGACATTGAGGGGCTGCAGTGTGTCCAGAGAGGGGCAACAAGGCTTGTGAAAGGATTAGAAAATCTTGTGAGGAACAGCTGAGGGAGCTGGGGTYGTTTATTCTTGAGGAGGCTCGTGTGGGGGACATCATCGCTCTCTGCAGCTCGCAGAAAGCAGCTTGTACTGAGGTGAGGCCGGCCTCTTCTGCCGTGTCTGCAGAGAGAGGACAGGAGGAAATGGCCTTAAACAGGAGAGATTCAGATTAGATCCTAGAAGACAATTTTGTCGCTGTTTGGAAGGTTGGGCACTGGAGTAGGTTGTGCAGAGAGGTGGTACAGCCACCTTCCCTGGAGGGGTTTGCCATGGCTATCTGGCGCTGGGCGATGGCTCAGTGTTGGGCGGAGGGCYGCACTGGCTGATGTCCTTTCCACCCCTGACGATGCCATGATTCCRCCCTTCCATGCCGCAGGGCCGGGACACCCGCAGGCCCATTCCTGCAATGCTTTCAACAACTCCCATTTGCCCTTGGTTCTGCCAGCTAGCTCGACCATTGCTAGGGCAGCCTGGCAGAGGCGGCCAGCGGCGGCAGCGCCACACGGCCGAGCTGCGGCGGCCGCGCTGCGCCAAGGGCTCCCGGGGCACGGCTGAGGGGCGATGGGGGCGGTGAGGGAGATGATGGAGATGAGGCGATGCCTCCCGGCGGCGCCGCCGCCATGGGCAGGGCGGGGCGGCCGCGCTGACGTCAGGGCGGGCGGCGGGGCGCGGGGCGGCTGCGTGTTCCCGCCCTCCGCCCCTCCCTGCGCGGGCCGGGCCGGCCGGCGGGACCCGAGGGCGCGGAGCGGGCCTGCCCCGGGAGGCGACACAGCCCGCGCCGTCCGGCGGTGAGTGCGGGGCGGCCACCCCCGCGCCCTCATCGGGGGCTCTGTGCCCGCGGGGAGCGGCCGCTGTCCTCCGCCCAGCGCCGCCGCCCTGCGCCGGGGCGGGGGTCGCGGCTCGGCCGGGGATGCTGCGGCAGCGGGGGCCGCGCGGGCCGCGGGAGG
>JACDOX010000017.1:2581001-2722652 GCA_014549065.1 Cardinalis cardinalis
CGAGCCGCCCGCCGTGCCCGGGCTCGGGGGCAGCCCGGCAYCGCGGGCTCGGGGGCAGCCGGACGCGGCGGGCCCGGCGCCGGCAGCGCCCCGGTGCCGGCTCTGCGGTGCTTGGCTTGTGCTGTGTCCGGTGTTCGGGCAGACGCACCTGCAGGTGCCTTGGGAGCAGCTGCTGCGAGCGCCCCGGCCGCAGAGGTCTTGTAGCGTTAGGTTTCGTATCTCGAGGGTTTTAATCTCCGAAAAGGGGAAGAAGCAAAAGCACCAGTGTGTGTTCAAAGATAACAGTTTAAAAAAAATAGTGACAGTGGAAAAGGATTATAATGGTGGCATTTCTACTTTAGAAGTGATCTGTTGAGATTTATACCAAGGGGATGCTCTGTACGTTGTGGTGATTTCACTTTAATGACTCTGAGACTTTGCTTTCGTCATCCAGAGCCTGCTGTTCACTTCGTGTTCTGTCAAATGTACTTTGGCACACAATGAAACGTAGGCAACCTCAGCCTTTAACTTTGAGCTGGAGGAGGTCGAGCTGTTTATCTTCAGTTTAAGAAAGCAAAACTGCATGGGAACTTTATGCTCTAGCACAGCGTTAGTGTCCAGGCCAGACATCAAATTAAGGTAAGGATTGTCGATCTGGAACTCCATCTGGTATGCTGTGTAAAGATGTAAAGCACTTTTCAGGGGAGCTGGTGCATCTTGCAGGGATAGACCTTCATGTCTACAGCAGGTTTGTTCTTGGTTTCTGTTGGCTTTGAGCCTTGGTTTGGTGCAGAGWAGAATTTTTTGCTACGAAGATGTTAGAAGTGAAATGAAGTTTAATCTAAGTTCTCATTTTGTTACATTGTTATAATTRAAAGCCACTTCACATGTGTACTGAGACTTGAGTAAATTTCTCTCTTCCGGAGAAATATACAAAACTCTTGGGTTAGCCTGAGGCAGTAAATATTTACATTGTTTGCTGATAATGAATGAAGTTGACAAGACGTTTTATTGTGTTTGTAATGATCACATGCCTCTAAATTCTATGGGGCCATTTTGAATTACATGCCTCCAAGTTGAAGAGGTGATGGCCTAACAAATGGGACATAAGTAACCTAAATGTCAACCAAAGATCTATGTCAGTATACAACTTAGAGTAGAAAAGTTGTTTTTGAAGTTCAGGTTTAATTTCTGCTCATGGATAGTATTTTTCATTATAAAAGTATCAATGTTTGGGTTCCAAAAACTGCCCAGTATTGTCTTTTAACTGTAAAGCTATTGAAAGGGTAGAAATAGCCTCAATTAACATAATGATCTCATTTAATGTATTGTTATACTAATGAGTAATCCTGTTTAATGGAACTGTTCATGTAAAAGCTCATTGGAGTAAATTCCATTACTTTTGGACCTGATCATCCTTTAAGAGGGATTGGTTATTTGGAATAAACCAGTTAGAAGGAAATGTTGKCATGGGCTCTTTAGATAAAAAGCCATCGTGCCATCAGTCTTGAGAAGAGCATTGCTTGCCTGGAATCCTTAAAAAGTATGGATCTCTCAAAATGGAGAGGAGATGAAGAAATATAAGGTTATAAAAAGTAATATGATAAAATATATCAACAGTGGTTGTGGTGTTCTCTTTCAGCCACTATTCACTGTAAACAGCTGCACCATCTTCTTAATTAGAAGCTTTCAGGCAGGGTTAAGTCGTGTGCTAACAGGGATGCTAAGGAGATCAAAATACTAATGGTGCTTTTGATAATTAGGTTGAAAAATCCTGTATTGTGTTTCAATTGGAGCAATAAAAAAAAGATTATGTAAATYTCTGGATACCCGCACGTGTGTATGTTACAGTAAAATCCCAAGAGCATTAAATAGTTTTCCCAAAGTTGAAGTTTGGCTGGTCAGGAAAGGTCTTTGCTTTTCTTCCCAGCTCTTGGACACACACCCCAGCTCACTCTGAAACTTCTACCAAGTAGGTGCATTTTGGAAGATATTCTGAGAATGTTGTTTCCTCCTTAACCAAAAGTAGCTGGATTTGCAGAGTTCTGGACTTTGCTCAGTAGTCGCTCTCTGTTCTAAAAGGAGGATTCAGCTGCAGCAGTTCTGCTGACARTATCCTATAGGAATTGAAGAAAGTCTCCTCAGGGTGGTGGTTTTGCTTATCCTGGTCACATGGGKGGCTGGTGTCACAAGTTCTTGCTAAAATGCCTGATTCACTGCAGATTGTTGGGTTTTTCATGAGCACTTAGTCTGTGCTGAGCTGAGGTCCTGCTCTGCAGAGTGCATTTTAATGGCCTTTATTGAAGAGGTTCTGGCACTGCTGGCAATGTCCTCGCTGCAAGGAGGCTTGGCTTCTTAGCCAGAGGAAATGGCTGATAAGGATTTACTTTGATGAGGTGGCTGAACAACTTATGGATTAGCAATAACCCTTAAATTGTACATAATTTCTGCAATTATTCCCTGAAGCCTAAGAAATTCTGTGCTTTTAGGCTAATCAGCCCAGATGGCTTGTGACACACACAGCACAAGGGAAGCATCCAGGGAGAACTGAATGTCCCAGCTCCTCTTGACTCAATAATATTCCTACTTTAAGCTGGAGATTCAAAAATCTCTTCTGGATGGATGCAGAGTTTATCACTACAGTGTGGAGTTGGATGGTAATTCAATTCACACTCTTTTTGTAAATTGTTTTAAAAATTGGCTTTATTAAATGCTATTTTTTTCTGATCTTATATCCACATGACTATGTAATAATTTTAACATATATATTTTTGATGAGTTGAGGGTTGCTGTGGCTTTTGAGTAACCTTCATCTCAGTAAAGCAATCTTGCATAGGTAGAAACTTGGCAAGGCCCAGGCTGCTGCTGTTGGTAGCAGGAAACTTGAGGGRAGGAGCCCAGTCTGTCAGCCTGCATAGCCTTATCCATCAGTAAACAGAGTTAAAAACAGAAAAAAAGAAATCTCTGTGTAAATGTTTTAATCATGGAAGCTTTCTGAAATGGTAATTTGGATAGGTACAGCTTTACTATGACTCCATTGAGCACTGATTAAGCAAAACAAGCAATATGTATTGCCTTCCTGTAAATTTGAATAAAACACAGCATAGATGACTAACTCTGAAACTGATCCTGTGACAGACTGTCACTTARAACTGAAGTTACATCTCAGTTTCTTGGATAATCTGTTTTGGTTTTWTTTTCTCCTTCAGTTTCCAACCTCTGGGGATGTAACAAATATCTGTGTCTTCCACGCTGTAGGAAACTGACCTTGGGAAGTACATTCCAGTATAGCTGTTGGTGTATCTGAAAGCTGGTAGGAAAACACAAAACACACATTAAAATCCTGGAGGCTGCCAGTCTGTTGTCAAAAACATCTTGGTATTTGTTATGCTGTGGGAAACTTGCAGAGTTGTTTGGTACTCAAACATTTTCAAGGAGTCTGGTTTTGAGACTGGAAACTGATTTATATCAGTGGAATTGTAGACAGAAACTGTATTGAGTCCAGCACTAATGAAATGAAACCCAATAGCAAGAAAATGATACTTTGAAGATGTGTTTTACAAATAAGCAAGTTTCAGCTGAAAGCTGTAATACACAGGTGTGTGGCTGCAGTAATTTTGATCAAGGATGGATGTTAAGGAGAAGTCAGACTTAAAATAATACAGTATCCTCAGGAAAACACRTAAATGTGAAACAAGCTCTGTTTGGTAGCAAGGAGAGCCGATATCAAGTACTGACACATTGCCYCTTCTGGTCAGGTTGAGGGTTTAGAAGCAGTTTTAGTAGTTTTCCTTGAAAATCTCTGCAAGACAGTGAAATAACCTTGAAAGAATTGTTACTGGGGCTCTGGAACTCCTTGCTTAAGGCAGTCAAGGATGCAGAAAGTCTGGGGGCTCAAGGACAGATTACACAAAATAGTTGGACAAGAGATCTGTGGAGGGTTCCTGAACAAACTGCATCAAATTTAAGAAATTCTAGGAATTGAGAGCAGTTGAAGGTTGAGGGCGTCACATTCTGTCTTTGCCCTAATCATCCCTTCCCTGGTGCATTTTTGTTTTAAGGCAACCATGGGATTTTTGTATTCCTCACCTCTAAAATAAAATTGTCTGGAGGAACTTTATGGAGAATTGAACTGGGCATTGAAGTGCCATGATCCACACATAGTGAAATTCCATTATTTATATAATATTTCCAGCTTATGCAGGATTCACTGTCTGTCTTTCATGATAGCWGTGTTAAGGATTTTCTCTGTCAGTCCTTTTTCTAGTATTTTTTTWAATTCAGAAATAGCTGACTTAAAAATATGATTCTTTCAGATGCATAGCAATGTGCTGATGTGTTCTTGTCTCAAGATCATGATCTTCTGTGAAAAACTGAACTATGCTGAAATAGCATTGGCAATATGTAGGAAGGAAAATCTCAAAACTGTTTTTTTCTATCTTCTTTCTGCTTCATCTTGTCTAATCTTGCTCAGTTATCACGTGTGAACCTCTTCAGGCTTATTGAAGATATCCCAGTACCAGTGAGTCTATGAATTACATGCAGTCTCTTCCAATTATCTCTGCTTGCCATTCAGCTTACTCAGACAGCAGGAGAAAAAGAAAGAATGAGTGTCTGTGGCTAGAGGGGGGAAAAAAACCAACTTACATACTGGTTGAAAACTCAGCATCTTTGAAGATTTAAACCCATGGAAATTCTTAGTATTAAGATACCCACGTAGAAAAATGTTCAACAGCAGTTCAGACAGGAAGTATTGTTTCTGCTATTAGTCATTATTTAATCATTACAAAATATATTTTGAAAAATATGTTAGTTACCAGTGTGAGAGACTTCTAGCTCAAGACAGCTCAGTGCTTTTACATGTTCRACATGCATCAGTTGAATAAACAAACCAGAGGAGTAGGATGGACAACATGGCAGTCTAAAAATGGATATTTCCAGTTATAATTAGCTGTACACCAAGTTTCACTTGGCTTTCAGCCTGCCTGTTCTTATCAACAAGAAAATCCTGCTCCAGCTAACATGTTTGTATGTAAGAAGTAGAAAACACTAACTGGTAACCAGCTCTTTGTTTCTGAGTCAATGGTGAAGTAAATCTTTCCTTGAAGAGTTAGAGATGGGAATAGTGTGTTTGAATCACTAGGTAACAGTGGCTAGTGCTAAGAATAAAAGGTTATTCCTCTGTTCTTAAGTGAAATATTTGCTAGAGAACAGCAGGTAATTCCTACTGGTTTGCAGTAGGACATTGCTTTTGAGACAGATGCAATCTTTCTGGATTTGTTCTTACAAGACAGATTAAATTACCCATGTGAAATGCTGTTGCTGAAGGACTAATACCATCAGCAGAAACAGGGGCCTGTTTCTGCTGTCAGTTGCTGTGATGCTGACATAATCACAAAATGTTTTAAGGAGAGATCAGGATCTGACATTTCACTGGTAGAAAGCTTTAATTCTAGATTGCAATTGATGTTTGGGGTTTTTCCAGTCAATCTTAGCCACAGCATAAAATTTAAATTGCCTTTATGATGGTGGTGCACCTTTAAAGCTCTTCTGAAAGGCAAGTTTCTGATTATGTGCTGCCTTATTCTTCATGTAAGAATGCCAGAAATTTTTGAGGAGCCTTGGAAAAAAGACTCTGATGGGAAAGAGGAGAGTCTTTCCAAAATCTCTGTACTTGCACACAAGCATRTACACAATTATGGCTTATCTTCCAGGACAGAAATCTTGCTAAATGCAGGGAAATAGTAAGACAGCATAGGAGCCTAGATATAAATGTGCTTTATAGTCACAGTATGTTTGTTTGGAATTGTTTTTGGAAGGGCTTGGGAGGTGGTGCTGGTGAATGATTAACAGGTTTTGGCTTCTTTGTAGGTGTGTGACTTTGTCTCTAGGTTGCAGAGTATTGGATCTGTAAGGCAGGCAGACAATGTCTGTCTTTTCTTACTTCAGTTTTTTCCCTTTCTGTTTGTTATCCCTGGAAATTTGGTAACAATTTAAAGTATCRTCAACAAGAGAAATGAGTAAAGGCTTTTTGTTTCTTCAGCAAAGGTGTTGAAAACATCTGCATCTTTTGCTATTTAAGAGCTATTAAGCAACMCTAGTGAAGAAGCTTGACTTGCTCACTGGGGTGGAATCTCCTGGGTTGGTTCAGTCCACAGGAGGCTGTTCCTTGCATACATAAGGAGTGAAGTAATCCACATAATTTAGTTCCTTCTAGCTAGGGTGTTTCTGCATGAGAGCCAGATGTATTKGCCATGATTATGGTAATTGCTTCTTATATATGGCAATATATCCCTCCCACCTCTTGCAGCATTCTTGGGGCCAGCACACCTGATGTAGTGCTCTTATCATCTGGGCCTTGTGTTCCTTGGATGCCAGTGAAAGCCAGTGTGCTCTGGGTGTTGTGTTTTGGAGCTGGTTATGCAAGGGCTGCCTGGTGTTTGTGTCTGCAGGTACAGGCTTGACATTGCTCATCCAGGTTGAAGAAGGTCTGCTGAAGAAAGGAATTGATGACTTCCTGCAAGAGGATGCATCAGATGAAGAGCAGGTTCAGAGGGGAGTTGTGCATCTCCAGTGCTTTATTCCAGTTTCTGGCTGACCTGTCCCTGACAGCAGTTAGGCTGTCAGCACCAAGGCAGCAAAGAGTAACTGTCATTGCACTTCACGTCTCATTTATCAGCAAACCGTAATAACCTGCATTAACACTTATGAGGAACTTGAAATTGCACTGTCAAGGCTTTCTTCTTCTTTACAGACCCTGATATTCTCTTTTACTGGGAGTAATTTGTCTGTACCCTCAGGTATCCTCTTTCATCTTCTTGTCTTTGTGCTGAAGCTGTTCCTTACTGCAGCTGGCTAAACATCTGGACCTTGACTGCTTTCCTCCTTGTTAGTTGTGTAAGAATGCCAAAAATCAATGCAGCTTTACTTGTTTGAGAAACAGGTTTTTAGCAGAAGTTTTTCTTGTAGGTAAAATTTGCATGAGATTTTTCCATAAAATCTAAAGGAGCTTACTCATACCCTGTTTTGTTTCAATGTTTTGGTTAGGTTTGTTGTAAAAATTTAGAGTTTAAAATGCATAGTTTCTGTTTGACTAATATGAAAAGCACAAGTGGGCAGCAATTACCAAGTATCCTTGTCTGGGCAGATAACACTTTGCCCTTTTTTGCTTCCTTCTGGTGCCTGATGCTCTGTGTAAACAGCATTAATGGCACAGTGAACTGACAGTGTGGCCCTGAGGGATGCAGAGGAAGTTTTCAATTCTGGAAGTATTGTGGTAGCTTTCTTCTACAAAATGGAGCTGCATTTCCCTATTTCTTTTTCTCCAGTGAGTGCTTATGTCCTCTTGCCTTATCAAACATTAAGAAATCTGATGAATAGCAAGAATGCTTTTAGAGTTGACAAGGGATGTCACATTTTCTGCTGTATTGACCAAAGATACTGCTTAATGTTAGAAATACYGAAACTCTTTATGATGTGTTTCTTGCTTCCTTCTCCCTTTATTCATTATCATGTTCTGCTCCTGTTTGTTGACCTAGTGTATTTTCACAGTAAATTGAGCACAAGAGCAGCTTGGATAACTGGTTGTTTGGTGTTCACTAGATCAGCCCTTCAAAGTGGGTAGAACCTCGTTAGTGTGAGGGAGGAAAAACAGAAAAGTGTATGTCTCTAAGCTGTCTTGAGACCTGAAAACACAGTCTCTCAGTGTGGGACACAGAAAAGCAAGGTAATTTCAGAGAAATAGAATAAGAAGCCCTCACAGTCTTGGAATTTCTTGCTGTACTTCCTGTCTATGGTACCTTCAGAAGGCAGTGTCAGGGAAGCTGGTGTTAATCACTGCAGTTTGGACATAGGAGGGGGAGAGTGGCTGAAATGCAGGGATGCCTTCATAAAGCATTGGGAATTGAATCAAGAACAGGTGTTTTAGAGAAATGGAAGCCAGGACAAGGAAGGCAGGCTTGGAGGATTTTACTGCAGAGCTGATAAATCTTACTGGGTCTTGGAGTGAAGGTGGCACTTTGGACTGAACTGAAACCACTCTGTGCAGASTAAACAACACAAAAAGTTGTAAATACTCAAAGTTCAATCTTGAAGCCATCAGAATTCCTGGTTGCATTCTGATTCATTTTAATTCATACAGCATGCATGATTTCCTCAGGATTCATGATCTTGAATTCCTCAGGGCTTGTCATGCTCAGAGCAGGTGTTTGCCAGCTGGATCTCTTGCCAGTGTCTTCCATTCTGTTAAGCTCTCATGGTCCTCTTAAAGCTGAAAATTGACTTGCAGTCATGCTGCCCATCTTGCAGTGTTCTTAAGTGAGTGCTAAGGAAGCCTTTTGCTGTTTCTGTTGTAGGGACCTCCCAGACTTTTCCCTGATGGCATTCAATACCTCCCTACGTTGGTGGAAATAAGATATTTTCACATAACTGATGTAATGTTTAATAACCCAGAGCTGTAAGAGGTGGTTTTAAAAGCTGTGCACAGGGCACAGCTGAAATACATGTGCACTTAAATTTCTCTGAGTAAAACACAGATCTGAAACTGCTGCCATGGCAGTAGGAGTGCAGAGGGGAATTTCTCTGGCCTGTCACCAGCCTGTCACATGTGTTCCATCCCTCAGCTGGGTATTCCACACTGCTGTGACAAGAGGAGGGGAATTCAGTCCCATTCAGGAATCTGGAACTGGAAAATGCTGTTACCTTCCTGGTGGCAGGGATCCTAGGGATTGCAGGATTTTAAAATGTATGAATACATTTTCAAATATATGCATCTTTAAGCTGTCTTCTTCTGTAGGGCAGTCTCAGGTGCAAAGCTGGACTTTGCTGAGAAGCTAATGTATAGGAAACTGCCTTCCTGGTGAAACAAAGTGGGAATGAAATTACAGTGAATGTTGTGCTTGCCAGTTGAAGAGTGCAAGATTTTATTGARGTGTAAATAATCCTGTAGAGGAAGTACCAAGGAGGGTGAGAATTCATGTCCTTTTGCTTATCACCAGGATCTTGAATATCCTTGAAGGTAAGGATGTAGCAGCTTTTCAGTTAATTCAGATTATACTTCAGAGGGAGTCTGTGGATTTTAACTCCTTTTCCYGGGATCATTGTGTAAGGCTAGGCTCTTTATAATTAGCTTAATTCCTGATTAGGCTTGTGTGCACTAGATAGTGTATTTCCCAAGGCAAAGAATGTAAGTCTTGTTTGCCCAAATGTCAGTTTTTAAAAAATCCATAGATTGTTTAAGTCTAAAAATACTTTGAATTTCTTTATAGTAGAGTAGGCTGTAATTTAAATTGTATTGAATCTTCTGGGATGCAGAAATCATACTCTTAACTGGTAACAGTGCTGCTTGATAAGGGAGTTTAATTGTGAGGCTGCTGTAATCTTTCCTAGTAAACATAGCTAAAGATTAAAGAAGTTTTAGGGAACTTATTAAGAAAATTCCCCATTTTCTGGAAAACATCTGCTAGACATGATGYTGTTAAGTTTTAGTGGCTTTTTTTGATGACATTGTGTTTCAGTGAAACGAATGAAACATTTGGGCTCCAGGAAGTGGCACAGTAGTTACAGTTAAATAGCTAATAAAATACAGAGAAGTATTGTTTGTTTTTTAATTTAATTATCTGAAGTGTTCTGGGCTATCAGTATGGTTTTGTTGAAGATAATGTGTTGTCTTTGCCTAATCAAGGATAAATGAGCAAGAGTMCTTCCTAGAGAACTGAAAGGTCTCCTTTTCAAGTTTAATTTGCAGCACTTGGTGGAGGATTAAAGTAATCTAATTAAATGGCCTCATTTAAATTTTGCAGTCACCTAAGAGATGGTTGACAGATGTGAAAAGGGAATTATCCATAAAGCATGCAAGTTAAATTAGCAGCTTTCTAATTTAACTTTTTCAATTTGGAAGATTTCTTCACAAGACTTGCCTTTTCTTTAGAGTTAGGTTATCATCTGAGGGATCTCCACTGTGATGCTTGCTGGGAATGAATTCATCAGCATATTAAAGGCCATTTTTTATTAATGGAGTTATTAAAAAAAAAGATGTACTTTATTGCATGGAGTTGACATGAAGTAAAGGTCYTTGATGTTGCTGGATGATATTATTTTCCTGTGCAAGGTATGCAGGTAGGCAAGAAGTCTGACATTAGACACTTCAATCCACATGCAAGCAGGTGTCATACATGTGAGTGAAATGTTCTGCTGGTCCCAGGGGCAAATACTTGTCCTTCTTTGCTCAYGTGGGTGAGGGCAGTGTCTCTGCTGTGCAAGAATTCACTGAGTCTTTGAAAAGTCAGGATTTGTGTATTTGGAAATGGAAATGCACACACCAGTTGCAGGATGTGGATTCTGGTGTTTTTAACAGGTTAGGAGCCCCTAAATGCCCTGTCTGCAGTAGCTTTCTCTTTCTACCTTTGTAATGTAGATCTGCTTCCAGAAGTACTGCTCTGGGGCATCCTATTCACTGACAAATCCTCAGGGTATTTCAGTTTGCATGAATTTAATGCCACTTCGATTTTATCTTTGATTTTATCTTCAACTGTATCACTAAGAATTTAAATGTTTCTTAGTGAGCCTTGCAGCTTGCGGAGTGATTCTTTAGGGTAATGMTTGCTGTGGTTACACAAGATATTCTGTGTACTTTGAATAAGTAGATGCTTTGAATTTGCTTACTAACGCTGACCTTATGCAACTGTTGCACTGTACTTCAGGTTTCTGTGTGAATAAGAGGATTTCCAAAACAGACTACAGTCTCCATAAAAAGAGAAAACAATGACTAGGAATGTGAATCTTGATTTGGGGAGATCCATAAGKTCTGGGAAGAAAAAATGTTGTGGTGAGATGCATAATGAGTGGTTATTTCCTATATTTTAGGCATTGAGGAAATGGAAAGCAATCTCAAAAAATTAGCTTTTAGTCAGGTTTTACATTATCGTTTTTTGCAGGTTTATGTTGCTGATTACAGKTTTTTGCTGTGTCATATTTGTGGGCTTTTTAAAAAGACTAAATCTTAAGTTTATGACTTAATAATTGTAACAGTTGAAAAGTTCAGCTGAAAATGGGTTAAAAAATGATCAGAAAATCATCCAACCTCTTCTCAAGTTTATTTTATTGATTACAAAAGGAAAACAAAAAAAATATGGTTAATGTAGAGGATGAAAGTTGGGAGAGGGAGCTGTCGTCTGAAGAATATATTATTGCCAGATAACTGCTGTAACTCTGGAGTTCACAAAATGTGTCTGGGTTACTCTTTATCAGCATGGTGGAGTTAGGCACAGAAATCTAGGAAGCATATGTATAGAAATGTATAGAAATGTATAGAAATGTATAGAAATGTATAGAAATGTATAGAAATGTATAGAAATGTATAGAAATGTATAGAAAACTGTGTTTAATGTGTGGTTGATTCAGGTTTAATGTTGTTTTATTTTCCTTTCTTAGATTCAAGCACCCTTTAAGGACCAATGTACCCAATAGCTCATGGAAGAAAAAAATCAAAACAGGACATCCTTGGTTTCCAGGCTACCGAAATATGGAATGAAAACTTTAGGGGCTGTTTTGCAACCGATGCCAAACGGGACGGCCGTGAACTTAGCAGGGAGTAATGGTGGCAAAAATTTCAACAAGCACAATGGCACTGTTGGAGTGTCTTCCTTTGCTTTCAACTGGAAAAAATCAAATAAATATCAGCTTAATGATCAGAACGGGAGAGAGGCCAACACCAGACGCAACTCTAATGAAAAATTAATTGATTCTGAGAAGTACCCTCAATCTCAAGGAGCATTGGGCAACGATGAGCTCAGGGTGCGTTTGAACAGCACTGCTTCAGTTGTGTCAAAAGCAGCAAAGCAAACCAATATGTTTGTATCTTCCACTGAGGATTTAAATCCAAAGTCTATACCTGGACTCTCTAGTTCAGCCAAATTCACCAAAGGTACCCTGTCAGGAAGGACATACTCTGGACTCAATGCTCCAAGATCAAATTTAAATGGATTTTATGGAAATCGGCCGGTGGTAGGTTTGCAGAGACCTAGAGCTAATTCTGGTGCCACAAGGACAAGTTCGGGAGAAAGCCTGGCACAATCTACAGACAATGCCAGCAAGGCTTTTTCCTGTGACAAAATGGTAAGATCACAAAGTTTTTCACATTCCATTCAGAATTCTTTCCTTCCCGCTGCATCTCTAACCAGGTCACATTCCTTTAATAAAGCTGTGGATCTTACAAGGCCTTATCATAGTCAAAATCTCGCTGCCAGGACGTCTCAGAGGTCTGCTCTGCTGTCAAGGAACGCGTGTCAGTTGGATGTACCCAATGGAAACGAGCCGATGAAGTATGGATTTACCAGACCGTACTCGGCTGTGTCAGCTCCCTGTTCCAAGAAACCCCCACTGTCAAATGGATCTGGGTCAGCACCTTCCTATGGATACAGATTAAGTCGGCCTTCTCTGCTGAAGCCTACCAGGCAGCGCTTTGCTGGGAACGCCGTTGTGGATGGCAGCAAAAGCGCGGCTCCGGACGCGCGCCTGGTGGAGARCGCGGAGATTTCAGCAAACATCAACAGAGCCGTTGACAAAAACAGCATTCTAGAGAGCAGGGCTCAAAGAACAGAACCTGGGGAGGCCCTGCATGAAAGTCTGGGAAAACATGGGTCAAAAGTGATGTGTATGAGCGATGATGGAGATGAAATATCGATATCTTCTTTGTCATCCTCTGAGAAAAACGATTTGAGTGAAGACTTCAGTGATGATTTCATAGATATAGAAGAGGCAAACAGAACTATACAAATCCAGCAGAAGGAGAGCTGCCTGCAGGAATTAGAGCATGGGAGCAGAACGTCCATTGAACCCTTCACCTCTCTCAAGGAAGGTGGAGGATCTCACTGTAATGCTGATGACTGGCTTGATATAAATGTGTCTGGTAAATACCTTTTTTATGTTCTGTTTGAAATTTTAGGTGCTAAATCAAAATTCTGTGATGGTAATTAAGTTATTTAATGTAATTGCCCATTGCTTATGGTTTGTTTCAGGGTGGAACTGCTCTATGCTGACATATGTGTTTGTGCCTTTTCTGCATTATAGTTTTTTTCCCAAGCATTACTTTGAGGAGCTCTTTGTGATAAAAATGAAGGTGACCTCCTTTAAACACATTTGTGTTGTGGTTGTGGGATTCCTCATATCCTTGCTATGCCATTCATTTTCTGGGTTGATGATATTTTAAGAAAATTTCACCTCGTGCTCCCTCCACCTCTCTAGGCAGAKAACAACTGTAACTGCTTCTAAGTAGTGGAAATAAGTGTAGGATGTGTAATTGAATTAGTTCAGTTATAAACAGGATTGTTACTGGGTCTTTTTTGTTTTTTTTTTCTGATGCATATTAATTCTTTAAAAATGAGTTGAAGACAAAAGAAGATGCTTTTGAATGTCACATTTTCCAATCTTTGATGGGCTTCTCATGATAAAAGCTTGTTTGAGAGATGTTGCAATTGAAAGACTAGATCCAAAGGATGTATTTTTGGACCCACCTTCTAATATGTTAAAGAGATGCAGATTTCTAGAAAGTAGCTTCCACAGTGGGTGAATTAGGGCAGTGTAAAAGGTTAGCAAAGATGTAGGTTGGAAGATTCCTTGGTTGTAGATGCTAAACCAACTTGAGCTTTTCCCCCTTCTGAGATCTGGGAACAATACTGCAGAAAGCTTTCAGGTATTTCTGTTACAGTACAGCTCCAGCAAAGGTAGCACACCAGTAAGAAGCATTTTAATGTTTATTTTTTGAATATTGGATTGTTTTTGTAATCTTACCTGATGCTGTTCTCTTTAAGCAGTGGATGACAACAGTGAAAGCACAAAACACACTACTGAGAATGTCATCTCTTCAGAGATGAACTACAGAGCTGGCTCCTCCTTTGAGCTTTCTCCATCTGACAGCTCTGATGGCACATACATGTGGGATGAAGAAGGRCTGGAACCTATAGGAAGTGTCCATCCGTGTGGAAGTTACGACTCTTCAGAAATGAACAGCATAGTATGTATCTGTATTCATAACTGGCATTATTACAGCATGTTAAGTTTATTGCTTATTAAGTATATTTTTTAAAATATTAATTGTTTTTTAAAAAATTACAATTGTTTCCTCTTTCTGCTGTAGTTGATTGCTTTGTGAAACTTCTTAGTTAGGAACTCCTGTTTCTGGACAGGTGACCTTGATCAGACTGTTTGCCCACATTTTTTTCTTTCTTTATTCTAAAGTCAGGACAAAACCTGTCCTTCTTTATGCAGTCTCATACTAGTGCTCACAAAGAGTAAAGGAATTTGATTTCTGCAAAGCATAGGTTCAACACCTCCTAGCAATCTCTGAACATAGGACTGAAAAAGCCAGAAAATAGCTGTYGCCTCTGTGGCTTCTTGCATCTGTTATTCTGTACTGTGTGTTCRTAGGGCCCTTGTGAGCAGAAGAAGRCATTTGATTTCTCTCTTCAGTCTATCATAGCATCTTTGAGGYGGAGACCTGGCTGTAGCTCACTGTAGCAGGGCTCCATGCATCTCCAGTGRGACACACAAATGCAGCACAACCTTTTTCTCACTGCTGAACTCAAACTGATGTGCAAGAAGCATCATGAAATATGACGAGAGTGGTTGGAGGGTTGTTGCTGTGCTGTGGTCCTCCGTCTGAGACTAGAGAGCCAACCTTGGAATTTYAGTGGGCCTGAAGAAAATTCTGTCTCTCTGCCCTTGTTTATACTTCTTTTTCTGCACAGACTTCTGAATCAAGCAACTTGGGTTTTATTAACATGGTGCTAACAATCAGAAGGTTTGACAAAACCAGTTTGGTTTAACTGATGTGTCACGCTTCGTGAGTTTCAGGCGTKTTGGATGCTCTGTCACCACTCCCAATTTAGTAATGTAAATACCACTTTCATACTTAGGCACAGATAGGTAATTACATTCTTTGTGTGTAACTAAATATCAATTCTTGATATATTTTCAGCTGCTTGTGGTATTGTGTGCTCTCTGTCTTAAATTATGATGTTGGGATCTAGTGCTTGAAAGAGTTTAGCAGTGGTTATTAACTTTTTGTGGCAATTGTGGCCAGCTTGGAAAAGCTGTTAGAGATTTTTGTAGTGTGAGTTTTGTAGCTTTATTGATGTTTACAGGGAAAAGTTTCATGGAGGCCACTACAAAAACAAATGCCCTTGTTGCAGACACATGCATGCAYATGCCAAGAAGAGAGGGAAGTTCTTAAACTTTGTCCTTGGTAAGTTTGAAACATAAATATTTTGATACATGCTCTGAAAAGTAACAAACAAATGGAAGACACTTCTTTTACTGTGCTTTCAGAGTATATATCTAGGTTTTGATCTGTGTAACCCCTGTGAATTAATTTGTGCATGGATATGAGTTCCTCTTGAGTCAGTGAGCTGATTGACAGAAGCTGTTGTAAGCAGATGTGGAGCAGGGGGACATTAGAAGCCTTTGATATTCTTGTTCACTATTTTGGATTATTTCTGTGTTTATTGAAAGTAAACTGTTTTTAGAGAGGGCTTAAGAATGSAMGAATGTSTTTACTAGTTTTGGAGGAAGTGGAGAAAGGAGATTTTAAGACTTGATGTTGCATCTAGAAGATTATGTATTGTTGCTACCCGTTTTGATTTTTTATCCTGTTACTGCTTTTCCTGAWTTCAGTGCTTTAATGCACTGTGACATTTATCTGAATGAGAAAAGCATCAATAGCACCTTTTATTTTTGCAARGCAGAAATACATTTTCAGTAGCTTGAATTTTGAGGGGGGAAAAATGGAGCTCTGAAATGTTGAATTGCCTCTTAGTAAWGGGATTTTTTTTCCCTGTACTTGTTGGTTTTGSTAGAAATTATGATAGATTTGATTTSTTTAGCCTAAAGATTAAACAGTGATCTTCTCTAATCTGAAGATGCGGAAGAATTTCTGATGCAGTTTTTAATTCTTTCTGAAAAATAATACTCTTGAGTAGGTTACTGTAAGCTTTTGTTCCATGTTTTTCCTTTTCTCTGCAAGTAGGGAGTAGAAACACAAAAAAATGAAAGCATTGAGAATAATTATTGTGATTAGTCAACACGTCAGATGTTTTGATTGCTGACAGATACGTGATCAAATTATGCAGTTTCTATCCTCTAGTGTGGTGAGTTAAAAGCAGTTCATATCTGTGTGTCAAAATCCAACTGATGAGAGGCAGATTTAAGAATTTGGAGTGCTTGGGCTAATGCCAGCCTGCCTGCCCTTGGATTTAGTATTTCCAGGGCAGTCACCAAAGCTGTAGTTCTGGAGTTCCTGTGGCACCAGGCTGGGTGAGTAGAAGCAATGTGGCTGAGTGACAGTTCAGGGAACTGTGTGCTGAGTAATTGGTCATGTTTACTGCACAATTTGCCTTTTTCTTCCTCATTTCCCTCCTGATGTTATTTTGGTAGTCTTTTAAGCTGTATCCCTCTTAGTGTCAACAAGTACTAAATGCTAAATGCTTTTCCTMAGCTTTTCCATAGATGGCAGTGCAGCCCCCACTAGGGTGATCTTAGTTTAGGAGTGTTTGGAGCATCTTTGGAAGGGCAGCTTTTGCCAAGGGGATTTTGACTGGGCTTCTGAAATGAGAACAAGCATAGGAAGGCAATAGCAGGAACCTGCTGGCCTCTGAAGCTCATTGTTCCTTTTGGGGAGCAGAAAAGCCAGTATCTTTGATATTCTCAGTGCATCTTGGTTTTAAAGACATGAGGATGAAGAATAAAAGAAAATTTGGCCTCTTTTAGGACAGTCCTCCTGTTCTTTACTAACTGAGTGAGCAGCTGTGGAGAAAGTGTGTAATCCAGTGTTGGAGATTTAAGAGTCATACAAATCTAAATAATATCACAGGGAGGACTTATAGCTTGGTAGGAATGTGTGGAGTTTTTTGTAAGGATGAAAATATTTTTATTGTCTAATTCCATAACAGAAAATAACTAATTCCACTGTCCCTGTTGTTGTTCTGTTTCCACTTTCAAATGGAAATTTTGGTTATTATGGATAACTTTCTTAGTGCTGAACTGCTTTCAGATTTCAAAGCACTGATTTTGTTGATGCCCTTTATAGTTTTTCCAGCAGCTGGTCTTTGCTGCTGAGGTGTGAGCAGACTGATGCTTAGCACAGCAGTTGATGGCTCTGTAGCTTAGCAGGAAGGGCAGTATTTATCCATAGGTGCTCTCACTTGATTTTCACTGTGCTGTTTGCTCCTGTCCTGGGTTTTGGTCACTGACAGCAGTGCCTAGTTCCTTTAGTGCTTCATGGCAGAAAGCTGCTCAGCAGTGCCAGGTACAACTCCTGGTTGTAGTTTAGTTTTGCTTGATTTTTGTTTTCATTAATTTTTGTCTTAAAATACTGTTCACCATACATGTAAGCAGTGTGTTCTCAAACAGKCATCTTGACTGTAGTCACATGGCTCCTTTGCTTGCCCTCTGTTGTTGTAGCAAGGTTTGAGGTGATTTCTCATCTCCAGCACATTAAGTAGACACATGAGAAACAGAAGCTTTAATGTGTGTTAGTTCAGAGTGAAGCTTTGAATGTTTTTGGCAAGTGCAAGTCCTTATTTACATTGAGAAGGATAAGCAGTAGAGCTGTTTTTGTTCTGGGATATCTACTTGTTTTAAAGATGCTACAATATTCTAGTGCTCAAAGTCTGCAAGAAGTAAAACTTTAAACTGAAAACATTCCAATAATTTTGGCTTCTTTCTGTAATATTCTCAAGAGGGGTTTTTGTGATGCAATTTGGGGAGTTTTTTCATTTCTTTTCAAGCAATTTCATTTGGGCCAATAGGTTTGGACAGGAAGCTTTCAGAGTGTTCCCTGTACTGTCAGATTGACTCTTTTTCCTGTAGGCTTCAGTAGCAATGTGAATCTTTGCACTGTGTTCATTTTTCCTGAAGTAAATCAAGCCAGTGTTTTTGGRTATGTGCAGAGTGAACATCAATGTAATTATAAGGCATAGGATTATGGAATAATAATTGAAATCTGGCTTGAGGAGACAGATGGGTTTTAACTGCTTTGCTGAGAATTTAATTGCTCTTGGGATGAAATCTGGATCTCACTGGAATGCATCAGTTTGACACATGGCCAGAATTTCAGCCKCAGTATAAAATAGTTACATTTTTCTCTTCTTCCAGGCAATTTTTTGAAATCTTGTAAGATTTTTGTTGTTCTTTGTTATATTTTTTCCCCTTTGTGACTGYAACTTGGGCAAGGGCAATTCTGAATTAGTTTTTGAGACTAGGCAATATGCTTTGTGGTTCCTGAAGCATTGGTACTTAGTGGAATATGCTCTACTTCTTAAAGAAAATKAACTTGCTAAAATAGAGTTGTTTARTTCAGTTATTAATTTCTTTCAGTAGTTATTTACAAGTAATTTAGTGCTAATTACCTTAATTTTTTAAATAATTCACTTCTCAAAATGACTCTGTAGTAAGGTTTAAATTGCCAGTCTGATTTCTTGAATGAGTAATTTATTAACATGAATTCCGACTTGTAATGTGTGTAGTTCTAGTACATTTATTTCCTTTATTATTTTATTTTATTTATTTCCATTTATAGTGTTTTCTTGATACTGCCTTCTACCCATCTTCCTTCCTTTAACTGAACTTTCTTTTCAGGAGGTTAATGCCAAAACACTAATTCTTGTTCTATGAGAAGCTGGGCTTTTTAAACTTTGTGATGTTTGGTTACAGCTGTAATGAAAATAAAAYGGCAAGTAAGCTTAAGACTATGTAAAAAGTATGTAATCTTTTCTCAACACAAACKTTTCTTTTTTTGCTAGAACTTTCTAAAAGAGTAGTCATGAARTGAGTCCTTCAGGTGCAAGCTAGTTACGAGAAGCACACATTAAAAGCCTTTAATCTAATGWGCCAGTTGAAATTCAGTTCTTTTTTCTCTTTACATCTTTCAAAGAACAATGAAGATCTTAAACAAGAGAAGAGCATTAAAATATTTCTTGACAGGCTGTACTCAAATGTGCARTGTTGACTTACTGCATTTCCTCCTCTCTTAGAATACAAAAGGTGAGGTTAWTAAAGAGAATTAATTGCATTTTGTGCTTCCTGAAAGTAATTTGTGTACTTCAGTTGAGCACTTCTTAAAGAAGTGTCTGAGTTTGTTCTGTACCTGAAAGCAARGGATGATTTCACTTCACTCAGTGCATTTTGTCTGGAATTCATTATGGCATTAATAATTACACACTTCCAATTTTGTATATGGTTAGAGATTTTTTAATTTTTTTTTTTTGCTAGTGAATGTGATACAGTGAGAACTGATGASACTGTTAGATGCCCAATACTCTAGTGAGGTTGTGAGGTTGGAAGGAGAGAGAAGACATTATTCTTGTAGTGTAATTATTTAATGAAGTGTAATTGTTCCAGCCTTAGGGAATCTTGTTATATACCTGTGTTGGGGTGATTTGGATTTTGAAGTAGCTGACAAATTGAATTTGTTTGTCCTTCACACTCCTTTACCTGAAAGCCTGACTTTTGGGTCAGGCCAGTATATTTATTGGCAAGAGATACTACAGTAGCRCATGAGGTTTTAACTTTTACTGATGCATTCTAGAAGGTGGCAAACAGTGTGTGAATTTTTACTTGGGATACAGAAAGCTTTCTTGGAAATATATTATCTGGGAAGCTGCCATTTCTGTGGTCAAACTTCTTACTCAGGTGCATATATATAGTGGTTCTGGGATTGGAATCTAATACATGTGTCAGCCTTGAAAGCTGTTTTTCATTGGAAGCTGCTTATTGGAAGTTGCTGTAGTTGGTAACCTCTGTTTAAGCTTCTAAATTCATGTCTTTGTACCAATATCTTCATGTCATGTTCCAGAATCTGATAAAAATTATTCAGATTAACTTAAATTGTACTRTTCTAACTTCATAGTTTTCATTTTTCGAATAATACAAGTACAGAAATCTGTGGCAATTGTTTTTTTATCTTCCTAATTTCTAAGAAGTCTATTTTTATGCCTAAAAATTTATGTTTGGAAAACCACTAGACTGCTTGGTTCTGATTTCARAGCTTCAAAAGTCACTGTCATCTTTCTGCCTTTAATCTTCATTATGAGCAGATAATATTTGTGAATATACTGTAGTAATGGGAGAACATCCTTGAGTAATATTTCCACCATTAAGTTTTTAGTAGAAAACTGCAACTGCTATGAAAAATTCAGTCTTATGTTGTTGCTTGTCAATAGAGAACTGAGGGCACAAAYTCATTTCAGTGTGTTCTGTCAGCTCCTCAGCCATTCCTGTGGCAGGCAGTTTTCTGCTCATGGCAGAGAAAGGAAAAGTCATTACATTAGAGACTGATTTTAGAGTGAAAATAGCCACCAACAACTGTCCTACCTCTGTTCCAGTCTTCAACTYCTTAGTTTAACTGTAGCAGCAAGGAGAGGTGGTGAGAAACAGAATTACTTAATGAGATGGCACTTCTGTCTGTCCTGTGTTATTTAGTGTCCCTACTGTCAAACATTCTTAGGAGGTAATATGACTTTATTACTGTGCACAAACCTCTTGTGATACTGGTCTGAGAGACRTGACATTTGGTGAACATCCTTTTATGACAAATTACCTTTTTTCCTTTGGGAAAGCTTATATGCCTTTGAGAGCTGCTTCCTTCAGAACTGACACAGTAAATCTTCTCAGGCTGTTTTGGCTGGAAAAACCAAGGAAGGCGTCTTCACTTTTACTGATGTGCTCTGTTCATGGCATCCATTAATTTGGGGTTTGTGTTTTGGGGAGAGTGTGGCAGCTGCTGTGATACTGTGTGAAATATGGGAGCAAACCCTGGTAGAAGTTAGCACTAGGTTAATTTTCTAGGCTTGTGAGGGATGTTTTCTGGTAAGTGCATGTCCATGTGTGAGCTGGTTCTGAGCTTTTGTGCCCTTGGCTGACACTGTGGAAATGTGTCAGGATGATGTGGCATAAACAAACTTCTGCAGTGGTGCAGTAAGTGAGAGAACACCTCCTGCGTTGTGAGCAGCTCATGGAGAGATTGGTCAAAATAGAATCACCCGAAGTAGCTTGGAGATATTTGAGGATTGTTTTGGTTTTAATTAGAAACAAGTATATTAAGCTGGCTGTGTAAGAATAGAACACATTAATGCTGTGTAACGTGTCATAGTCAGGTTACTCCCAAAGTCTCTTAGGGTAGAATTAAAACTCTTGCTCAGAGGGAACAACTGAGCTCCTGGTACAGCCATGCCCATGCTGTCCCTCTGAGGTTGTTTGGTTCCTTTCTCAGCTGGGAGTTATTTGAAGCATTTGTGTTTTCCTTAAACCAAAYRTTGTACRTTTAATACAAGTGMAAGCCAGTGGAGTGAGAGTCATTCACAATCATTTCTGCCAGTTAAGAGCAGCTGTAGCAATTACACATTGCTTAATAGGGTAAAATGCTCCATTGTTGATCAGATAAACTGTAAAAGCAATGCTGAGCCTCTGGTGTTGGTAGCCTTTTGGTAGCAAGCAGACTGGAAGCAGTGAGTAGGAAGAGCTGCTTTTCCTCCTCCCCTGCTTTTCCTCTGTCACTGTTTATGCTCACTGCTGACTGCTTTCTGTGATTGTGTTTAAAAGGAAACAGGAACCTCTCTRTTTAAAAGCACCAGCCTATTAAAAAAACCCAACAAAACAACAACCCCAAAATAGAAAATCTTTTTAATTTTTGCTGGAATTCTGTAGAAGGGTGGTTACAATGCTTCCTCCTTTCAGCTTTCCTCGTTGCTGGAGGCTAGATGGCAGTCAAGGAATGCTGCATGTGGCAGTGGGTGTAGCTTGGGCTGTGTGTTTGAAAGTGCTGTTGCTTATGAATTGGTCAAGTCTCAACAGAATGGCTAATATTTCTGGTTTTCCTTTTTCTCTTCTTTTGTTGTGTTATTGAATTTCAGATTTTTTTAGACAGTCTGACATCTGATTTTATATATTACAAAAAAAAATTAAAACCCCAGCAAATATAGATGCCTTAGATACAGCATATTAAACTAATAATGAATCCCTCTATACCTTCAGTAAACCTAGCTAGAACATACAATGCCTCCATAAAAGTGTTTTCAAGAGCAGTAAATCTTTAAGACCATTCTACTTAACAGTTAAACCAAAAATGTTTTGGATTTTCCAAACCCAGTTGTTGTTACATGTGTTGCCACAGCAACCTTCAGTTACAGAGCATGGACAAAATTACAAAGTACTTGTTTGGCTGCTTGTCCTAATTATCCTCAATGTGACTTGTACAGTGTGCTCCTTTCCTGTCCTGTCTTTGGTAAGCTGCAGAGTTCTATCTCACCTCTTCCCTGGGTGGTTTTCTCCATTTTAAGGACTYCATTTACAGTGGGTTTTTCTCTTCAGCCCTATAGTACACTATGTGCTTTCTTCTCTCTGTGTTTTCTGCCTTCACTTAAGAGTTCTGTTCAGTTCCTAGAAAAAATTGCCTTTTTGGAGATTTCCTATTTCTTTTTTTATCTCTCAGATGTTGTCAAATGCTGAAAATAGCATTGAAAAAGACCCTGGAGGTTTCCCTCTTTTCTTCTGTCAGCCTTGCCTTATATTTGACTTTGGCAGTTATTCTTTAGCTGCCCTTCAGATGACTSATTTACCCAGTCTGTTTTCTGTTTGTTTTTAAAAGCCACTTCCTTTTTCTCATTCCTCAAGCACCTGAAATGATGGTTTCTTAGTTTCAGTGCTGCTCTTGAGTGCTTCACTTGAGTTTTTTGGCCTGATTCTCCTGTAGTTCCTTCCCTTTACTCACACTTATCTCCTACTGTGGTCTTTTTCCAGCATCATCATAAGCAAGACCTAAGTCACTAAATCAATAATAAAAACAATTAGTTATTTTCCTTCAGCTGTCTGCTTCCTAAAGGTGGAACAAACAAGTGAGGTCTGAGATTGTGAGTAATGGAAACAGGTAAAATGTTGCTCCTAATGCTCACCACCAGTTCATGACTCCCTCAAAGCAATTGTTTTTCCTGCAGAATATCCTAACTTGGCATTGGTACTTGGAACTCAGACTCTTCTCAATTTTGGTAACGCTCCCTGAAATTCGTTGAGGGCTTTGCATTTCTGCACTAACCTCAAATCCTGACTTCATTTTTTTTAAATTCCACTGTAATATACGTTGTGTTATAAACTTTCACTGGTCATCATTTTTATGTTTAGTAGGGAGAAAATGCAGATATCTATCTGTCTTCTATTTTGGGCACTTTATGCTTTACTTTGGTTGCATTATAATCTTACAATACTTAGTGCAAGGAGTGGGAAAGCTGAGAATCAGGCCTCTTGCCTAGGTTCAGCTGTTAAGCTAAATTGAACTCAGATGGGTTGGTGGACTGAAAAATAGCACTCTTCAGTTTAAGAAAAAGCTCATGATGCATGCTGCATGAGGAAGTTTTGGAAACTGAACTTTTTGAAAGTATTTTGCACTCCAGTTCATTATGAAGAACATGACTATAATGAAATCTGAAGTTTTGCTTCAGCAAAAGCAGCTCYTCTGCACAGAGTTCCCCAGCCTTCAAAACAGTGGTCTTGATGTTATATTCCTCTCTAGAAAGGAATGCTGGGCTCCATGCGTCCAAAAAATTGGGTAAAATCCCAAGCTGTTGTGGGTGAGCTGTTGTGTGTGCTTGCTGAACCTGTGGTAAAACACAGCATCTGAGGACAATCACTCCAGAAAGGATTTGCAGAATATGGAAATGAACTTGCTGAAAGTGGTATGTCACATGTGGTGTGCCTTGCCCTTTTAGCCTCTTCCCTTCTCTTTGTGGAATATGAGGGCTCCCTGCACTGGGGTGCTCGAATTCCTCAGTTCTTACAGCAGGACTCTCAGCTGATCTGTCTCACCTCTTGCTTTCCCTGTTTTATTGCAGGAAGCCAGCAAAGCACTGCTGCCTGTGTCCAGTGGAAAAGCTTTGTGGAGAGAGAGCCTGGGGGGACAGCACTGTAGTTGGACCTGGGATTTCACAGTCCCAAACTCAATCTCTTCCTAGGTTGTACCAGCTTGAAAATCTAGTGCTGAATCAGCCTTGTGAAAATCATATCCCTTTTAATACACATTAATCTTTTCACCTATAAAAATAGAATGGGATTCTTCTTTTTCTGTGACTTGTAATAATTGCTGAAACATGTAATATTCTCTAGGGTTGGAGCTGATGCACTTGGAAAGAATTTCTTTATTTCCTGTTCTGTTTGAGCACATTGCCCTGAATCATTTAATGATGCTAATTGCTGTTAAGCACACATTATTAACTATGTTATTCCCATGTCATTACCTGCAGTTCCTTATGCAGTAGAAAGAACAGCAATGAAAGTATCTAAATTTTACTTTTTTACATGCACTAATGTGCTGATGAAACTTGTACTTTATCTTAGGGCTACTTCAGGATGACATTGCTGACACCTCTTTGTATATTGTGTTTCCCAAGTAGCTCACAGGGGGAAATGCTCAAAGTGCATTCACACATGGCCCAGTGATTACAAAGTCTTGGTATTTGCAGTTGTGGGGTTTTTTTGTAGCATGGAGTTTCCTTTCCTCAGTGTGGTGAAGAATGTGTAATTAGGGAAGCRTAATGAAGTGTGCTGTTGACAGGAAAGTATGTCTGGAATCTCAAATACTGACCTTCTATGACACCATTACACTTCCAGAGTTCTCATTCAAAGATAGTAAGGTGGCTTATCTAGGCTTATTAGTAAAAATTCTGGCATATTGTGCTTYTATATTATGCATTTTTAACTGCATTTGCACAGTGATGGCAAAGCTTTTCCACTTTGTTTTGTATTTGTGGCCACTGTTTCCATTTTATTTGTCATGCTCATTAAAGTTGTTGCAGTAGAAGAAAATAATGCTTGTTCACACTAATTTGGAAGATGAAAGCATGGCATAGAAATAATTTATCAACTAGCAAACTGAAGCTGCCTCTCAAGCGTGCCTGTATTTTGCAGAATTGTTTGAAAAAATATGCATTAGATTAAAAACTCCTGGTTCCTGAATAAATGGAAGCAAAAGGAGCAAAAATATACAGGCATTTTGTTGTCCCAAGTATTAAATCCGTGTTTCATTTCAATGGCTTCCATTTTTTGTGAAGCTTTTTCATAGTTGGATTTATTATTATTTCCAGTGCCTTGCTGTGTGGATTTTCCTGATTTTTCCTGTAAATGCATAGAATGCTATTTGTGGACAAAGCAATTCAGATAGGACTTTGAAATATGACAAAAGCAGGTGGTTTTGTCTCAAGTATTACATCTTTCTTTTGTATTGCTCATATTTTACAAAGTACATAGTAACTATTTTCATATCACACTTTCCCTCCTAAGTCAATAAATAACTTGCCCTGCAGAAATGCAAAATGCTTAATGTCCTGTGTCAACCCAAATCCCCCCAAAAATCTTAAAATATACTTAGCTCTTGTCACCATTTATAATAAAATACAGCAGTGCTTTGTGAGTGCTGTAGGAAGGCTGCTGAAGAACAGCTGAAGCAACATTTCAGACAAATGCCTGTTAATGTTCTTCCTTTTTGCCTGTGCATCTGTGACAAAGCAAACCTAACAAATGACAGCAAAGGGGTGGCTTTGCAAGGAAATATTGTTGTGCAGTGTGTTCATAGCTTGTATGTCAGTATTCATGTAAGTATTTAATGATCAATTTACTATGAGAAATAATTATAAAACACTTATTTGATTTAATATTTGATTAATTACACAGTATTGGTGTCATGTATCACTTCTAGGAGTAGCCAGTAAACTGAAGAAAAATCTGTTTCTGCTGTTAGGAAAGAGGCCTGTATGTGGTGCCTGAGTCTGGTCTCAGGCCTTAAAGGCATGGCTTTCACTGGRAACTCAGGAGCTGGAGCTGGGTATCCCAGCTCAGGCCTGCTGTGTGATAGTCACTTGGTGTTAGTGGGTTTAGTTTCTTTGGATGATGGAGTGAAAGGGTGTCTGGGCTCTCTGCCCAGGCTGCTGTGGTGTCCAGCAGCACTGGCAGTGTCTGACTGAGCCATGAGCCGGGTGTTCCACAGCCCTGACCTCCTCAGTTCCTCCTCTTCTTGGTATGCTTAAAGCAAGAAGGGTCAGTCTCTGTCTTTAACACTGACTGGGCTTGCCCTCATTGCAGTCCTTTAACATACCTGGCTATATTTAATATGTATAATTCATGTATCACTAGCACTAAATAGCATTTTTCTTGTGCCATTAGCATACCCATGCAATGTGATGGTTTATTAGTCCCTTTAGGAACGTCTCTATAAGTACCACARTCTGAAAGGCAAAAAGAAGCAGAGYTTGTTGCTCATAATAGCATGTTTGAATATTTGTTGTCCCAAAAAGTCAAGATAACCTAGGTTTCCCTCACTTCCTTTCAATGATTTGCTGATGAGAGCTGAAACAAGAGGAATTAACATCATSTCTTCACAAAGCTGTTTTTGAATTCCAAGTAAACAAAGTTCTTGAGTTTCAAAATGCTCCCAACTGCTGAGAAGGCAGGATATTATTAAAAGTCTTTGGAGTRTTCCATAGGCATCAGGCAGAAAAGTGTTTTAATCCATCTTTGTTTCATCTAGCAGTGTTACTGTGTCATATTAGCAGAGGTGTGATGATTATTGTTTKTATAGATGGTCTGAAATAAGGCTAATCTTCCCTGAGGAGAGGAGGCTGCTGGTAACATTGGATGTGTGCATGATAAAAATGTAACAAAGCTTTTTGTGACAGTAGGGTGTATGAGGTATCATGGAACCAGCTGTATCTCACTTTGCCTTTCTTGCAGGATATCTTGAATAATCTTGATTCATGTGATCTTGAAGATGATGATCTCATGCTTGATGTGGACCTGCCCGAGGACCCACCTCGTGACAAAGGTGAGTGAGGCAGCCAGGCACTCTCACTGTGAAACTGCTTCACGGCCTTAAGAGACTTTTGACTTGCTTTCTTCTGACTCTTGGTGTAATAAGTTAATGCACTCTTCAAATTGGGGTGGGTTTTTTTTAAAGTAACAACTCTTTCTTTTGTGAAATACAGGAAGGGAGATATTTCTGTTTCCCCAAATACAACTTTTATATTTAAAGAATTCTGAATATAGAAGTGTACTACCTTGAATAAAAATGCAACCTTGTTTCACACTGTTTTTTTCCTTAGGATTATTTCTATAGAATAAATTTCAAATTTTTTAAGTTAGTCTTTCAGTCTCATGATTCAGCTATATTTGGAAATGCTGGGACAGTATTTTATTTTTTTTAGCTTTGGTGAATGACAGCATAATTCTTTGAGATAAATAATTGTTTTCTTCTACAAAATGACAATATCTCCTAATRGATATACATACACTTCAGGGTAGCAGAAGATGTAAAATTTAAGATCTAGGTTTTCAAATTGTGTTTTAATGCACTCTTCTTTCAGTTAGGGTGCTGGCGGACTTTTCACAGAGAAGGTAGAGGTACCTAGATGCCCCTGAAATAGAACAAATTCAGAGTACAATGTACCTGGTAAAGAAAATTGTGGCTGCACTTTCCCAGATCTCAGACTAGAAAAGTTTGAGGCATTTGCTTTGTTTATTCCTGAGCTACTCATGGGACTGATGAGTGTTGTTATTATGAACTGTTGTTATGTGAATATGGGTATTRGTTTTACCTGCAAGTTCAGTGGAGGGCAGTCTGTCTTCAAATACAGGAACACTGAATGTGGAACACTGTCAGGCCCTACCCAGTGCAAACAGGCACTGAAAGGAAGAGGGCTTTACTTACTTTGTGTAACATTCAGCTGCTTGCTGAAATAAATTCAGAGGTTTTTGAGAGCAACTTGAAGTTATCTGGGTGAAGACTCCTATGTGTATATTAGATATGAAGCCAAATTTACAGTAAATAAAGCACAGTTTTCCATCTGTGATGATGGTGGCACATTGTGTTTTAATGTTGTGCACATGTGAAGTGCAGTACATAATCTTTTAAAYCTCAGAATGAGTTGTTCAACGTGCTTATGTGAAATGATTGAGAACATTGCAAGTATGCAACTTTTCAACCCTGACAGGTAGGAATTTCTTACTTTTTTACTCATTTTCCAGAATGGGTAACAATGCAAGCCTAAGGCATATTCTTTCAGTAGGAGTGATTTAATTCTGTTGGGGAGAAACTAAAGAAACAATTTTAAAGGGTAGATCAATTTCTCCTAAGTTTCCTTGTTTATATGAAACATGCMCTGCATTTGCATCAGTAATTCCATTACAAATTATTAATTTGAAAATTGCTGGAAGGGCATGTTTTTAAAGGTAAATGTTTACCACAAAAGCATTAAAAGCTAATTACTGCTACTTTTGACCTTTTTTTAGAGGTTGGGTTTCCTTATAAAATTAGCCTGGCATAAATAGGGTATCTCTGCTTCTTATCTTGAAAATTCTGTATTTTCAGCAAAGAGGATCTGAAAAGAAGGATTCAAAAGCCACCTCCAGGTTTTCCCTTTTGTAAACATGACCCCTTGAAAGAGCAAAACTTCTTCTTAGTTAATCTCCACCTGTCTTTACTCAGTGTCTCAATATTTACTTTTCCAAAGCTGAAAATCATAGTTGCTTGTAAACTTACTGAGTGCTTTTTTTGTTATTAATTTTCATGTGTTATGAGCTGGAGAAAGACACTGCTAAAGGAAAATAAATGTTGCTAGTTAAGGTGAATAAGTTTATTTTATTATGCAATTTTTTGGTTATTTCCTAGGTGATAAAAACTGAATTGGAGGTGTGAGTACTTGTTCTAGTAATGTTTGACAGCACTTTTTGCCAACACTTTTTCCATAATTATGTGTGACTTCACTGACATCAGCCTCTTAAGACTTTCCAGGTCCTCCGAAACTCTCCTGGTTTCACTTTGGAGCCTGGGATGCTGCTTGGCCACTATTTTTAGCAGCAGTGGTAGCTGCACAAGCATGCAGGGAGTGAGGAGGGCCGTGTAAATCACAGGGTGACGCCGGGCTGGCTCGCAGCCCCACGCGGGCTGGGAACCCAGCAGGAAGCAGGGCCCGTTCGGAGCCAGGCGCGCAGCGGGGCTCGGGGGGCAAACMCTGCTCCCCTGCGTGGAGCTGCTCCCAGGAAAGCACTGACAATGTGAGGCAAAGCTCCTTRGGTAAGTGGAGGACCAGGTGTGGTGGCAGAATAGCGCTTTACGACTGTTTTTGCCGGGTCTGACTCCTGGGTAGAAGTTGTTTTGGCTTTCTCTCAGTCGTTTCCGGGCTGTTGCCAAATTTAGCGTTTGTTCCCTTAAGACGTTYGTGGAATTCCTGTGGCTTTGCAGAAGTTGGTGTTTTAAAGAGCTTGTTTGGTTTCCTTGTTTTAAATCATGCTGGTTGTCCGGTTAAATACAGATTAAATGTCTCTGAATCTGAAAACCAAGCCATGTGAATAGGACGAGGTATATCTGTAATTTAAGTAACGAGGCTTTTCTTGCAATGCAATACTGGCCTTTTTTTACAATGTTGCCTTTCTGTGTTTGTTTATTGTTAGAACTTGTTAAAGGCCTGGAGATGCCATCAGTAAGGGAGACAGGAAATTGTTACTTTTAAATTTATTTTCTTCTATAATCTCTGCCTACTTCAAATGATTTTYTGTCAAAAGTGGAAATACTGTTAAAGCTGGATTCTTCAGTTTCTGCTACAGGTTGCTCTTATGCTTGTAACAAGTTTGTTTTAATAAAAATGTGCCATTGTTGCAGAATTGCACTTGACACTTCTAAAATGCATACTGTTCTGGATCAGTTAAAAAAAAACCAAAGTAAACCCTGCAGACTTTACACTGCATCTGTTACCAGCACGTAGTTAATATTTTGTTTGCAAGGTCCTGGGAACAAGTCTTATGATTTTTTTTACCATTATGCTCTCTGTAGAGGAATGTGAAAATATGAGCCGCTATGAGAGACCAGACAGAAATGCGAGACAGCATCAAGAGGGATTCTGGAAAAGAGCACCACAACAGCGATGGAATACACAGGAGCACTATCATCTTGGCCATGCTGACCATTATATCCATGGTAAAAATGATTTGAACAGGTAAAGCACTTTTCTGTATTCTCACAAACATTTAAAGCACCAGTGGGCAATTCTTTTTTGGCACTAAGGGATCTCAAGTGATATTGAGTACAACATTTTCTGAATAGTTGTGTGTCTGAGTGGAAGCGCCACTGAGGGTTGTAACAATTTCTTTTCAAAACTTATGCTTCTGTTTTCAGTCCAAGTACTTGTTGCTCATGTTGATACAATATTATRGATGTTGATTAAAATGGCTTGTGTGTTCCATGGAAAACCATTGCAGTGTGGTAGTACTTGCATTTTTTAAGTTTGGGGAGCTTTTTGCAGTTTAATTTGTTGGTAAAGTAAATGTAACCTTATAGTCCTTAAAGGGTTGAATGACAGTTTATGGAAATTCTGMTGAACTAACTGGTTTTAGGTCGCTGTAGTTTATAGTCTGGGAGTGGAAAGGAAAACTTTGCATTTTAGTGAAATAGCATTGACATTTTCTGATTTATTCATTTATTTTTTGCTGTGTGCCACAGTAAGTAAGTATAGCCCACATTGCATAACACTTTCCTTTTTACCAACCACTGTCTAGCTCCAGTTAGTCATCTCTGTGTGTTTGTTTTGGGTTTTTTAGGGGTTCAAGCTACCTGGAGCCAGGWGTGGGTGCTCTGGAGAGCTGCGCGGTGCCGCGGGCGCTGGCGGAGAACACGGTGATGCTGGACGAGATGACCCTGCGGCACATGGTGCAGGACTGCACCGCCGTCAAAACACAGCTCCTCCGCCTCAAGAGGCTCCTGCACCAGGTGAGCTCTCCACAGGTGCTGGGAAGGACCAAAGCTTGGCAAGGAAGTCTCACAGATGTGGGTGCTTAGCAGAAAGAGCTTTGAATGTAGAATCTGAGTGAAGAATAGAGATAGAAGCAAGTTTTAATATACAAGAAAAGAATTGTTGAGCTAGTCTTACTAGGTAACTAAAGGGGCAAAGAGTATGTTAGTTRGAAGGGGTTTTCATGACTTAGAGCAAAYGATAAACTCACTTCAAACAAGATGTTTTTACTAAACAAAAAGATAGCACAGGCAAACAAGTCAGCAAATGTTGCAAGTAGAAAAAAAGTCTCAGAATTTTCTACTGCAAGAAAACTGAAGAACTACTTCTAACTTAAACTGTAATGCACTAACRTTTAGTGATTAGAGAATAATAACATGAATATAGTAATTACAGTAGTTATGATMAGCTATAGATAAACTTTAAAGTATAGATTAGTTCTACTGTATTAAGATGCTCAGCAAAGTATGTAGTACATTTGTAACTTAAGTTTTAATATRGAAGAAAAGAATTGTTGAGCTAGTCTTACTGGGTAACTAAAGAGGCAAAGAGTATGTTAGAAGGGGTTTTTATGACTTAGAGCAAAAGATAAACTCACTTCAAACAAGAAGATGTTTTTACTAAGCAGAAAGCACAGGCAGACAAGTCATCAAATGTTGCAAGAAGAAAAAGGTTCTCAGAATTTTCTACTGCAGGAAAACTGMAAAACAACTTCTAGCTTAAATTGTAATTACTAACTTTTAGTGATAAGAGAGTAGTAACATGAATATATTAMTTATAGTAATTATGATAAGCTGTAGATAAAAGTTAAAGTATAGATTAGTTCTACTGTATTAGGGTGCTCAGCAAAGTATATAATACATTTGTAACTTAAACTAAAAGTCTCTAAGCTTGCGTGCAGCTGGAGCTGGCAGCTGTAGGCACAGGCTCTGTCATGCATGACCCTAGRCTGCTCTAATGTCTTAGATGTAATAAACTTCATTTTGAAGAACCTCCTAGAATCCCATATCTCTCATTAAGACTCTTACACACTGGGGCTAAGGCACTAAAATAAACTGGGGACTGGGCCTAGGTGGGCTTGTGTTCTGTTTGGCCTTGTTAGGATATTGGCATTTCATTTATATATTGAGTTACAACGTTCCAGAAAGTGACTATGCCTTTTATTGCTGTTTCCAGTAGTGCCTCTTCTGCCTTGTCAGCACTTTACTGACTACAAAACATGCTAAATACTAAATTTTTTAGTATTTATTCACCTTTTTATTCACAATTAATATTTATTCACCAATTTATACACAAATTTTCTTCTCTGAGGAAACATCAAATGAAAAAAAAGTCAGCACATGTGAAAACCAGCTTTTATCCAATAAGATTCAAGAAATCTGGGAGTTGAAAAAAATAAAGTAATAAAATTGATCCCATTGATCAAACTTGCATTCAGCATGTCAATGCTATTAGCTTTTTCTTAAGGCTTTGTTTTTCTCATTCTTTACCTCTTTTCTTTGTGTTTTGACAAGCTTAGCGAGTCCTGCTGGGTCATCTCTATTGGAAGTGTTAAAATTTAACCTCCCTATGTTATGAAATTGTCATAAGCTTTTAAGGAGCTTTTTTAATGTACCTCAAAACTTGGCAAGTTGTGGGAGTTGGTAAACTGCTGGATGACTCAGCAGAAGTATGGCATTTCAGCTACAAAAATTTCTTTGTTACCATACTAAAGAACAGTCCATGAGACTTTCTTTGGAGACATACACAGATGAGCATTGAAAAGTGTGTGATGTTGTCTTTTAATACCAGATTCATTGCTGCTCTTTTCTAATAGGATAATGTAATGAAAGTACCTTTGTGCCTTAAAGTAAGGCACTAAARCAAAAAACAACAAAACAAGAAGCAAACCAACCTTGAGGCTAATTCAAGGGTGTGATTGTGCCTTTTAGAAAGGAGAGCATTTGCTTCCTGTGCTGAGATATATTCCTGATTTTGTCGGGGGGAAAAACAAGTGTAACAAAAATAATGCAGTGCCAGAAGGGAAAGGTGTGTTCTTAGAACCCAGTGTCTGAGTGGTGGGCTGCATAAACTGTGCCCCCCAACAGCCCCAGGCATTAATACAGAGGTGGCAGGGAACCCTTATCTAGGACTTTTAATGTCTTTAACACAAGGACAGTTTGGCAGCTTGATGGATGATCTGTGTGTGTGGTTCATGGTGTAAAGGCTTGAGCGTTATAGCCAAGTAATGTGTGACCCTGCAGAGTATCGTGTGTAAAATCTTGATCTCGTTTATAATAGCCAGGTTGCAGAATAAAAACTTTGCCTCAAGTAGCTCAGATTAACTTTTTAAAAAGAACTTAAATGCACAGAATGAAGCAGTTACTCTTATTATGTCCATTTTCAAAATTTGGTCCTGGTCTTGACAAATGCTTGATCCTTCTTCCCTGTAACAGTGAGTTGAGTAATAACAGGTATTATTCTTCCCTTCACWCTTTGTCAGGCATACTTGGCTGTATTTTCCTGACCTAAACCAACCCTGTTTTGACTCACTGTTTCCAAAACTCATCACTGGACTTCTGAATATTTRTTCTACTTTCCTGTGTATTATCCAGTCTTTTAATCAAAGAACATGAATAGTAATGTAAMAGTAAATTAKCCTGCTACAGAGGGGGACACTTCGGACCTTTACTACCTAAATTGSTAAACAATTAGGGCAGAACTTGTGTGAAATATTTTTTCATTACATAAAAGTGTTAAGTCTTTACAGTAAACATCGTGCTTCATACCAACAGGAATGAGTAAAAATACCACAGTTCTTCTTTACTTCTCTAACAGAAATACAGTTTTGAAAACAGAYAGTTGAGCTTTAGCATTCTGAACTCTGAACTAGGACTGGATCATGAGCAGCTTCTTGCAAAATATAAAAAATCAAGGTACAAAGTCARTTGCTTTCAAACTCCGGTTTTATTATGGAATCAGGAGTTCTTCTATTAGCTCCACCAATATTACACATTTAAATGTATGTGTTGCCTTTCTCCAGTTGTGACATTCAGCAATAATATTTAATTTGGATAGGTGGAAATAGAGCTCTAGTCAGGACTTAGGCTCGAGGTCCCAGAGGAACAGTTACAGTAAAATAGGAAGAGTTAGCAATTAAATTCAGTTTTATACAATTATCTAATCAGCTGTAGCATGACTTACTGTAGAGCACAGCACGTAATGAATGTATACCTAGCAGATTCCTGGGAGACTTAATGTGCTGTATGGATTCATTGCTGGGACTGGATAYAAATTAGCTGGAGTATTGCTAGCAACATAGCTGCAGCAGTGTGGGGTTGGTGCATTCCTGGTTCAGCTTGGAAAAATAAATAGTTCTTTGAGCAGCAGAGCCTTGGCTGAGCTCTGTGTGAGCAGGAACACGTGCTGGCTGCTTGCTCCTCACTCACTGCCATCTTCCTGTGCCTTCAGCCAGTGAAATCAGCAATAGGAGTCTCTCTCATACACAGCTTAGAAGATTTTCACAGTAGTGAGTCTAACCTTCTGTGACTTCTCAGTAGTGTARTGTAACATAACCTATATGGAGTGAAAAATGTGGCTTGTTCTTGTACTAAATGCAGCCATATTTGCAGAGAGGGGTACTGCTGGAGAGTTTTCTCTCTTTTATGCTTAACTGGAGTGCTAACTTTGTATTGTAAGAAGAAAATGTTATGGAAGTCTAATTCTAGTAATAATTGACATGTAAATGTTAATGCCTCTTAAACATTGACTAAGCTATTTCATTTGCATGCTTATTAAGAAATAAGTTTTCTTCTGATCTTAACAATTTCTTCCTCCTCCTCAATTAATTTCATAAACTTGCTGCTCTGGGTGGAGGCCAATGTGTTAATACAATTTTAAATAAAGTTTTTCTGTTTTGTTGCCCTTGAGCCTTTGGTCTTTGCAAGGATTGACCATCCTCTGTAGTAACCCAATGCAACTTGGTTGCATTGCTTGCACTTGCTGTTCTTGTAGGGGGGACTGAAACATGAAGTAGTTCACAGAACTGTGAGATCTGTGAAGCTCTTTTTTCTGTGGGAGGCAGGTTTWATAAAAAATGTTTCATTTCAACTTATCTTTCATGAATGGAAATGAAATTCTATTTTTCAAGCACAGCTCTTCACTGTAGCTTATCAGATATGGCCCATTTGTATGAAGAGGTGTGAATGAAAATGTGAACCATGTAGKGCAGATTTGTTAAATGCATCAGTACATTTTGCTGAGGCTTTAGATCAGTAAGTCACTTGTGTATCTTTGAAATACATATTCATTGTGTTCTTTTTTTTGTATCTGGTGAGATCCACAAGAGAGATTCATCTTTGTTTATGACAAGCCTGAAGTTAGAAATAAACAGAGTTACAAAATGAAAAGATGTTTTTGTGTCATGCATTAACTTGTGTAAATTGCCTCTGCAAGTACTAATTTTTACTAGCCCAAAGTAGTTCACCTCAGTGACTTAATTGTGCTTGAAAGAAACAGAACCAAAAGARATGAACAAACAGTAGCAAATCAAATTGGCAAATTGTAGGTTTAAGCTGTTGTTTCACTGTCAGATTGTCACTGTGACAGTGTTTGACAGTAGCAGTGAGATTGACGTGGCCTGGATGAAACTGCACCCAGAATGCCAGGCAGGCAGCAGGTGAATAGCACCCTCTGCTTGATGAACACTTAACTCAGCTTCTGCTGGCATCCTTACAGAAATGCCATTAGCAGAGGAGTCTGTTCAGATCAGTGATTTGTACTGAATAAAGCTTGCAATTGGGAATCAAAACCTAGACCTTGGTAAAAATTCAGTAGACCCTGATAAACTTGCCACTGCTCTGGATAAGTGATTATACCAAAATAAATAGTGTGTTCTGCTACTGTAAGAATGTTAGCAGTAGTAGTTTTCTATATTGCCTGTTGTAGTGTGATGTGCAATGTGGTGATGCCTTTATAAAGTTTATTGTATCTTTACCAAAAGTCTGAAAGCAGATGTCCTCGCCAAGTTTCCAGATTTGATGGTAACTTGGTATACTTCTGAGTAKTATTTCTAGCCTACCAAAAATAGCATATGCATATAACCAGGTGCAATTTCTTTGCTAATTCTATCATCTTTTTGGTAATTGTAATATCTTTTTTTGTACAGAGACGACTCTGCTGATTTCCCCTGTTTCATTYTAGCAGTATAATGAGAAAGAAACAAAAAGCACAGGAAGACAGATTTCATRGATTAGTCCTAGCATGTGTCCAAATGGAGGCTTGGTTTCCTACTGGTAGAGTTAGAACTGTTTCTTTTCCAGTTGTGCTGTGTTCTCTCCATGTRTACTGAGGGAATTGCTGCAATGACCTTTGTCCCTGCTTTGCTGGTGAATGAGTCAGGTGGAGCACAGGCCTGGAGTGCTGATGTAAATCACCAGGGAGTGTGTGACATACTAACCTTCTTTGCAATCAGGTCTTAATCTGCTGTTGTGGAATGTCTTATTGCTCCACTTCCCTGCATTTTAATAGCAGTAAAAGGTATATTGGAGCTASAGAGCTTTGAAAAGTCATGTGAGATACTTGTGCTTGAAATAGTTTGTCTTGTTTTGTATTTTTTCCCATTCCCATGGTGATTCTTTCACAGTTGTAACTGTGACCATCTGTGACTTCACTTCTGAGTGAGTGTATTTGTTTGAATCATTGCTTAAAATAAAATGTTGGTGAAACTTTTTAATTGGGGGATATAAGATAAATRTAAAATACAATAAAACAATATAAAATATAAATAAATGTTGTAAATAAAAATACAATAAATATAAAATGCAATATAAATATGCAAAAAATAATTTGTAAAACTGAAAGTAATTCTAGGACTCTAATTGCTGCACTTTTCCTCTAGCATTTTACAAATGTTTTGAACTAACTAATATTTGTGTTTTTATGGTATTACTGTGAAAATTGTTTCAAAGCACTCTGGTAGAACTCCTTTGTAATAWGGTGTGTAAACTGCTGCTTCATCAATCTTTCATTTGCTGGCCATGGGCCTGGAAGGGACAAGCAGCTGCTTGAGAACTGATGACAGCTGAGTTCTGGACAGTGTAAACTAGACTGATCTCAAAATTAACAATCAATTTATAAAAAAGCCTAAGAAACAAAGAAACCCCAAAAGCATCCAAACCAAAACAGCGCCAAAAAACTGGGATGTAAGTTCTGTCAAGTTATAGAAATGAAATACAAGTGTCTGTAGTGTGGGCATCACCTGGGCATTGTACAAAGGCTGCAGCAAGGGTGGCTTTCCTGTGGGGGGAAAAGGAAATTTGCTGTTTGAACAAGTGATTCAAACTTGTATCTTGTCTTTGTTCCCTGGTAGAATGATGAAAATGTGTCACTCCAGGACATCACAGTCTCAGTTCCATCGAGTCCAGAACCACAAGAACCTGAGTCWACTTTTAAGGTAAGTTACGTTGATTGACTCCAAGGAATAAGAGATGCAAACCTGTTTGTATTTGGAAAACACACCCAAAGCTTGTTACTGAAGTACTGCTTCTTTCTTTGTTTAAATGCTAACCTAGGTGAACCSCACAAAGTCAGTGGCAAGTTCATTGTATTTTAGAATTGGTATTTAAGGCAGAAGAAGTCACAATAGGTATTGCAAACAGAATAATCTTTTCTAGCTGGAGACTTGTAATATTGTATTTTCTGTGTTGGTAAGGTTTTGTAGCATTACTTGGTTCTTACTGCAAAATCACTATACAAAGATCACTAATTCTGTATTTATGGGAGGGAAACATTGCTTACTGGAAATATAACAASACTATAAATACTTCATGAAGTTGAAGAACGCTTAAAATCTAATGATTGTTCTGAGTTCAGTAATTTCTGTTGTTGCTAAAGAGGACTGTAGGTAGTGTTTGCTGACTAGRCCTTTTCATCTGCATAATGTCACTTGTTTGCACAACAGATGAATTACTGCTTCAAAAATGCAGCTGATCTACTTAACCCTGGAAATTTAGTGGGTCAGCTGAGTATGGCCTCTTAAAGRGACTTTTAGTCAAGTTTCTTCACTCTTTAACCTGTGTGCCTGCAGCCCCTCTCTGTGTGTGAATAGGAGGAGGAAAGCATGTGCTGTGTCACTGCCATCCCTGCAGGCATGTCTGATCTCATATGTCCTGTAGAGGTGTTCCTTAGATCATGCAGTCCTTACACAAAACCACTGTTGTGTTGCAGATGGATGATCTGCTGAACGAGATCAGGCAGCTGAAAGATGAACTGAGGAAAAAGGATGAAACAATCAACCAACTAGAGCAGCAGCTTGTAAGTATAATCTAAAATGTTTAGCAAAATCCCAAGTGTGCACTGCAGAGTGCAACTTCAATAGGCAGTACTGATGAAGGCTTGAAGAGACCTTAGACAGCTATTTTTTTCCTGTACTTTCACTGTGACAAAGGTAGGTTTGGGTTCCCAGTTGTGCTCCTGGGATCTTTAATTCCATAATCTGGTCATGATTTTGTGTGGCACTAAGCAAGGATGTTTGTAATGCTGTTGAAAGTATTTAATATCCAAAACAGTTTTGAACATAAAATTCTAGAAGCTGCTCAGAAAAAACAGTGAGGAAAAGATAAGGCTACGCTTAAAGTTTTTTAAAAATGGACAAGGAAATCATTCTGCTTAAAGTTTTTGTTACTGGCTTTTTTCTTCCTCTACTGTCCATTATCTTAATAAAGAATTACACCATAAAATTTAAAGCTGAGCAAAGTAATATTCTAAATTGACTGTTTTTATAGGAAACAGTATAAAACAAGTTGAATAGTCACATTAAATCTGCCAGCTAGGAACAAGTTATGGGTCACTTCATGAATTAGGTTCAGGGAAGCACAAAGCCTCAAACAAAAGTCACATGTGCCTTTTACCTTTTTGCTCTTGTTCTAAGTTTGGATTTGCCATGCATATAATTACATTTGGTTTTGTTAAATTCACCTGCTGTGACCATTCTTGTAAAACARCCCCACATTTTTCAATCCACAGCAAGGTCCTACAAGCAGGGTAGATGAGATGCCAAGAGGTGCTCACCATTTGTGTTTRTCATAGCTGGAGACAGTACCTGTGTGACCATAATCTCTAATGAAATGTTAAACATGTGCATTTGTAGGTGTGTGCAGTAAAACTGAGCTGTGGCCTTCATCCTCTCCCTCTCTGGCTTGGGAACGTTCCCTCTAAAACAAAACTGAAAGATGAAGATTTGGCCTTTGCTCTGCTGTTTAAACAGSAGAATCCCAGATCACAGAATATCAAACCAAATTACCTTGTTTGTTAGCATTTAGCAGTAAGTGTTGGATTTTGGGTACTCTTGGTCTCACTCTTAACAATCAGCCAAAATTCCTTGAAGGAAGTTTCTCCTTCCCTGCTCAGTCATGTACCTGATTGCTGCAGTAACCTGTAACTGCTGCAGCAGAGGGACTCTGCTGTAGAGATGGGTAAAACTTGCATTTGTAATGACTGAAAGATGACTTGAAGAACTCAGTGCTTCAGAAATTTAAGTGGAAAAACTTTCCAAAGGTCAATATTTATTCTGGATTACTGCTCAGTATCCTTTGGGAAAAGCAACAGTTGTGCAGCACTGTCAATAGTGGTTTCTACCCTTTAATCATATCGTGCTCTACAGTCAAGTCATGCTTGATGTTTGAACACTGGGCCTTGACTGTGCTTTTCAAGAGGCTCACTTGGTTAATTTCTAACTAATTCTTGTTTGTTTTTCTCTTTTTGGGGGTGGTTAAGGCCACTAGATGTAACTGCCAGAAGGACAATCAAAAGCCTCCAGGGGCAGTGCGCGCGCGTGCCGATAAATTCACACAAACCTCCTGGAGGAGGAGTTCTGTGAGTAAAGTGGGCCCTTCATGCTCGGGTACCTCTTTCTGCCTTTCATTCCCCACTGCTATAACCTTGGCTCTCACACAACTCAGCCCTGTTAAAGAGATTCTGTACTGTGTGTGAGTAAAGTCCTTTCCACTGTGCAACCCTTGCATACTTTTGCAGCCCTGTTATGTAAACAAATATTACAAACATTTATTTCAAAATAAATAGTTACACTCTAGAAATCTTCTCTTTAAATAATCACTCTTTGCAGTATTTAAGTTACAGTCAATCCAAGTCAATSCTGTATATCTAGTCATACTTAAGAGATTTTCTTGTCTCTTGACTTCAAAGTATCTCTTTGGGTTTTTTCCTGGTCAAATTTTCATTGTTGATGTTTTCATATTTGTTGRTGAAAAGAAACAGTATATTCTAATTTTCAGTGCATAAGTATAAAAGTAAAATTTAATATAGTTGAATTTTTTTTATCATTTATTTTAATRACTTGAATCATTAAACAATAATTGTGTGAAAATCACTTTGACAAAAGACATCTTCATTCCCATATGTTGTTGCATGGATCACATTTGTTCCCACTATGTAAAATTTATGTTCTTCATAAAACACCAATAGAATATTTAAGATGGGGGAGGGACAACATATTTGATACTATATAATGAGAAGAAATTACCTTTGCTAAACAAAGATTTGTTAGTCACCAGCAAAAAGCATTTGGATCTTGAAGCTACTGCTCTAGCTAAAAACCTAGGACATTTTATTCAATGTTAAAAATGGGTTTGATTTTTTTTTTCTTTGTTTCTATCCTACATTGAGTTACTTGATGTAAGCTTGTAATAAAGATTAATCACCCCTGTTATCCTTCTAAAATTGCTCTTTTAAATATATAGGGCAGAAGCACCACCGTGCTGCGTGTTCACCAGTTACTGGCAAACAGCTTTACCCATGTTTTCCAACYTCCTTCTTTCTGTCATAAGAGGCTGTCAAAAGGCTATAACCTTAAGTAGCTTTTGGTTTGCTTTGACACCTCTGCTCCCCCATGTACATGTAACCTCTTGGTTCATCCCATGTGTTTCTTCTCCTTTTACTTTGGAACTTCTGAGCCCTTGCATTGTTTTTTTCCYAATTTAATTTCATGTGTGTGCTGTTCATGGGATGTCTTTGTGCATTGATACTGTTACAAGATTAGTGGCTATTGTTTCCATCTTCCTTTTTTTCTAGCTCATTTATCGCATGGCTTCAGAGTCAGGATTAATAGTCATGGGAAGTTAGTTGCTACCTACAGGAGTTTTAGTCTGTGGAAYTTGGGGTGTTGATTGGTTAGACAGAGATACTGGAGAAGATGGGGAATTTGAGTTACTGTCTCAAGCACAAGGAGTCACTCAGCACAATTGTCCGGTTTGGGTCGGGTTGGCCAGTATACTTTTTAAAGTTATATTGTAGTTTTGTTCAAAAAGACATTTTTTTTTGTCAGGAGGAAGTTTGGGTTAAGGGACAGTATCTTTAAGAAGAGCTAAAGGAGCCTCTGCTGTATTCATGGTTGGGTGTGTGGATAGGTGTATATATGATACCCATACATATTCCTAGGCATCTGATCATTGCACACACAATCCAAACATCTTGGTACTTTTATCCATGTGCAAAGTTTCTCATGAAATTGATAAAGGACTTGGGAGAACTCATGAAGTGTTAACAAATTTTGAAACTGTGCTGCTTTYCAGTACCTTTTAATAGCTGGGAAGTTTTGGGTAGAATATTTTGGGCATGTTTTTTGGTTTTTTTCAATGTTTTCACGTGCATATTTGTAAGTTACAGGCTTTCTTTCAGCCAACAGAAGCAGGAGCTCTGTAATGTGGGATTTCTCCAAGGAGGACAATGGTCTGGCTGGTGCAGCCAAATTTCAGTTCTAATGGTCAGACCTCAACTTTCTGGTTTCATGCTTCCTCTGCTAACATGCATTTGGATGTTTCCTTGCGTGGCTTAATAGACATATAAATGTATAAAATAGTTTTTGATTTGAACTTAATAACAAAAAACGTCTCTTGCAATAGAAAAGAGACACAATCAGCTCTTATTTTCTTGAGGTAAGAGTGCAATAAACAGAAGGAGACACCTAAGTAAAGTGTATTCTCACTACTCGAATCCCAAAAATCTCTTAAATTCTTTTAGTTTGTTAGCATTCCTGTTTGGTTTAGTTTAATGGTCTTGGCCTGAGAATAAAGACTAAGAAAAATCATGTTTCTTGGTCCTATATGCAGTATGTCTTAAAATATTGTTAATGTTTATGAAATTATCAGATTTTTATATAGACTAGTTTTTTTATATAGGCYAGGTTTTTTTGTTTTTTTTTTTAAAAACCAAATTTTAGTTGAAGTCTTGGCTATGACAGAGTGGTTACTTTGAGGCATCTTAGCTTTTTGCCTCTTTAAGCTTGTGATAGTTTTCARTTTTGATGAATATTTAACTACTTCAGTTTCTCCTATTAGTGTTGACCTGCCAGTCATTTTAAGTTATGGTGGATATTAGGTACTTCAGGTATCAAAATTTTAAAAATTAATGTGATYGTTTATAAACTCTATATAGTCTATACAAATCAGAACTGATACAATGTTTTTATTCTTCAGGAGTTTAGACCATTCTGGGAACACAGTGATTTAGTGTTCCAAGGAATACTTTAAATGGTTACTGAAACATGCCTAACAAACCTTGTTAATGTAGTGTGTCATAAAGAATAGATGCTGGGATAAACTAGGAAACAGTGAGAGTGGAAAGCAGCTATTTCAGTTAGGAATTTAAGACCATATGAATTGCAGCAATTCATCTGGCCATTTGACATAGCTGGTAGTTCTGATCCCTTCATGGTTCTGCCACTAAATAAATAAATGGATATCATTAAACATATTCATTTTTAAAAGTCATGGTCACATAGTTTCTTTGTTATTAAATATTTCCAGAAGATGGCCCATTCTGATGTGATTATAAACTTGTCTGGTGTTCTCTTCAAGGACCCCAATTTTTCAAAATACTTCTAGGTTTTTTCATATTTAAAGGTAACTATGTCCATAAGTGGAAGTTGTGTAACTTTAACTTAATCCTTGGAACTTAGTGCTCACATAATAAAAACTAGGGGCTGGAAAGAGATGTTTRGGAAACTTGGCTTCTTAAAATTGATAGGTAGCTACCTATTGCCTGTCTGCTGTGTCTGTGACATGGTATTTCTTGTAAGTGTCCYGGCAGGATGCTCAGAATTTGGGTAACTTCTAGGTTAGGTTTGTATTTTATGTTTGGTTAGCCATCCTTGGGGTTAAGGCTTGTACAGATATTTGCTGGCAGGGTAGACCATGACATTTTTGAAAGGATCTCTTACAGGTCTGTTATACAGAATTYGTTCCAGTTAGTGTCTTATGATTTTACTATAATGGAGGAAGATAAAAATTACCTGAAGAAGTTAATGTTAATGGGCAACTTACAAGAAAGAAAAATGTGAACAGCCATTGCCACACTTGCAGGATTGTTTCTCTAATAGTAATTACTAATATTTTTAAGACTTTGAGGGTAAAGGGGTTAGAAGTCAAGTTTTTGTTGATAAATCATTTGGTTTCTTGGACTGGAAAGGATGTTGGCAGATGCTGAGTAGTAAATGACAAGAAAGCAAACTGCAAAGCCCTGAATTTGGTCCAAGATACTTACAAAAGATTTTGGCCTGTGAGGACCAGTTCTTCCTAATTGCTGGTTGCTCTTCCACTCCCTGCTGGAGTAGATAGTGTATACAGTAAAAACTGGATATTTCCCCTTGGTAACAGCTCACAGTGGTGAGATGAGCTCTGCTGTCTAAATTTGCTTACAAGTTCAGTCTTGTCTCCTGAAATGACAACAGAAGCTCTCGCTTTGCATGGGAGCATGCATGGTCTTGTTCTTTGCTCCATCTTTTCTCTACTTTTGCACTGAGATATTCTTTGCCTTCCTTTTGAATTTTGTTCCACTTTGTCATTCCAAAGCCTTCCATTTCAATTGTTTTGAGAAACCTTTGTAATCCTTTGTCTGTCTTTGTGTACTGTTGGCCTTCTGGTTTTAGTATCTTCCTTCTCCTTTGACTTAAACATCCTGTATGTGTCAGTGTCCAACCAGTAATTTAAGCTTGCAGCTTTTGAGGTCCAGTCACTGTATGTGTTCATCTTGACAGCCAGCCTCTCTTTCTGTCACTGTCCAATGCTCTGCTGTTTGCTTCATGTTCTTACACATGTACTTGGTGAAACAAAACCATAGCTGGGCTAGGTGGTCATATTGTGCACCTGTCTCTTGTGCTGTGACTTTGCATGACATGTAGGACTACATGGAAGAGAGGTCCTTGAACCCTTCACAAGCAATTCTTGTTGGTTTTGTGTAAACCAGCRCATAAAACTGGGTGGGTGAAGTTTTTCGTCTGAATACTTTCAGAAAGACTATTGCATGTCAGAACTGCTTATTCACAATCTCTTTCTGGATGCTAGGCCAGTCAGAGAAGACTGCTGCAGAAACATTTTGTTTGCCTCAGTTAGTGAAGTCTGTCATTCTAGGTTTGTTCRTGATGTGGAGCTCTGAGTGTGTATGAGACATCTGGCAGCGCTCGGTAAGAGGCAGCAAAAATCACCTCCTCACTGAGGAGCTCAGAGGCTCCAGTTGTATGGATTTAAAAAAGGATCTTTGCTGTATTTGTATTTGTTTCTGCAGCAGAAAAGACTTTTTAAAGCAGTAGCAGTTTTGCATGTTGGTGTGTCCTTGGGAGAAGAACTGGGGTATCTGGCTGTAGGGCTAAAATGACTGTGGGGCAATAGCTTAGAAATATTTTGCYTCTCCTTTTCTGGCAGAAGCAATTGCTTTTGTTCGTGTGATTTCCTATTCTAAGCTTGAAGTCTGCTCATAACTAGCAATGGAAAACTCTGGCCTTAGTCTTTGTAGTAGCATTTAAAAGAAGAAACAGCCACCAGGTTTTCCCAGTGCAGTTAGAGTCAGAACTTCATAAAGCATTTGGTACAACACAAAGCAGGAGTACAATTCATCAGGATCTCAGAAGAACATTTGTCCTTCTGGTTTGTAGTCTGCTCTATCCCAGCTGCTCTTATTTTTCCACTCCTGAATCTCATGTTGTTTTAAAATTCTGATTCACTTCTCTTTGGGGATGCCTTTGCTATTTTACACATCCTGTGTCTGGAAAATAAGAGGAATGGGATTTAAGAGTAGTGGCWGGATACACATAATAGCTGTGGGGAGGGACTGTTCAAACTGCTGTCTAACATTAAAGTCTTAGTGGAAAAAGTTGCTTCAGAACCCARAAGAATCCCATCAGACATTTTTTGTTTGGGTTTGTTTTTTTAATAGAAGTTGAGGTAAGTCAGGTTCTCATCTTTCAATGCTAGAATTCCTTGCTTATGGGTTTTATAGACATTGTAATAAATAAGTGGTGATTCAGGTTTTTCTTATTTCTTAGTTTTAGTAGGAAACTGCCACGTTATCTGTGCATTTTGAATATGTAGTATCATGTGAGGAGATATGGTTTTTAGTGTGTTTCTTTTTTCCTCCTCTTTCGATTTCTTGGGAACCAAATGTGCACATTTGAGTAATAGGAGATGAATATGAATTGATGTTTATAGGAGAAAGCTTGGTAAATTTGCTGGAATTTTGTACAATAATTACTATTAAAAGAAAATTAATCTTTTTGTAAGCCAGGCATATTTGCAGATACTTAAATCTTAATGTGCTATATCAATGGGATTGCTACATCCTTTATAATTCTTATAATCAGTTAAAGTCATAACGCACATCTTAATACATTCCCAGTGCTGTATCTGCTGATTCTTACTTTTTCAATTGATGTTGATTTTATTACCTTATTTRTTGTACAATTTAACAACCCTGGTTTGGAGTATTTTTAGAAAAGATATTTATTCATTTATTACAAAAAAAGAAATCTGGCATTTATTTGAAACTTACCTATATGGAACAATTTCAACTGCAGCATTTGGAAGAAGGGGATTAAAATATGCCTGGAGACCAGTTCAGCTGGCAAAAGATTCAAGGAAGTTACTTGCACTTTCTTCATTTGCCTCTCTAGTCAGAGCAGTGATAAAGTAGCATGAAGAATTATTGAATTGGCTGTACTTAGTGCAGGGCTTTGAAGTGCTAATATGGATGCTTAAAAGTTTCTGGAACGTATCAAGACATGTAAATATTTCATTGCCTTTACAGTAGTGTCTTAACTGTTATGTAGCTCGGATAGCTTGMGCTTCTTTTAATCTCTTTTCAGAGAGTAAAAGGGAGAGATATAAAATTTTCACCTCCCTTCTTAATGTGTTAAGAATTTCAAAGAAGAAAGCCCATTGCCAACTCAGATGAGTCTCTGCAAAATCAGACTTGTGCCTGGTGATAATTTGCTTTCTACTGTGTGGAGATGCATATGTTTAGGGAATGGAAAGAGTTTTTCTTGGTGTTCCAGTAGCCTGACAAAATTTTGGGTGAAATGTGACCAAACCTGTAAAATGTAGTGTTCTTTTGTAGTGCACTATCAAAATCCAAAGTGTTTGATAATTTTCTCATCAGTCAKTGAGTGATAATTTATGGGACTATTTATGTATTTAATGTATGTACCTATTCAGCTGATGCAGCACATTATATTATTTTGTCACATTGCTTGACTGAAGCTAATACTGTTCCAGTAATTTGATGCAGCAGTCTAAAAATTGTGACCTAAATGACTRCTGATGGAGGACTGTAGGAACCCATTAGGTAATCAATGCCTCCATCTAGAGATAATCAGACTGAAGAACTTGTTCCTTTTTTCCCCTTAGATTATGCTGCAATAATTGTTTTATCTCAGCTTCTGAAGAATAATAAAGGAGTCTTGTCAGGCTTTTTTCTTTATTTCCTGTTCTAGATGAAATGTGTTCTGACTAGCAGATTCTAAGGCTTGGTTAAATGCATGTTAAGTTTCATCTTAGCAGTACTGAAACCTGGTATAGTGCAGGATAAAATCTGATTAGGTAAGGATAACTGGAAGATGAGAAGGTTTTTAAAACTCTCCCAAGACAAATAAAAGCATAATATTTATTTATAGAAATAATGTGATATTTAACATTGTTTTAAAAGAAGAATGGAAATCAAATACTTTATTATTTGTCCAGCTGTGGCAGTATGGTCTGCAGCAGAAAATCTGGAGTGGGGGCCAAACTGGGTTCCTGTTTTCTGTGATGTGGATGCTGTTCAGATACCATCAGTCTGCTGGCTCATAGGGTAGCCACAGTTAGTTGCTGTTGGTCAGGAGGCAGTGGAGCAGTCATTCTTGTAGTACCAGTGTTCCAGGACTTAGAAAAGCAGTTTTCAGCTCCTTAAATGGCAAAAGGTTGTAAATTACTGAACCTGCCCTGCTGAAATCACAACTGTGTTGTTTAAGAGGGAAATTGCAGCTTGGATTTACAAAGGTAAGGATGTGGGGAAAAGGAAAAGTAATAAGAAAATTACTTTTTCTTCTTTTGAGAGCATAGCAACCACAGTGTGTCACACTTGTGGTGATTTGAGAGTTCTGACAGGCAAAGCCTGCACTGTGTGGATCTGCACAGTTCCCTGATCCTTTCATGGAAGACTCAAGCTCCAAAAGGAATGTGCAAGGAAAASAGTTCTGTGTCACCTCTTCTCTTACTGATGAAATTGGAGTAAAGTGGCCTCTAAAGCAGCAGGACTTGCTGGAAAATTAGTTTCTATGCATCAGAAATTTTTGTTGTAAACTAAAGTTGACTGGTTTTCCAGTAGATTAGAATGAAGCAAGCTACTATTTGGTGAGGCATTTCTAAAATATTTTTGAAGGCTGTATAATTACAATTTTATCATATATATTTAGTAATGAAAAGCTCAGCTTCTATACTCTTTCCTAAAACTACTTGGGGCAGAAATGTGGGCTTATATATTGGAAAAACCTGGAGGTATTTTGTAAGATTTCTAACTAGTTGAGGACATCTGGGCTCTGGTAGTGTATAACATTTGCTTTTACRAAGTCTACACCTGGAAATACAATGATACCTTTCTGGGGAAAAAAAGAAAAAGAATGGTGTGGCTTTTTGGTGTCTTGTTTTTCCCTGTTCTCTTTTTTTATTATACTTCTCCCCCTCTCTCTTTCTGCACAGGGTGGGTATTCTGCTCCCTCCTTCTCTCCCTGGCAGGGCTCATTCCAGGGCATCCCTCGGAGTGTTCCACCGCACCGCAGACAGAGTGAGTCTGTCCCTCTCACTCATCTCCCTCACCGTGTTCCAGTAGCAGCTTCCCCTTTGCACGCACCGTTCATCTCGTAGTCTCCTCCTCTCTCAGGCAGATCTCCAGGCATACACCATAGTCTGTGCCTAACAAAGCGCTTCCTCCAGCCAGCCTACCAGCAGCTGCCACTTATAGCTTTGTAACAGTCATTAAATGCCAATAGACCTCAGCAGTTCTTCAGGCAAACCCGAGTAGGCCCTTGTTTCCAGTCTTGTCTTAACATCAGTCTTGCTTGCYGCATTTCCCTGTTTTCCATGGCTGTGATGCACTTTCCTGTCCGTGTGTCTGTCCTGTTTGCTCACGCGCGTCTGTGGGCGCGTTCACATCAACGCGCCGTGGTTGTACAGAAAAGCGTTGCTGGGAWAGTGTCACTTGCATTGTCTCTCACAAAAAGTTTTAACTTTTCAGAATGGCTTCCCTCAAACTAATTATTTTCCCCCCCATCTCTCGGTATTTGTTGTAAAAAGGCTTCTCTTACGTTGAAGTGGCTGTTGCACACTTGCATGATTTATTAACGTTCCTTATGTGCTAGCTACAATGTGGGCTGATATAAGATGCATTTGTTCACTTGGCTTGGATCTGCAAAACAAAAGACAATTGCTGATTTTAAAACTGTGTGCTTACGTAGACATAGAGAAATGGTAAGTCTTATTTTGTGCTTTGGTATTGCATTTTGAACAGATAAGTGTTTGAAGAAATATAACTACTTCATAACGCTAAAGTTATATTTTTTAAATGTACTGTAATTTGCAAATTACAGTGTTTGCCTAGCAAAGCTCAAGAGTGTATTTGGACAAGAAATAAAGGCAAAGTAAAATTATGGGAACAAAGTGAGATTTCCAGGGCCAATGCAGATCTGAAGAGTAAGCTGCACCTTGGAGAACTAAACATATGTATATTTCACACTGCAATAATCTTTACTTACATCAGTCACCAGGAAAAAAATCTAATAATCTGTAAACTGTGCTTCAGATACTCTCTTGATGCTTCTGTGACAATGTTCATGTAAACAACTCATCAGGAATGCACAGCCTGTTTCATGGGCTTTTCTCTGTGCAATAAGGGATGTGCTTCATTTCTCTGTGGTGTTTGATGTGGGACTCTGTGTGTGTAATGAACATAGAACCCCAAAATCTGATGATTGTGCTTTCTGTTGCTGAGTGGAGGGGCCAGCAGTAGCACAGCCTGGGTGATTTACTGTCCTACCAACAGAGACTGACTTCAAGGAGATCAGTTTTTGACCTGAGGATCATATAAATGTTATGGTTTTGGGAGTTGGAGACTGACTGGAGAGGCAGAATGGGAGGATGGTGTCCCAGCTGCCCCTGAGCCTCTGGTGTCACATCATTCAGTGGCTGCTTAGCTGAAGAAGAAAACTTTGCTTGCAAATCTTTCTCGTTTTCTGAGCCTCCACCTTATCCCTCACTAACAAGGGTGGTCTCTTATTTGGGATTCCAAAGTAAACTTCTGTTACTTAACCAGGTTGGATTTTTTAGTATGCACCTTATATATTGCATTCAATGAATTGCTAGTAAAGGAAGCAAAGTAAATGAAAATGGGTCCTTGACTAGTTAACCTAAACTATAACTAATACATTGTTTATGAAAGTAAGTTTCCACTAGGAGTGTTCCTAGCTTTTTTTCTTTCAGACTTAGGTTTACTCTATAGAACAACCCTGGAAATAAAAATAAAGTGTACATTAGGAGGTTCCTTAGACCTTTTAAATGAAATTCTTGAAAAATCRATGATTTATCACTGTGTGAACAGCTCTGTAAAGTAAAACATTACTGGAACAGTCACTAGTATCCTTCTGTCCCACTTGGTTCAGTGGTTTCAGTGTTCAGGTTTTGGAGCTGGTATGAAATGCCAAATGTGGGATTTTAAGTCAAATGCTGAGCTGAGCATCACCACTGAGTGTAGGACAGCCTGAGACACCAATGTCAGTGCTCTTTTTCACAAATACAGAAAAGATGATGGAAACATGAACAGTAGTCTGGTTGTGTTTTCTGTATAGAGTTGGAAGTCAAGCACTTCTTTCCTAACTTCTGGATCCTGAACCTAAAATACCATCTCTGCATTTGAATTCTGCAGGTTTCTTCACTGTGCTGTTGATAGCTGATGGATACATAGATCACTTACAGGCACTGTAGATTATGAGGGTGTAAATCTGTAAACTGTTCATATTACAGCGTGTAAACAACTAGAAATAATTTCCCTCCTGGGGTACAGGACAGGAAATATATCCCTGCTAGGTAATATTACACTAGTGTAGGTTTATGGCTCTCTCTAAACACCAGTCACAATGTCAGCACACTTGCTGCTGAACTTGCCTCAGCATATCACTGCACTGCAACACACTTCAGTGTTGGATGTATGTTTTTCACTTTTAATGACAATTTAATACTTCCACATTAATAAATGTCATGTTTTTTCACCAGCCTTGGAAACAATTCAGCAGCTTGCATTTCATAAACACTTTGATAACAGTACACTAATTTTGTTATTTTAGGAATAAATACCATATCATTTTGTTCCTGTAATTCCCACATGACTTGAACTAAACTCCTGTGTTAGGGTCATTTATTTTTCTTTTGATCATGGGATATATTTTGATAACATCTCAAACTTTGTTCAATACAGTTAAACCTTTTCCATTTGTATTCTGGAGCTTTAATTATGCAGCTCTAGAAACAAACATTTAGAATACACATTGGTAAGGAGGTAATCATGAGTTTGTGTTGTAATACARGAACATTACACTACCTTCTCTAGGCCCCTCACCCCAAGTGCTTCTGCACACAGAAATGCTGATCAAAACCACTTTGTTATTCRAGCATTGCAGTTGTTGCATCTCCACTTACTGTGCATGTCCTGGAAGAACTATTTAGACTTTTTGTGTGTAAGTATTACAGATAAATCTAAGCAATGCTAGCAGGTGACACACAGCTTGTTATCACCAGGAAGAAAGCTGCTCTATGCCCAGTGACTATAAATCAGATCCAGGCTGTGCTTTTTCATGTATTTTCTTTTAAACAAAGACACATTGCTGAAATGTTTCCAAAGCTTTMTGGACTGCTACAGCTTTGTTGGGTGTACAGAGTTTTGTGTTAGCAGAAACCAGTTGCTCCAGAGCATTAGCTGGAAAGTTCTGTGACAAATGATTAAAAATATCCTGGAATCATTACTGCCTTTTTTATGTAATTATTTTTGCTCCAAGAGTGTTCAGCTRTATGAAGAAGAGTTTTTTAGGAAAAACTCCTTTCCTCCCAACTTCAGTACTTGCAGAGTCAACTACAAGAGAAGGGACTCTTGTACTRAACTAAATTTGTGTTTGAAAAAAGCCCCCTTGATTTTGTATATGGTCATATTTATCTGCTTGCTGCACATATATCCATATTTCTGGTTGAAATACCTGCCTTGATGTAGTTATATATTACTTGAAGTAATTTTTCTTTGCAAAACTAAAATTTTCCAAGTTGGGATTTCTGTACAGACTATGCAGAAAGAATAATAATGCTTTGCTACATTACCAATTATTTTACTAGCCTCATGGCTGTGGTGAATGATGCTTAAAAAAATACTGTTGTGTTGTGTCATTATTTGAAGTCATTTTCCATATTGCAGAATCCTATATTTTAATGCTGAAATATGGATATAATACAGCTAGATCAAAGAGAAATAAAAAAAAAAGTTCAAAAAGAAGGTMTTAGGAAATGCTACAGATTTAAGGTGTGAAATGTTGATGTTTTCCAGAGGTGGAAAATGAGAGCTCTCTGGTACAGCCTTTCAGCAGGGCTGTGTCTGCACAGGCCATGGTTTGAAATGACAGCTTATCCTGCCAAGGCAGTGAGAGGAGGGATGGCGGAACTGATGAGGAAATGAAAGAATTATGTAGCAGAGTTTGTGATCCTTCCCTTCCACCCCTTTCCAAAAAGAACCTGTGGTAGTTGTCTCTTCCAGCTTGTGMGTGAGTTGCTAGGAAGATTGAATTATGAAAAATGAGGTTAATATGATTCAAGGATGGAATGCTGTGCATTTAATGACCTTGCTGTTCAGGGTTAGATAGTGAACATGCATATACATGGATGCAAAGATTTTTCTTTTATACAGCTTTAATAATATATGCAAATTCTAGTTGCAGTATTTGGAGTATAAGAGATGAACTGCTAAAGACCTTGAAGTTGTAAGAGCAGAGGTATTCTATGCAGATCTTGCTGTAAATGTTTTTGTACTGCATTACTTAAATACTGTTGCTTCCTTTGTTTCTTGAAGGAGGATTAAAAACCAATGGGGGACACGGTAATTGCAATTAAAATGGTGAAAAGTTGCAGTTTGTCATGGCAATTGCTCATTGTTCTGTCTTGGTCCTCTGACATCATTGTCCTTGTCTTTTTCTTGTCTCTGCTTTCCATTATGCCATTGGCAAGGAGTTGAGAAGTTAGTCCATTACTTCTGTGATAAAGCGTGGTACAGTACAACTTCAGATTTATTCCCATCTCCCCCTCACGCATTTTCACTGTTGGGTTTTTTCTTTGCCCTGTGCATGATGCATGTCTGTGGGAGATGTGCATGCAGTTCTCAGATTTTCCATTGCATCGCTTCCCTCCTTCCTCAAGACATTGCAGGGAGAAAATGATTTCATTCTACAGAGTTATTGTAAAGGGCATCGAGATGGGGATCAAGAAAACCAAAGCAAAACTGAAGGGAATTTTCAGTTTTCAGAATGTATATCACGGTCATGACCACATTTTTAACTTCTTTAATAGTCCATTTAACTTCTTTAACAGTACAACATGATGTTTCAGTTTTCCAGCACAAAGCTAATACAACCTCAGTAGTTTGATAGCTGTACAATAGTGGTAATCCTTGTCATGGATGTCGTCTTTCTCTGGATGATCCAACAGCCAGTTTTACTTGAGAGAAATAATAGAAAAATCTCTTATCCTAATGAAATAGGGAGTGAATTGAGTAATTTTGGTTAGTACATCAGTATTTGGAAGACTTTCAAGCTCTTGCCAGTACAGAAAAATCAGTTTCTTTGTGCAGAAAGGAGCATGTGCACAAAGCCCTTTGTCAAATGTACTTCCAGTTTGAGGAGGAGTAAGTGTCTTCAGTTCCACTGTACTTGAGATGTTTGAGTCCARCTTTGCATTTTAGGAGCATCCCGAAGGAGTGCAGGTGTTTGTCTACCTGCATGTTTTCTTCATGGGACATAAATGGAAGTCTGGGTAGCGTGGCAGTCAATTCCAAATCATGGTGTGTCTCACCCCAGAAATATTACCAGAAATGCACTCAAAGCAATGCAGATGAAACCCTATTTTAGGATTTGTGTGAAATAAAAYACTGTGCCTGGAAGGCCCAATGCTTCTTTATCTATTTCTCCTCCTTCATGTGATGGAATTCACCAAGTACTTCAGTTCTTCAGCTGGCTTATTGTTTTTACCAATAACAGGGTCAGAATTTCAAAGACTTTCTTTGTAAAAGGAGAACTGGTATTTAGTACAAAGATATGAGCTGTGGGTGACAATAATGTCAGTGTTGGATACCTTGTGAAATGTTACATGCATATTTTGCAAGTGGCATTTTGCTGCTTTTAGTGTCATTTTGAATGTTAATGCATGTASAAATTCAATGATATTAAAATCTGTCATTGTGATAATTGGACAGATCTTGAGTAGAAATACACAATTATAAAGCAGTACAGTATTTAAAACAACAGAGCAATGATGATACCAGAGCTTTAGYGTCCTCATTATTCTGAGCATGTAGCCCTTTTCTACCTTAGTATCACCAACTTTCTGGGTAATAAGCTGCTTAGACCTTTTAAGGTTATGAAGGATAATGAGGAAAATGTGCATTTGGCTATTTTTATATGTAAAATGCAAAATTGCCTGGAGGGAAGAGCTCAAATACTACCTAGCCTTTGTCAGAAGAATTCAAAATAGCATTATTGAAACCTTGATGGCTTTTTTGTACTTCATATGTGTTTAACTCTAAAATTTAGCTTCTTCTGTAATTTACCAATTTTTGAATTTTGCTGATTAGTATTGCTAGAATTATTTGATATTAAGTCYGAATTTTTATTGATTATATTTGATATTTACCTGTGTTTTTGAAGAGTAGCATTTAAAAACCCTTTCTAGCTCCTAGAGGGAGAAAAATTTTCTGAATTTTCTGACAATTATGTTTTCCACATTTGACACAATACTGTGGGCTATAAATGTTTTAATTTTTTTTTTTACTTCAAGTAGGATTAGAAAATAGGATTTATTTGTTGTAGTATTTGCATGGGAATTGGGTACATACTGCTTTGGTTTCTGCATTCATTAGCAGTTTTGGTTTTTCAGGTGAGATCTCAAATCAGTAAATAATTTTGGCTAACATCTGGCTGTCAGCTCCTAGACTGGAAGGATAATAACTTCTGTAATAAACACTGGAAGATGGAAAAAATATCTGGAGGGCTACTTTTATTKAAGCTGTAATTCTCTCAGTGTATGCAATTACTCCTTGTGTTTAGCATTTCCTTCCTGTAGGATTGTATGGTTATGAAGGATTTAAAAAGTTAAGCTAGTTTTGGGCAACATAAGGAATAATGTTTTTGTACTCATTTGACACCATTTTAGAGACTTTTTTGCCTTTTTTAAAAATCTTTTCCCTCTTTCCAAAACCATCATGTTCTGACTGCTCAGGATATTTGCCTTACATGTCTGCCAGTGATAGTTGATGTCACTGGTCCAGATTTTGCCTTTCCTTCTGAGATAAATGTTATATTCTAAAGGGAAAAACTGCCCATAAATAAAAAATAGACTGAGAAATCTTGATTTTCCTCGCATTAACCTTTAATTTTTTTTTTCTTGATGAAGAATTTTGAGGATTCAGTTTTCAGTAGTAATCCTGCCAGGGAAAAGATGAAAAGCCTAAAGAGTCCTGAGATGGGCTGTGGCCCTAAATGTGTAACAGTAATCTGGCATGCACAGCAATCATTGCATTCCTCCTGCTGATTCAAAGAAGAGCTAAAAAGACCGGACAAATGATGGATTTTCTCTTTAGAACTTTTGAATAATTCAGGAGAGTGACTAAAATGTCACTTTTAGTCAAATCTCCCAAACACAAACATTGCTTCTTTTTTATTTACTCTATTTCACTAGTAAGCAGAGTAAGCCTGTTTACTGTGTACATACAACCTGTCAGCTGGTAAGAATCCAGATAGCTGAGTGATGGCTAGTTGGCAGGAGTTCAGTTCCCCTCCTTTGTAAAGAAAATGAGAAAAATAATCCGAACCTGCCAAAACTGTAGTTTAGGTTTTAATAGATTTTGGGTCTTGCCACAAATTGCYRAATTTTTAGTAATGCTTCCAATATCTGTATCCAGGTCTAGGATGTATTGTGAAAGTAGTACACCATTAATCWTTTAAGTCTCTTTACAGGGCAGAGCAAAGAGAATAGAAATTACCCAGAAGGTACAATTCTCTTGTCTGATGCGTGTCTGATTAGATTGTATCTTTTGATAAAATGTAAAATCTTCTACAGTTCTCTTTATCCCATGGCTATCGGTGTGGTAGAATGTGGTCTCTACTTTCACATGAACTCTGCTTCTTTATCAGCCCATTTAAAATCTGTTCAAGATAAAACAGTTACCTAAGCTTAGCCACTAGCCTGATAAGCACATACTTCCACCAGACTTTCTGGCCTCAGTAAGGCAAGGAAATGGCCTATAAGTCCCTGTGGTCCATCCAACTCCTTTCCTGCCTGTGCAGTAAAGGKTTGGGGTAGTTGAGGTCAGTATGCAGTGAGCAGAGATTGAAGCTGGACACAGCTGTTGTGTTGGGTTAAGCACTTGGTTAGAGCTGGTCTGCACCGACGTTGATTCTCTGCTGTCCTGCAGATTTGGGTGAAACCATCAATCAACCATGCCTTCTTCATCTTTCCTTTTGAAGCCGGTTGGTTTCCTTTTTGTCTTTATGTTGTTTTTTATTTCAGTGCTGGTATATTTTTTTCCACTTCAGTTACGAGTTCCATTTGTGTGYGTCCCATGACTCATCCTGTTTTGCCAAAGTCAAAGTTTTGATTTAAAAACCCAGATATACAGCCCTTATCAAGCATCCAGTCAGCTCACGTTGGATTCTGAGTGTATCTGGTATCTTCTGTRCCTAATATGTTCTTGTATTATTTTCTCTTTAACAGCCTCAAGTACTACAGCCTTCCAGCAGCCTTCCCAATTCCACAGACCTCGCCCAGGGAAAACTAATAAAAACTCCACATATCGAGGCCCACAGTGAATATCCTAAACCAGATCTGCATGACAATGGAAATCATCAGAATCGAAATGCTGCAAATATCTCTCTCCCAAATAGGCTGAATGACGTAAACTCTTCAACAAGTGTACAGTTAAACACAAAAGATGAAAACACATCATATTTGGACAATTTGAAAAACAAAAACATTCAAGACCCTGGAGAGGTGGCTAGTAATAAGAAAGGTATATTACCACCTCGTTCTCACTATCAGACCTCTACACGAGCTGATGCTCCAGAGGTGCAGACTGGATTACCTGTSAAAGTTCAACCCTCATTCACAAACCAGGCTTCCCAGCCAAAGACTTCGAGAATCGTGAAGCCCCCAACTGCTTTAGTGCCTCCTACCATGGCCGTTCCCGTACGATCTGCAGATCACTCCGCTGCTTCCAAGGAACGTGAGCTTCTACCACTGAGGAGTTCGACTCAGCCACAGCCAACATCTGGGCAGGATAACCTGAAGGGTAAACAGAGTCAGAAAGTGTCCAAACTTCGCCCACCAACTACGTCCTTCGTCAAATCCAAGCAAGTGAGCAGTCAGAAATCCACACCAGTACCTCCAGAGCCTCAGAACGCCTCCCTGAAGTCCAACATCCCAMGGCCACCAGTCCAGAGGAAGGAGGGCGTGCAGACGCACTCTGCTGGTGCGCTCTCCGGGGACAGCATGCCCTCCGCTCGGCACTCCCGCCTCCCGAAACCAAAGACACACTGAGGCCGTCCCACACCTCGCCCGCTGCCGCGCCGCGTCCCGCTTCCCCTCCTGTGACTGCCTTGGAGCCTGCTGTACCTGCAGCCTGCAAATCCTGTCACTGTTCCAAACTGCATCTCCTTTAGGGTTTGCATTCTCCATCCTGCCATGTTCTGAGGCTGATGTTACGAGCTGTGCAGTTTCTCTTGAGTGCTTTATTTTATYGTTGGTCTGTAATAAAGATAGTATTGCAATCTTTGTAGTTAAGCAAATACGGAAGTCTGCGATGACCACAAATGCCAGAATGCTGCACTATTTATTTCAGGATGGCAGAAATTATTTCTTACCTCTSTTTGAGTTATTAGACAATGAAATTGCTGTTCTGTTGAACTTCTTGGTTCTGAGTACTCGTTAGGTCAGTGGTAGAAAATTAGACTGACTAGCAGATGTTTTRTTGGCCATAATTCTGACTCTGTATTCCAGAGGCCTATGCAAAAATCCTTGTATTTATCATTCTCTCAAGACTGACATATTTAATGTTATTTAATCTCATGGGTTGGGTGGGTTRTGTTGTTTTGTTTTGCTGTAATCTGAAGTAGCTCTGTTCTTTATTTATCCTGTTTTCACTGTTCACAGACGTTAGGCAGATTTCACAGGGTGAAACGAATCTTCTTGCTTAAACATCCTCATTTGTTAAATGATTGTGGTATGTTTTTATTGTGTTGAATAGACACATTACTGGGTAGATTCTTGAAATGCAGTGCTAAGGATGTTTGTCCAAACCTTCCAATGCAGGCTCTTAGGAATTGGTAAGTAGGGAGCCTCTGGGAATAAGGGGTCCAGAACACCTATGTTGAGGTTGCACAACATGCATTTTAATTAATATTTTTAACTTTTATTGTTCTGCTTGTATTTATTGATTTCTGCTTAATATTGAAAGGCTCTGAAGTACCTGACTTGAAATTTTGCACAAACTTTGCCATATGTGTAAGAATTTGAAACTATTTTACAGAATAAAACTTATATTAAAAAATGCAACTATTTTTTAAAAAGAAAAAAAACCCCGCTTATTTGCTTTGAGCAATCCTATTATGTCCTAATCCAGAGCTGGTACTCTTAAGAGTTTTTCAAAAATGTGTTATTTTGGGTTTTTTGTTTTTTTCTTTTTTTTTCTTTTTTTTTTGTAATTTCTGAAGAAGTGCATAACTGGTAAGGAGCTTCTTGGGGAAACTAAGCAGAAAAAAAAAATCTACATTTTTGTGCTCTCTAGGAGAAGTATTCTTTTTGAAAATAGTCTTGGTGTACTCTGGGACCATGACACGAATGATGCGAGTTACATGTGCGCATATTCAGTGAAGCTTTCCAGAAATTTGTTGTTATGTCCCATCTCCACTTCTTCCTGTCTTTCCCATGCCTCTCTTGGATGTTACTGGTTTTGGTTCTTTTTTTCCTGTTCTCAAGTTGGTTTTAAAATCAGCAGCAGAAGGCTGCTGCAACAATTTGGCCCAGAATCTGTTCCTGAAGAGCACAGAATGTCAGTAAAATGCAACACAGTGTTAGTTTGTTCTAGGCTCTGGCTGTAGGACATTGACATATTACAGTATTTTCTTTGAGAGAATTAAAGTGAGTAGGTGTAGACATTTCATAAATGAATTCAATATTCAGCTTCTATAATATAAGCCCTTAAACTGGAGGTATCCTGATGGATACCTCAGTTGAGTGAAGGAAAAAAGAGTCATCTCACCTGAGTTTTCAGTACATCGTTGATATTGAAGAATTATTTTGGATTTCTTACACTGTAACTTTATTTAACTGAAGATAGAGCGGAAAAATGAAAAACTTGGGGAGGGAAATGGGTAGGGGGAGACTCTTTTTCTGAACTACTTAGATCAGTCTGAAATAAGGGACCTGCAAGACCTTCTGTGAACTGAGGTGATGACAATGTAAGCAAGACATAGCAAGACAAATACTGTTAATTGTTATAGTTGGTATAGGATYAGAAACCACAACTTGAGATTGCAGTAACAATTATGCTCTGGTAATAATTTATTTCCATGAAAAGCATTGAATTAGTGGTATTTAGTGTACGTATTTACTTTCAATAAGAAAATAAAACTCACTTTTTATATTCCCCAAAACTAGCTCCTGGCAGCTAACTGTGTTTCTCAGGAGTTTAAAGACTGCTGAGGGAATGATCAGATTCCTGGTTCATTTTCTGGTCCATGTAGATTTCTATGGAAGGTGTGTTTTTTAAGTTTACTTTCCGTGAAGAGAAGCTGATTTTATTGTTAGTTGTATATGGTTTTGTGTAAAAATACAGTTTTCACTTAACGTTGTTGACAGAAATTCATCATCTTCTGCTTCATATTCTGGAGGTATCGCCAGCCTGATTTAGTGATGTTTCAATTCTTATGTTTACATTTAAAAGTATAGATATCTATACCTTTATTCATATCTGCACCTTTACTGAAAATTAAGGAGATAATCAAAGCAAATTAAGCAAAGAATATCGAGGTGATCAAGATTTTCATTAAAAAGACAGTTTCTAATTTTTCTTTCTAGAAGAAAATCTTATATTTATATGGGCATGTATATATGTATTAAAGGAACATAAGTAGGTTATAGTCCTTTTTTATAGCATTTCCCCCTTTTGTTCTGACAGGTTAGTGAGGCACTGAGCTGGAGCCAGCAGGATTTGATCATGGATGAGACAGATGCTAGCCTGGCTTGTGTTTGTGTTCAGCTGCTAACCTGGCATCCCTCTAGGACAACTGCATGGTTGGGCTCTTCAGACTTTACCAGGGAAGGCTCTGTTGCACGTATAGTAAGTCCAGAGTATGGCAAAGCCTGTCACRAGATGGGCAGCTGGGAGAGAAGTGGTGAAGTGAGGCTTGAAGCTTCACCTCAATGAAAGATGGGGTTTGGGGTGTGATGGATGAGAGGGTACTGAGAGTGCTCGTCAAATGGGATTAAGTGAGTATTTTCAGGTATCATGTCTACCTTATGGAAGGTGCAGATATATCATCAGTACTGGTGCAGATTATCCAAAATGTATACATTTAAGTATTTGATATCTTCAGGGTTTTTTGGGTWTTTTTTAGGTTTATAAAACTGATTTATTGCCATTTTTTTTTGTTTTGATTTCTCATTCTTTTGTGCAATATTCACAAAAGTATTAAACTACTGTTCAGTATGTGTGTACAGAGGCAATTACGCATTTTAACAAGTGAATAAACACAAAAGAAAAGAACAGAATTGCACTTTAAATGAGCTTTATTGCTTGGAGTTGTGCCTAAAATAATCTAGATGCCTCCTGCTGTGTGTGGCTTTTGTTTGAAACAAATTTCCCCGGTAGTGTTGCTGTTTCCAAGGTATTTTCACATCACTTTCACAGGATCGAAATGCACTCTAGCATGTTTAAAAGCATTCATATAGTGTACTGAGGTTTTGTTGTGCAATGACTTTAATTTAACCGTGGAGTTCTAACACTGATAATACAGCCAGATCATTATTACCCTCCCCTTCCCTGAAGCTAGCACTTCCTACTGCCAATCAAAGCCAGTGGCAAAATTTCCCTAGGACTAGCATAGCTCTTAAAGAATAATGGTCCCAGAATATGGTTGTGAGAAAACAAGTGCAATATTACCTCTCCAACTTTCTCGAAATAATTACGAAGGCCCTGAAAATCCAAAACAACACAATTTTGATACAGTTTGGAAAAAAAAGGGATTCCTCATCTTTCCAGTTCACAGCAGTGAGAGTAGGCATAGCAACCAGATTGCATTTTAGGTCAGTACAGTTCATTTCAGCCTTGATCTACATGCTGATTTGTTGTAACGATGCCTGAAAACTGAATACCATTTGCGTGATTTCCTTTGTTTGCATGTCACAGCCATAGGCACATTCTAAAGTGTCATACTGGGGTAGGTTGCATGTTGGGGGGGGAAGTATTTCTGGTTTTGCACAGCACATAATCCTCTTAATATGGACATTTTCTTGCCGTACAAATGGAAACCAGTTCTTGAATTGGGCTTCCGTAGCTGTTCCTTATCTCGTTACAGAGGCTTTTTCTGAGCAGAGTGGATTTCATGTGACCCTGGTGGTAGGGCTCAGTGTAGTCATCTTACAACTGTGCTTTCAAGGAAATTCAGTCACTGTCATGGTAAAGCTGCTCACTGCCTACTAATTGTAAAAGCACCACCATAAAACCAACATAATTCCCGTGTAGCAAAATCTTCAATTCAATTCAATACTAGCTAAAACAAGAGGTACCCTTACTATCTGCTTTGTTGTTTTTGGTTTTTTAACCCAGGCCAGAGTAAATACTGTATATTGAAATTTGCTTGTAAAGTTGATTAAAAAATCTGTATGTAAAAATTCTTTCCTCAATGTTGCTCTAGTGAATAAAAATAAAAGTCATAATTCTAATCAGTATCTCTTTCTCTTGACTGTTCATGTCTATGCTTTTTCAAGTAATTGTGCAAAATGCAGACAGAACTGTAGGCAGAGAATCTGGGGGGACAGGAAGATTAGGCTTACATTTACAATGGATTTTTTCTTGGAATTGTCTTTCTCCCACAGAAATGGCAGGCTTTTAGCATGAGACTGTTATTAAAGGGAAAAAAGTCTTGGAAGAGCTAAACATTTTCATGTGTTGATTGCAGATGAACATGGACTGACATGGTTAATTCTCAAAGGTATGTTATGGCACCTATAGTGCARGTTAGACAACTATTAAATACTCTTCCTAAGTATTTAACGAGTTAAAATCTTTATCATAAGATACTCTGAGGGAGTTATTTCCCCACTGAAGTCCARATGAATACAACGTGGGCAAATATGCAAGTCCTAATTGCGTGTCAGTATTTTGCCCATGGTTTGAATGGTTTGCTGTTCTTAAGATGAAAGGAAATCTGCTCCGTTAATTAATCTGACCTATTTCAGTGGATGGAAGTTCAAGTTTGAAATTATGATCAAAAAGGGAGGAAAATCCTGTAGTTTSAAGTAAGAACATTTAAAATACACTGCAGGCAGGCACTTGTAATCTTTAACCTGATTGTTAAATCTGATGTTAGCTTCAAGATGGCCTTTGAAAATTTGCATGGGTTTTGGGGGTGGAAAGAGCTGCACAGGGTTTCCAAGTTCAAACTGAGAAGGAAGGGAATGGGAATGAATCCTCCTCCTGTAGTCCTCCTGGGTAAGTGTGCTTGTGGCCCAGACTCTATTACTGTGATGTCTAATCCTTATCAGTGTGATCATCAGGTGTTAAACACCTTGTGCAATGGTTATGGAAATAGTGTTCCTAAAGTCTGTGATTGACAGCTTCCCTGTGTTCCTCCTCCAGAGGCAAAGGCTTCCTCAGTCTGGTGCTGTCCAAAGTGAGAACAGTGGTTTCCTGACTCTGGGGCAGAGCTGCTTTATTGCTGTTGGGCAGAATGTTACACATGGGGAGAAGGTGAGAGAGGGTGAGACATTTCAGACATTTCCCTTCCTTTGCAGCCCAGAATGAACACCCCTGGCACCTTCCCTTTGACAGAAATATCTGGGGGTTTTATGAGCACCATTGAGTACAGCTGAACCACAAGACAAGTTAATATCCAACTATTTGTAACATCAACCAGATCTGTGCAGTTGCTGCTTGCCCTTATGGGTAATGGGTATTAGCTGCTATTTCAGCAATAATTGGCTTGTAGTGGAAGGCACTGAACATAAATGCTCCAGCTCTAAAAATTAGTTACTCAGATATTTAGTGCTAATCAGTCAATCTGAAAGCTAGAGGGTGGRTTTCTGTTAGGATTTCTGGTAGTTTTCTCTGAAGCCCCAGGTCTCATACAAAATGTGGGGTGCACAGCAGGTTTGCTCCAAATCCTCACTGAAAACACAGTATGAGTTCTTAGTAAGATGCTGAAGGCAGAAGCAATTGACCAGCAAACCTATCTTAAGAAGGATTTTGAATTTGATTATTCCAAAGCAGAGCACAATCTGAAAACTTCTGAGCTGTTTAAAATGATTCCCTCCATCACAGGCTTTGGGAATCTCTTCAGTTGCCTACAGTGTTTCATGACTCAGATTGGCTTTTAAAGCCTGTTACAGTGCAAGCCCCTGAAAKAGCCCAAGATGAGAGGTGTTTAAAACCACTTGTAGACATGGGATATCCCAACAGTTACTTCACTTTGGCTTGGTTTGGGTTTTTTTCCTGAAAATGCCATAGAAATGCAGCAGTTTGGGAGAAGCATTTAGATTTCAGTGGAGCTTCACATTCTGACAACATGGGGTTCTCAGCACCTCTCCAGCCAAAACAATTATTTASATTTTATTTTGAAGAGACCTAATAATATCATTATCTTGGGTGCTACAGAAAAGCAGCCTGTGCATTCCCTCATTTGCTCGTGATACCAGAGCACCCTTTGTGTACACAGTGGTCAGTCTAGGAGTGGTAAATGTACTAATTTAGCTATATCAGAAGCATATGTATATAAAACCTATGAGCCTTTAAGGAATTGGATCATTTGGTGTGATAGGTTTCAATGCTTAGTAATACAAAAATCCAGCTATTCCCACAATTCCATTTTAATTGCTACTCAGTTTGACAAACTGTACTAATTATCCCACGCTACCTTTAATCTCTCTGCCTTAGTGTCCTCATAAATAAAATCAGAATTGTACTGGTGTTAGCAAAGTCAACGCTTGCAAGATTCTATGCTGACAGCATGAAAAAAATTCCCYRAGGAAAAAAAATCCACCCTTATTTTTGTGGAACACTTTATTAATCTTCCTGCATTTGCCTGCTCAGGAGTCTTTAATTTTTATTTTTTTAAAGTAATTCCTTGCATACAAATTTTGTGGACCTTTTTGAGACTCTTTTATTAGAACCAGTGAATTTCCATCTTTGAGGAGTTCCGTGGCAGTTATTTGCAGGAATTCATGAAGTGTAAATGAGAGGGAATGGTCTCTCTGTGTGAGTTACATGCAGCACAGCAAAGTTCTCTGAAGCTCTGTAAGGAAGTCCTCATGGAAACCTGTATCCCAAACAGCACTGGCAGTCTCAGGGAGTGCTAGGAACCTGTGGCCCCATCTTCCAGGAGGATCCCTGAGGTGTTCCTCACGTTTATGCAAACAGCTGTGAGTTTGTGGGATCCTTTTTAATTCCACCCACCTTTGGCCAAGTGTTTCCATGTCGCTGAGACTGCTGCAGGCAGCTCTGGGCACAGCCCTGGTTTACAGTTCTCTGCTGTGTGGTGTCTCTGGGTTGTTGCTGTGTTTCCTGTTCCCCAGYAGTGGCAGCAGCCCCCAGTCACAGGGGACAGCCCTTGTGAGAGCTGCTGGATCAGGCAGGAGCAGGGAAGCAGTTATTGCCACAAGGCGCAGCAGAAGGGTGTCRGGCTGAGCTCACCTGCCAGCATCGGAGCTTATGTTTCTACAAAGTCTGATGTTCAAACCATATGCTTCTGAGCTGCTGCAGATCTGCTATTCCCATGCAGGAAGCCTAATGATGCACAAGCTCTCTGCCAATCGTGCTCCTGTGCTTTTCATCCCAGCATTCAATTCCCAGCTTCAAAGGAAWTAGTTAAGATCTGTGCATGAGCATTATATTAACAGCTGTTAAAAGCTCTGTGTGTGGCATTTCTGGCACATACAGGGCACTGAAAAGATACTGTATGTTTGGAATTTGTATTTAGGTATGAAAAATACATATTTCCTTTAAAATGTGCTTCTAATGACACTATTTTGAGCTGCTTTGAGGGTGTTAATTTTCTCAAGGGATTATCGTGGTGAGTTATTATTCTGCCAAGTAATATTGTCTGATTTCATAGAAATTTATTTGTTTTAAAGGAAAAAAAAGGTTGTGGAGGTTATTTCACAGAGCTGTATTACACTACTTATGTTGCTGACACAGAAGAACACTGTATCATTTTTTCTACATGTTTTCTTGTGTCTCATCCTGCAATGTCTAGTACAGGAACAAACAAGAAAATTTGAGGAGCCATGTTAGAAACACACAGCTACATGATGAGTGCTATAGAAGGGCTTTTCAGCTGTTACCCTAAGTGGGAGCATGGATCCCTGTGTGTGATAAGTGCTCTAAGCTCAGTACCAGCTGCCCAGGCTTTTGCAAACATGTTTTAGGCAGTGTCTGAAGGGTTAACCCCACAATCTGATAGTACACTTTTTCCTGGTAAAGCACGTGGAGCTCGACTAACAGAAGACGACAAGAATTARGATTATTACTTTAATTGTAATTTCATAGCAGGCAGGTGGATAACAGTGAGCAAGAGGAAATGCTTTGTGTGGGGAAAAACCCCGTGGAGAAATCCTCCCGTGCATTCATTCCCTTTCCCTTTAGGCGAGCCCAAGCGGGCGGGTGTGCGCAGCAGTCGGCTCCTGCCAGGCTGCTGGGACAGCAGAGGGCAGTGCAATGCAAGCAGCCAGCCCTGCCGGCTCCTGTGCCCTGTGTCACCCTCCTTCCCAGCCACAGCGGGGGCTCTGGCCGTGTGAGCGCCCCCAGCCTCTCCTCCTTGCTCTGATGGGCCAGCCCCAAAGTAAGCACTGCTGATTTATCGTTTGGTGCTCAGTGCGGAGAAGCAATCCACTGTCWGGAGGTGGAGGGGTAAAGCAGATATTGGAAACCTCCACTGAGGAATTTGTGTGATTTGAACGGAAGTAAATTGGTTGTTTTCCCTGCCTGGTCTCTGTGGCAGGCTTGTCTTGTTCCAACCTGCTGTATTTATCATTCAGYTCACTGACTGCTCAGGTGGGAAGTCCACAAGAGAGATGGGAGATAAAGACTAAATGTTGAAATGTGTTGGCAACTCCAAGCCCCTGTAGAAATCTTTGACTGCTCTTTCAGTGCACAAACCCTGCAGAGCAAAYCCTGCTGGGAAGAAATGATCATTTCACTACACCAACACAATTTGTTGTGCTGATGGTCACTGTTAGAAAATTACTCAAGGAGAACCTCTGTGTATTTACTTTCCTGTTTAATTGTGTATAAACTTTCCTGTACATAAAACAGATGAAGTAAAGAGAAATCAGTCTCACTATTGGGTCCTGTTTTCATTGTGTTTTAAATGAGCCTGATTTCTTGAGCTTACTTCTATTACATCTTTAAAAAGAAATAATTACTTGCTCAYATGGTTCCTTGAATTTTGTATCCAGTAGGTAAAACTTCCTCCTCAGACCTTGGAAGTGATCACTTGTGCTTGGGGTCAAAACTTTATTCAAATTTTATTCATATGAAAGATGAAGCCTGTTGTGATCAGATTTCATTTAAAGAAAAGATTTCTTTAAGTAGAACAAGTATGAACTAAGGTTAGAAGAACTTACCAATTACTGATCTGAATTGAGACAGACACAAGCAAGCAATTTTTCAGGGAATTTAATTAGTGATGTATTAGACCTGGGTCTTTTCATTGGGAGCCTCTTTGTTTGATCTGTCTCTCTGTGAAACCTTGGACTCAACCTTTTTTTTATTTTTCTAGCTGTTCTATTCCAGTACACAATGAAAAGATTCTTAATAACCCCTGAAGTTTAACTATTTAAAAATGTCTCTCTGACCCTTCAGGTAAACTGAGTCCACATTAGCCTGTCCCCAYGTTCACACAGAATTTTTTATTTCCTGTGTTTATTTAGAAAATTTTCCTCATCGCTATTTTTAGACATATTCTTTATTTTAACCAATAGCAAGCAAATCGCGCTTAAATGATGATTTATATTAATTTTAGCAGGAAGAAACCAGGGCTTTATTTATGTTAGCTGTGTAGAAATACAACAAGGTACTCAGCAAACATGCTGCTGCTGGATCTGTGTCACCTTTCAGGCCAGTTCAGCTCTGTACCATTCTGTAAAATAATTCATTTTTTGCAGACTGAATCCACCAGAGGGAGATTTTGGGTTTTTGGTAGGATTTTTTTAAGTAGCGATGGTTTTTTCTCTTATGTTCCACAGATACCATAGTATGAGTTATTGTTGGTTTCTCCCACAGTCTGAAGAGCAGGAAGGTGCTGCTGCCTTATGGCAGTGTAGGCTTGGCAGAGGCTTTTGAGGGGCAGGAGGATGCTGCATTAGTGGAGGTGTAGGAGAAAGCTGTAACATCAAATCCTGTAAAATCTCTTGGAGGAAGGACAGGGCAGCAGGCTCCAGTGCAGACTTATCTGAGACTGCAGTAACTTTTAAACCAGTAGCAGAGCTACTATGTTARTAACTGTCCTTGTCCCAGCTCAATGACAATGCATAGTAGCTGACACCAAACACACCATTTTCATTTTATTTCCCTGGGATATTTTCATACATGTCCACACTCTCTMCTGTCATGCAACTGCACAGTGTTCTAGCTGTTTACATGTGCGGATTCCTTTTATTTGTAATTGTAAGGGTATCAGCCCAGTAACTTAAGTAATTCTGAATCTTTTCCCTTCCTCGGTGTTTTAAATCAATCTGCAGCTAATTTACTCAGGCCAGCTTTTGATSTCCATGTCACCTTGCCTGCTTTTCCTGTCAGTTGTAGATTACATTTGGTCTTTGTACTTTGTGATTTGATTATTGGTAGCTACTTCATTGTTCCTCTCTTCCCCAGTGAGCYGTGGGCATTACTGAGTTTGTCTTTTCATTGCCTAACTACAGAGGACACAAACCTTTCAAAAGCAGAGAGCAGACTGACAGGGAATTAACCTCTTACTTGTGGAACCAAGGAAGTGTCCTGAGTCTGCTCCTCAGAGATGTTTCCTTGCTGTCCAAAGTCCTATTGTCARCCTCTGTGCTATCAAAGGTGTGGGAATAATTAATTCTCAGCTTTGAGATTTGGGTGGCTTTGTGGAAAAACGAAGCAGACACTGTATGGATTCATTTTAAGTACGCTACTTATAAGCCATTTTGAAGCTGCGGCTTCGGTAAGGATTCCACCTCTATTTTCTTCCTTTAATTTGCTCCATTAAGACATGCCTGACCTCTCAGCACACCTTTGGCACCTGCCTGTGTTCTGACTGGCTGCAGCTGAGCCTGCTGCCATGGCAGGGCACCTGAGTGAGATCTGACAGAAATGCACAGCCCTTACTCCCAGAGCAGCTGGCCCAGCTGCTGGCAGCTCTGTACAGAGCTGTGCCTTGTCTTTTTCATTAGTTTTGGAAGTTAATGGCCATGGCTCAAACAAGACCATTTCCCAGAATGGACCATTTATTCTGACGTGGTCTCTGTGGTTGATTTTTTGGGGATTTCTTGGGTTCTTTTCTTGTTTTGTTTGGGTTTTTAGCTGCACAATGCTAAGGTGCCTTCCTGCCACGCTGGAAGGTGCATGGAAATCTCTGGCCACTTGCCCAGTGTTGGATGTCTGCAGACTTTGCTACCTGCCTGTTCAGCAGTTGTAAAGTTTGGGTTGGATGCACACTGGTGCCTTGGCTCTCTGGTGACCACAGTGACYACTTCTCATGACTGACCTGATGAGTCTCAATGCTCAACGCTGCCAGCTGTACCAGTGCCAGGGATTAATGAATCACTCTCTTCCTCAGCCCAGGATCTCTCTTAGTTTTGTGCTTCTCTGGCATGTTTTGTGGTCTGGGGGCTGATGCTTTGCAGAGGCTTTGCTGAAGGCAGCCCTGAGATATCTGTGAACCCTGGAGGTGTGTTAGAGCAGGAGGGAAGTGCACATTGCAGCCAGGTCAAGACAGAATTGTTCTGGTGCCAAGATCCACATCTCTGGAGGTTTCTGGAAGGGGAATTGCCATTGGCAGGCATCATGCTGGTGGGTGACAGGGTAACTGACTGRGTAACTCTCTCCTCTTGTGTGACACAGGACACCCCCAGGGGCAGGAGCCAGGATTCTCGAGTGCATGGGAGAGTGGGGGAGCTCCCTGTGCTGCACTGCAGACAAGGCTTTGAATAATCAGCTGCTGGGGAAACTTCTGGAAGAGGTGCTGTAGCCCTGTGGTCTTGAGGTGCATGGTGCTCTGTGCAGAGGTTTTTAGCTAAAAGGTTGCAGCTGCAGCACCTGGTGTTGGACCAGATTCATGGAAAGGATTAGCAAAGTGTGTTACTGTATGTGGGTGTGATTCATGAGGGGTTTGAAAGGTACAGAGGGTTTCTTGGCACTTTGAAATGGCTGTTACTTTTCCCCTCTAAATAGGGGGATTGAAGAAAATAGTTGCTCAGTTTGAAAAAAGGAAATGCTTTACCTTTTTTTGTCTCGGTGCCTCAGGTGCTCCATGGAAGCCAGTTCAGTCTCTGTTTACTTTGCACAGCATCAGTCATTCAGGTGACATTTCCATTTGTCTCACTGCCGGCTGAATAGCACCTTATGGGCTCTCCAGGAGCTCACTGACGTGAGTGCCCTGACTACAGGATGCTCCTTTTCCCTCTTTGGGTGCCAGCACTTTGAGCCAAGCAGCTGCTGGATGTCAGACTCGGTGGTAGACCTGGAGTTTAGCTGGTGTACTCCTGAGGATGAAGCTGGGGACAAAGTTCTGACCTGACATCATCACTTGTGCTTTAGTGGATTTAATTCTGCAGGCAAGTGATCTGCTCTGTGCAAATAGCTGATGCTGGGTGTCCTAAACCAAAGTGGAATGATTCCTGCCTAATGTGAGCAGTGGGTTTGCTGTCTGTATTTGCATAAATGCTTTTGCATCATGTTAATGASTCATGAATGGCCACAATTTTTTCCTCTTTTTCCAGAAGGTTCTGCCACAGAAAAACAACTGCATTTTATTTCTCAGGTACAATGAGCTTGCTTACTGCTCTCTGGTATCTTATTAATGATTTTTGACTATGAAAATTAGGGATGCAGCCACTTCTGGGCAGGTTCATGAGCTGTGGTGCTTTGCTAAAGCCCAAAAAGATGTTATTTTTGGCAGTGCTAGAGATGTTATGAAAGAACATCAAAGATCATTAATGCACCTTTTGTAAACACTGTCTCTTACTAATCTCTGTGCTTCTGCTTCTGGCTGGATAAAAGCTGCCCACTGAGATTCCTGCTTCTGCTGCTGCCCCTTTGGGGTCTGGTAAGTGTGAGGCTTCTGAGCTGGTGTTCATTACTATTAATTAAGGAGCAGCTCTGTTCTTGGCAACCTGAGGCACAGTTTCATGAATCAAATGCAAACTGTTCTGAGCTGATCAATAAGAGTGTTGCTTTCTAAAACTGTAACCACTGGTTTATAATATTGGGTTACTTTATTTGTAAGTTTATTGCTATGTGATCAGCCATAAAAGGTGGTCCAGCAAGATCTACTTTCTCTTGACAATCATTGCCCTATAATAGTCCTTCACTTTCCATTTGACTGATTTGGAGGCAGATGTGTAGTTTTTAATTGGTTTTTAATTCTCCTTAGCTCTGGGAGGTGGTGACTGAACAATCTCCAATTTATTTATTGATTTGAGTTCACAGCTCTAAATTATTCTTTCATCAGCCTTTATTGCTGGTTCTTCTCCTTGCTCATGCAGGAAGCTAACACTTTTTTTTTTTAAAGAATGGATTAATAGAAAACAGTTAAGTAAAGCAGCAGCTGAAAGTTTTGAGCTGGTGTTCAGCTGAGTTCCTGTCTGTCTTTTCCAGAAGCCATAGTCAGGAATGAGCACAGCTTGTATGAAAGAGCCAAGGGTGAGTCACTTCTAGAGCCAAGAATTGAAGGATCAGATCATAAATTCAAGCTGACTGTGTGCTGAAGTTCTTTACCAGAAGGTCTTAATATCCTTCCTGATAGTCTGTGGTGGCTTCTGTACACGCTGTTTATCATGCTGCAGCTTGGGACTCATAAAGCTGCTACCTGAAGCTCACTTGGAGCTCTTGCACGGCAGAGTTTTCTCAACACAACCTCAGCTGGGCTGGGGGCACTGTTCAGAGGGGTTGAGCAGTGCTGGGTCCCTGTTTCAATCCATCCTGCCTTTTGTTTGGGGGTTGTTACTGCTGACTTGCAGAGTGCAGAGTGTGCACGTGCGTGCTGTAAAGGTGAAAATATCACTGCTTGCATTGTTTCTGGTTTCTGCATGCCTTGCTATGTTTGCTGTGGACTGAGATGGTCCCTCTGCTCCACTRTTTAATACTTACAGGTTGTTTTGAGTCAGGGCAGGTGGGCCCACCAGGGCTATTCATTCTTCTTCAGGGCTCTAGGCATGATCCCCTACRGTGAAATGGCTGGGGATGTGTGGGCTCCTGTCTGCCCCCCTCMCAAGTATAACTGCTTCCAGGGTGCTCAGCTCCCTGCAGGGTCTCTGGTCTTGCCCAAGTCCACTGCAGACAGCAGCCATGGGTGTGTTTCAGGAGGGGAAAAGCACACTCCTGGAACATTTGAACATCCTACCCTCCCTTTTGGGGAGTTAGGAAAGAGAGTTTAAGAAGTGGGGGAGAGAAAATCAATATGGACATCGCCCATCTGGAAAGCTGCAAAGATTGTCCTTGCCATCAGCAGCATTCCAGCTGTGGGGTGACCAGCTGTGCCACCCCTTTGCTTGAACAGGAAGAGGAACAGGCAGAAAAGAGATCTCTCTGCTTCCAGCAGCAGCTGCAATCCTGGGTTRAGTGCCAGAGGATGATGCTGCCATGCTGGAGACCTGCCCTGTCATTCAGCAGCATTTTGTAAGAGCTCCTGCTGCAGTGCCCAAGCTGGGTCACTCTTGGTGGGAGCTTGGTAATTAAATCTTGTTGTTTCCACCCCTTGCATACATGTAGTAATTAAAAGAGCTTGTAATTAATGGGGACTGGAGAGGGAAATCAACTGGAACCTGTCAATTTGAGCTCTGTTCTGATGGTGAAGATTTACTYAGGCAATAGCTGGTTTTCTTTTACAGCTTTCCTGGGTCACAGCTGTCCCTGGCCCTGTGARTAGTCACTAGGGCTTGGCATACCAGGGGAAAAACCTGAACTCATTAAGGATTTTAACTATTCTAGACATTTTATTTTACCTGTAAGTATCTGACCCTGCCACTCTAGTGATATAAGAACATATAGTTTGTGGGAGGGAAACCTTGATTTAAGCACATGTATATATTTCTTTCAACAATGAGCAAACCTTCTAAAATAGTAATTCAAATAAAATCCACTTGTGTTCTCAAATGGGTACATATATGTGACCCTAAGCCAAAGGTCTTTAGAAATCACTGTAAAAAAACACCCAAAAGAGTTTTTCTGCTGTTAAATTGCCATGAAAATTATGCCTAATGTTTCGTATTTTGGTGGTTTTCTTCCCTTTTTGCAACAGACACAAACAAAATCTACATATTTGTAGGAGCCACAGCTTGCAGGTACAAATGGCTCCTGTGTTGGGAATCATTCCTGGCCTTCTCAGTAGTCCTTGAACAACTGAGTAACCAACCCTCTCAGAGAAGTGGCCATGGTGGGGTCTCTGCTGTGATCTTTCCAGGAACCTGATGATGAAACAACAACCTGAATTTGTACTTCAATGTAAATTTTCAATGTAAATTTTACAACATTATTCCCAGCATCCAGAACTCTGCATCGATTGGGAGAATTGATCTACAAATAGGTTTAGAAAATAATTGAGCAGAATTGGCCAGAGACAAGTCAGGCCCCAAGGCAGTGGCAGGAGGAATGTAGGTCCTGTATGGGAGTGGAKAGACTTGTCTATAACTGAGATAATTACCCCACTGAAATGACATGCCACCTCTCTGGGATTTAAGAAGTGTGACATTGGAAGGCATCCTCCTTGCTCTAAGTGGCCCTGACCCAGCTCACAGGATGGCCTGAGCCATGCCATGCGTTGCAGCCCTTCCAGCTGCTGCTTTCCTGCCAGARATGCCTGGAGGATCCAGCCTGCCCTGAGAGCTGCCTGGGCACTCGTACAGGCTCAGTGTCAAATTGCAGCGTGCAGTGGGCAGAGAGCCCAAGCCAAACTGCAAAAAGCCCAAATCAAGCTGCCTTGGAAGAGCAGAATAAACTGCTGCTTTGGAAGCCTCGGTAACTTTTCCCACATCTGGGAAGCCCTGCAGAAGAGTAGTGCCCTGTGTAATGAGGCATGAAGGGGGAGCTGCCAGACTCTTCCTCAATGTCTTTTTAGAGCTGCTGGTTTTACAATGGCCAAACTTAGCTCATCTATTGCCCCTGTCCCCTTTCCTACAGTAACTGCTCCCTCATTCCTCAGCCTGCCTTCCCCCCTGCAGCTGCTGAATTGCAGAGAGACACCTGAACATCTAGCAGGTAGCTTTCAAAGCCTTTTTAGAGGTTTTAACTGCTCACTTCCTGCTGTTCCTAATGGAGCCAAGCAGTTAAATCCTGAACTTGAAAACCTGAAAAGGTCAAAGGCAGTTAAATTCCAGGTGTGTGGTGTTCCGAGGTTGTCCCCGTGCCTGCAGGAGCAGCAGTGACAGTGTTTAGTGCACAAGCTGCCTCTGCTGAGCCCTTCCTTAAGCCTGTGTGACACTGATCTGTTAGCAGGGCCATCAGTCATTGCGCTGCTCAAAGTACCAACCTGACCCTGATTCCTGGGGGCAGAGAACGCTCAACACAAGTTTATCCAGGTAGGCGTGGTCCTAGCAAGGACCACCTTCTGAAAACAACTGAATATGGACTTGCTTTCAGTGAGTTTTCTAAYTGAAAAGTGTCTTAACCAAATATGAGGTGAACTGGAGAGATCTCAGCTGCTGGATGAATGGCAGGGAGGCTGTTTTGTGGTATAAGCTGGAAAACAACTTTMCTAGGGGAAGAATATTGACAGGCTAAAGCTGTACCTTATTAGCATGGAGTGACTTGATGCAGAAGCACATGAATAAATCCCTTAGGAATTTATGTGAAAAGGTCAAGTAAGGGGTCAAGTAAGACAGATGACTTTAGTGAAGAATTTATGTCTTTAAGTTTTTTAATTTGCTAAGTGTTTTTTTAAAAGAATTGCTTTTAAATTCTACTCTTCCTGTGGAATTTCTCTCCAAGGTTTTTACAAGTAGTAATTTTATCTCAATTTCAGCAAGCTACGGCTTTTAACTGGCTGAAATGTGTATTGCCTTGTGATGTATTCCTTGTTTTGCAATCCTAATTAGACTATTGAAAGAGTTAATAGATGCCCATTTCAGAGGCTGCTTTCAGCATCTTAATTGCACTACAACTAATTCAAGCCTGTGTGAGGTATACTTATCAATGTAAGGTAATAAAAACAGCCTGAAAAGYGCTAGTAAGTGTTTAAAGGATTCTCCTCTGATTGATATTATGAATCTTTTCAGTTTGTGTAGGAGTCATCAGTGGTCAGTTCTGTATTGGCAGGTCAAATCTTGTGATGGACACTGTGGGACCTTCCTATCCTCAAAAGCTACTCCATTTCCTTTTGGGTTTTAAATACTTGGKTACTTCCAGTGAAGTCTTTGTTTGATTTTGTTATTATTCTCAGTTCTGGAATAAAAAGAAGTGCTAGAATCTTATTCCATCTTATTTGGTGTTATTTTTATGTGTGTGCAGTTTGTTCTGTTCATGGACTTCACAGAATTCAGTGGAAGTAAGATGATATATCCCCTCATASATGGGGATATTTAAAGGAGGAGGATGCTGAAGCACTTTAGTTACTACCAGTATTTCAGACATTTTCAGATATTTTATCACTGGATTTCATYGCATATTTCTTGCCATTTTGAAATCATAAAGAGAACTTTCATAAAGAATGGTAAGACAGGAAATAGCAGCTTTCTTTAGCCTTTCAATCATGCACATTTCTTAAAAGAAAAAATGTATTGCTGCTGGTTTTAGCTTTTACAAGCTTGATGGTGGGAACAAATAAGATAGAGATTTAATACTGTGTCAAAGTAACAGGACTGAACAAGGTTGAAGGGTCAAAAGGAGAAATGTTAATTTTCAGTAYTCAATTAATCACCCCTTAACAGCAAGCTGGTGATACACTCTTTCATTCACAAGAAGCAATTGCTATTCACCTTGAGGGATTCAGAGCTGAGCATCCAACCAAACAAGAGGATAGGACTTTACAACTCTGCCAGCCTGTGCAACAACTGGGTGTACCTCACTTTGTGTGAGCTGCTACATATGCTTCCCTCTGCTTTTAGTCCTGGATTTGGTTCAAGGTACCAATAAACAATAAATTGGTTGTTCTCTGCTCTGGGAAGTAGCTGTTTCTGTGCATTCAGCTGCTGCCACTGTTGGCATAGCTGGACTGTGTCTCAGATCTGACAGCATTGTCAGACCCATGTCTGAAATGGCTTCAGATGCATGGGTCTACTTTCCCTTTTCCTTTCACCAGCCCTCAGCCAGTGCTCCCTATTTCCCCTGAGTTTTGTTTCTGGAAACTAAATTGACCAAATTATGCTCAGGGACCCTGGCTTGTGAATTAGTTTTAGATTGTGAAAAGGTGCCAACTGAATGGAAGCCTTAACAACATTTTGGGCCATTCCCCTGAATTTAAATCTTAACTGTGGATTAGCTGTCTTAGAGGATTAGGACTGTGATACACCAAACTTGCCACCTTTAGATTCCTACCCTAAGTGGTTATGAACTCAGCCTGGGTCACTCATGAACGTGTTTTGCTGCATAAACCCTGGGTCCACATGCTGATSTATCACCTGTACCAGTCCTGTCATGGACAGGTGTTTGCAGTTTAAACCTGTCTTTCTGATCAGTGCAATTGCTGCCTAATGCACAACATCTCTCAGTCTRTAGCATTTATGCTGCTGYGATGAACAACATCCTTAATTCCAAGTTAATTAATCAATGTTAATGATCACTCATTGTCCACAGACACCCACACTCCTTCAGAGGGTGAAGAGAGCAGTCACTTAACATCCCAGCAGCCACAGGAGGCACCAGGGAGTTCTGCTTTTCYACAGCTTTTTCTTGGAATCTTCTCAAAGTATTCTTTCTCCTTGCCTTGAGCTGACTCTCTAGCATTCCTTTGTTGCGCCTTCCTTGAAGCACTTTCAGCTGGCATGGGCACGTGGGTGTCTAACACACATCCAGCAATGGCCTCTGTGCTCGTGAGGTGCTTTGTGAGGCTGTGAAGCTGCTCTGTGCCTGGGGTTGCTTTCTGACTCCTGCTGTAGGCTGATGATCCTGGTGAGGAGCTCTGCAGGGCAGTTCCCRGTTTGCTGGAGAGCTTTGTGCAGGAGCTTAAAGCTGCTTTCTTTGATAGCTTTGGTAATGGGACTCTGTGGGAGGCACTGCCAAAAGAGATGAGAAATCTGTGCCCAGGGCTATGGCTGGAGGGCTGGAGGGAGTGCCCTGGGGGAGCTGGCCTTGTGGAGTGAAGGGTCAAGTTGTGGCACAGTGTGGAAGGGAGTGACCCTCAGCATGTCTGAAACGATCTCCTACAGCCTAATGTGTTATACAGGAGAGCACCTGGGGGGAGTTGGAAGTGCAGTCTGTGAACCAGGGCTCTCTGTTTCTGGGTACTATGAAACAGCTTTCACAAGCCTTGTCTCATGCTTTGCATGAAGGTTTAGAGCACATCTTAACTTGTGCTCGGACTGACAGTGTTTCAGACACTTGCATCTCCTTGTTTTGGCAAGTAAGGGGGCATTTTTTTCTCCACAGGAACAACACTTTGTCCAACAAAAGAATTCTGAATGCATATTTGTAAAAGGTAAATCTCCCTGGGTTTTATTCTGAAATAATTTTGGGTTTGTGCTTTTCTGTCCTAATATCCTGAGCTGGGTTTGAAGTATGAAAGTTCRTGATCCATTACATTGACTTGCAAAGAAAGAACTCTTCCCTATACCAATTTACAGGTGTAAAGAAAAAAAAAAAAGAGATCTGTGAAACATTTTTTCTCCTCACTGAGCTGTTAGTCTCGGAGTAATTCTACAGGTTTTGCCCTATTTTCTGTACCCCTGGATCTTTGCAAATCAGCTTAGAGGAGACTTCAGAAAGGCAAGGTTAAGAACTGCCTGGTAAGTGAAAGTGTGTAGTCAACGGCTGCCTCAGTCTGTTCCCTTTTTCTTCTCTTTTGGGGAAAGAGAATGGAGCTGAGCTCCAGCAGCTCCAGATGGAAACGAACACTTTTAAATGCAGGAGCATTATGAACATCAGTGCTTAAAGGAAGATGGACAGTGAGACTTGACTACCTCTTATAGACCACAATTTTGTTGGTTATTCCAAATGTATTGATTGCCAAGTAGTAGTCTCTGAGCCAAGTGGCTTTCTTTTTCCTTCTTATTTTCAATCCCATATTKATTGTTGCAGTAAAGAAGATTGCAAGAACAGCCAATAATCTTGTTGCTGCACCAGAGCTTCAGCTAGAGGGGCTTATTATTACTCTGTTTTTCTCTTGTTAAAGTGGCAGGGAGGCAGCTTCCTGCAGGGCATATCCATATCTGTCTATTTTGTCTCTTAATGTTTAGTGCAGTTATTAATTGTGAAGGATTATATATACATATATACATAATATGTATACACACACACACACACACACACACATATATATATATATAGACACACACATAACATGTAGAGCTGTGCTTTACTGGTTAGACCTGAAGACCTGAGGTTGAGCTGTCAAAAGGACCAGGCCTTGCTTATATGGGCAGTGGAAAAGAGATGCATTAGAGACAAGRTGATGGTGGCAGGATGGCAGTCTCACTGTAAAGATGGAACTGGCACTGAGGGTTCTTTCAGTCTGCCCTGCTGTGGGCTCAGTTATAAAAAGATTATTTTGCAATGTAATGGCAGGGAGAGTGTACAAAGGACACAACCAACATCTTCTTGGAGGTGTTTAAGGAGAGGATGAAAGGCATGGAGACAAATTACAGCAAGGGAAATTCTCATTAGTTATTAGGAAAGAAAAATGGATCATGAGGATGGTGAAATGTTGAAATAGATTATCCTGAGAGCAAGCTCAGCTGCTAACCTGACCTCAGAGCACCTTGCATTGAGGGGGACATTGCACCTAGAGAAGCTCAAGATTCTTCCTGTACTTAACTTTTTCTATGTTTTTTCCTTCTAATTTTGAGAATTCTTGTGCCTTTTGTAGAAGTAATGTGAAATCCCAGTTGAAAAAAATCATATATCTTGAATGAAGGCTGCTTGTGCCATTTGAGCAATCCTGAGGGAACAGGAGAGTGAGGCCTGAGTCTGGCGGGAGCAGGCCCCAGCTGTTCATTCCTTAAGTATTTCAGTGATATTACAAATTTGGCTGATATAAATCACAGTGCTCCTTGAAATCCAGCAAATAACAAATCCCAGTGTATTTTTAGCCCCTACCAGTAAGAAACAATCACCTCCATAGTTAAACACATCCCTAGGGCAGCTTCCTCGGCATCAGCAAARCCCTGCGCTGCCTGTGCTCCCTCCCTGCGTGCTGTAAATCCAGGAGAGAGGAGCTTTCTGCTCTTTGCAGATATGCAATAAAATATGTCAGGCCCATCATAGAAACCATGCAAAAAAGAAAGTTGTGGCACAGAAACAATCATATACTTTCTGGATCTGCTAAAAGTAGCCTGGGCTGGGTATGTCAGCCAGAGCAGGACGGTGTGGGTGAGTCGACRTTGCTGTCCCACAGTGCTGCCTTGAGCATTCCTATTGGGAAATGAGTTTATATGACTGTTTTCTTTGTGYCCACAGTGAAGGTAACATGGAAGCTGTCCCTCTGAACAAAGCTCCTCAGTAGCAGGTGAGGGTSTCACTCGTGGGGCTGGAAGGAGGTGTGCAGCCTCTGTGTCAGAAAGCAGCAGGACTTGAGGTAGTACTGCTAAATCTAACAGGAAGATTTGCGGAAACAAAACAAGCAGGGGTGAAAAGTGAAAATCAATAATTATGAACAAGGGACTAAATCAAAGTGGGAAAGAAAGGGTTAGTTGTGGACAAGTTCAGGTCTGGAATTTCTTTTTTAGACGTATTGGTATGGATGGGGCAGTGGATCATAAGGCAGAAACCATAACTTTTATAWGATTTCTGTGTTGCTGATTCTGAATTCAAATCACAGAGCACTTAATCATTGTCACCYATAGAGGACTGTTGACTTCTAGGCTGCTAACAAAATGATATMACGTCCCAGAGAGGAAATAAAACATCCTTTGGAACTTGCCAGGTTGGGTTAAACAGCTGAGGCTGGCTCTCCTGGAGGCTCCCTGCAGCTGTGAGGTAGCTGGCACTGGATTCAGTGTCCTCAGCTTCCAAATCAGCCATGGAGGAAGGGGTCTGGAGCACTGGCCCTGTCACTGTGTGCCTGGCAGGGGCTGCATGGCCCTGCCCACCTCTGGTGGCACAGAGGGCTGACAGCAGGAGCAAAGCAGCCAAAACCAGCGTTGCTGCTGGCTGTCTGCAAACTAACACAGACTGGCTGTAAGAGTCTTTTCCTCAACACTGCACTGCCAATGTTTTCAACATGTTCATTTACTTGTTTTGGCCTAGCAAGCATAAAAACCAGGATCATCTTCCAGAAAGAAATGCTTCTATCCTGTTTTCAGCTGGAATAGAGTGAATTTCTTCTCAGCAGCTGATACAGCACTGTGTTTTGGACAATTGGTGTTTTAGACTTCATCAACCTGTGATGTTTTACTTGCTATGGAAATTGAATGAGAACCAAACATAAAACTTTTCTTGATGCATTTTAACCACAGCTGCAGTTTATCATCAGACAATGGTAAATAAATATTATGGGGCAGCAGGGGTGGGCGTGTAATGTGGTGATTTTCATCCATTTTTCACTTTCTCAGCATTCAGACACACTCAGCATTTTGGAAAGCTGCTCAATATTATTATTAGGTTTTTCTCCATTGTTTTAATAATAGCACTTKATCTTCAAGCATCCTTTGTCCCATCATTGTGCTGATAGTTTCAAACCACGTGAAGACCCCTCTGCTAATATGAATGGCAGGTCTCAGTTCTGTGAACTGCTCTGCATGCTGGAAGAAATGAGGGTAAAAAAGGGCAAAATTGACTTTCCCAACTACGTTTTGCTGTGATGGGCTCAAATTTCTCCTGTGGCACTTGGCATSAGAGCTCAGTAGCAAAGAAAAGGACCCGAAAGGTGTGTGCACACATGTGGGTTATAAGGGTGGGCCAAAATCTGAGGATTCCTGGAGTTAAATATTATATTCTCRTTTGATACATTCTATATTCTATTCTATTAGAGTTTGGTCAGGTTTTGCTTTTAGATGTACCTGTTTTGCTGCCTGTTTTTGCCTTTGCCTCAGGGAGCAATGGAAGACAGAATCATTGCTACTTGGGAGAATGAATGTTTTGTCTTAATTTTGTCATTTAACATAGTAACATGCAGCTAGAGACAGTAGATGTGATACAGCTTTCTGAGAATGAATAAATAGTTAGCAGAAAAATGTKGGCTGTGCTTTTACAAAGCTTATTTGTCTTTCAGACCAGGATAGGAGYAAGTTCACAATTGTTCTTGCACCACAGCTGTCTTGTCTCCTTGTCAACAAAATTCCCATGTCTTTTCTTGGTCCTTCCTCTATTGTGTGCCTCCAACAGTTCCACTGCTGGGGAAAAGAGAAACCTTGGACTTGTGTTTGCACTGAAGGTTTTGTGTTACATTTGCACCAGCTTTTCTGTACAGAATTCTTTACTCCCTCTGCTCTCAAATGCCAGCATTTCCCTTTTGTTGGACTTGCTTCTTTTGAAGAGCATTTTGAAATGTTGTGTAGAAGAATGCCATCCAAAATTAAACAGTGTGGAATTGCCTCAGTGTATTGCTCTTCTTGCAGCTCAGACCAGGTTGTCTTCTGGCCAGGAACAAGGCAATGACATGACAACCCAGAGCTGATYGGTATTTTTTATTATAGACAGAATAATAGGCTCAACCTTCTGTCAAATGCCCTTTCTTTGCCACACCCTGCTTACCTTCTTCTGTTTGTATAAGATTAGTGAAGTATAGAGAATGTTTAATTAAGTTTAATTACATGACAGCTTAAAARTGGGAAGGTAATTACTCATTTAATTATTGTGCTGCTTCGTGCTTAAGGTGTGTGTATAATTGCTCTTTTTATAAGGACAGTCAACTTTGCAAGCTTGCATGAAATTGTAACAGCCCCACACCTTTTTAAAATGAGACCAAGCAAGGGGAGAGGTGTATTCTGGTACCCCAGGCATTCTCCCTTCTCCTGTCAGGTTTGAACAGCGTTGCCCTCCCTCTGTGACACTTTTGCACTGGAAGAACTGTTAACATTAATCACATAACCCATTCTCTTTTGCCTATTTTTCATTAACAGTTGTAGAAMAAGCTGAGAACTTGGGATTGCAGACATGCCAGTGTAAATTATTATTTCCTGCGCTGTCTTCCTTAATTATTTCTACAGTGGCGACCCAATATATCATGGAATTTGACTGTGTTATACAGTCAAAGGTTAAATGACTCCTAGTTATGAGTGCTAATAGGGAGAGRCTTTTCCAGTGTGCATAAAGAATCTCAGAGGTGTCTAAACAACTGCCCTGCTTTGCAACAGCTCAATTCTCTTCTGGCCTGACTAGTACTAGCAGTGAGGCTGAGGCACTGAGATTTGGGCAATCCAATAATGCCTGGAGCATCTACCACGATGTCCAAGGAAGTAATTCCCTGTAGAAGTCACCAGAGTGGAGAGAAGCAGAGCAGTGAAGGAGAAAGCCAGCTATTCAAACACAATCACTTTTGTAATTGCAAGGGGACTCAGTTTGAGGTAGCTGCAGGCTCTAAAGATTATTTTTTGTTTAAATAGCAAACAGTTAGATTACATGAAATCCCAGTGCAAAAAGTCCCTCTGTAGCCATTAGGCAAGCCACAGAATTCCCCAAACTCTCTGAAGGTTACTGTCAAATTAATTTCTGTGTTGATGAGTTCTTTTCCCTTTCCCAAGTGAGAGGCTGTGTGTGGCAGGGGGTCTCTATTGTGAGTCAGGGCTTTTCTGTGGTGGCTGATGTGACACAGCTGTCACAAGGCCAGCACTGTGTGAAAGCTTCTGCCAGACAACCAAAGGGCTGGAGCTGCAGACACCCAAAGGGCTGTGAATGTCTGGACTGGGGCCCTCTCCAGCCTGCAGCTGCCAGGTCACTGTCCCTGTGTCCCCAGGCACTTTTCCTGCTCTTGAGGGTGGGGTGATCTATGGCAGCTCAGGCTTGTCCCCCTGGTGCAGTGCAGAGCCCCTGAGGCACCTCTCCTGTGCAAAGGAGACCATTCCTGGTCACTGGCAGCATTCAGCCTTGCCAGGCTCTCAGTCTGTATCCCTCACACATCTGCCATCCTTTGATACCCAGAGCTCCTCCACTGCTCCAGCATTCCTCCTGCAGCTCAGGTTTGTGTCTGAGGCAGTACCTGAAGGAGGCAATTTGGACTTTCAGTAGCTCTTTGGGAGCTGCTGGCATCCAGACCATGTACTTCCCACTGTGAATCCTATGGCTGTTATGGAAACTTTTGTCAGCAAGATAAAGTTTAGTGATGAGGCAGTAAGTACATTTATGGCATAAGCACTAGGGTAAGAACATTTTAGTGAAAATAACATGACATCCTTTCTTGCCTCATCTTTTTACTGCTGTCAGAGGAGAAAAATACATGATGTTTCCTTGCAAGAAAACAAGAGAGCACCAAACTTGAAATGTGGATATTTCAGCTTTTGTCAGATATTTGACAGACCTGTAGTTACATCTTGCCCAGTGACAAGTAATTGCTACTAGTCTGTCAGCTGGGGGAGTGGAGAGGCAGGATTTGGAGGGTGGTGACCTGAGAAAGCAAGTTTCTTTGCAGGGTCTGGAAAAGAGAGTGGCATTAAAAGTGGCATTGGGGAAGAGGAGGAATCCAGAATCAGTAGGACTCCTGATGTGATCACAGAGACAAGGAAATTACTGCTTTGCACAGGGCTGTGCCAGCCTCTCGTGAGGCCCAGAGCTGCTGGGAGAAGCATTCCTGGTAACACAGCTCCATTGAAGCACTGTCTGCTGGCACCACAGGATCCAGCCAGTTCTCTGCTGCCTGCAAGCCAGCATCTCCCAGCTCCTGATGGATTTGGAGAGAGCTTTTTTGGGAAATGTCCTCTCTAAGGCAATAGGCTTCTGAGCCAGCAGAGCCAGAGGAGAAATGTAATGCATGCAGAGCAYAATGTTTGCAGCCTAATAATGCTGTTAAATCCATGTTAGTTTTTTTTCCTAGGAGAAASTATGAGGAGGAATAGGGAGACTCTGCAGTGGAAACATGAATTTTTAAATTTTATTTTTAATTATCTGGAACAAAAGTGTAGCCACGGGGTGTRCAGAGGTGTGGGAGCAAGAGAAGTTGTTCTTAGTGAATGGTGAGGGTGATGAGGTAACTTTGGGCAGAATTGACCAMAATGAGTGACATGTGAATGTCATTAATGCCATGAATGTCAAATTAACCTCACATGTAGATTGTTTGGGTAATCAGCTGCTTCATTTGATGAGCATCAGGTGATCTTGATTTTCTCCCACCTGCCACCTGAWCCTCATCTGCTGATTTGGAGCACCAGGTAATCAAGTGCTAATTTCATCAGCTGTGGGGCCTGGGCATTTATAAGCTGGAGAGTCCTGTTGGCCATTCAAGGGCTGTGGTTCTCCAGATTTGGGTGTTTTATTTGTACTTTAGAGCTCTCTTCTGTCTTTAAAAGGATCATTTATCTGTAGGTGCAGCCATTTATCTAAAAAGTGCCTATGGGAAAAGCCATTGCCTGGTGTGGTGGGTACAGCATGACTGCATAGACAATTACAGGTAAGGAACAGGAGCTGGGAATGTGCTGGAATGCTTTGCCTGAATCCTCAGTTTAACTTGTTTGAACAAATGGGGTACATTYTTTTCAGAAGAAAAATAATTAAAATCTTTCTAATGGGTGTTTTGCAGATAATAATAGGGTCATAGAGTCAAGAAAGTTAATATGATTTTTAGATAAAGTGTGCTAATCCTACAGACTATTCCCCCCCCCYTTTTTTTTCCAATTCTGTACAAAGAAGAAATCCTTACTTTAACTGAAGTAGCAAAATGGCAACTAAGATTTTTTTTTTTTTTCCTCCAGGAAAGTTAAACTTTCTCTTATGCTTTATGTTGAAAGCACAAAAAGACCTTGATAAATTCAGTGCCTCAATGCCAGTAATTTGCTTTCTTGGAAATGTCACACAGACCTACTATAAAATCTTGAGTTGAAAGACCTATAGAAAGAAGTCTTTATGGATGTTTTTATCATTATTATTCATGTTTTTTTCAAAAATGTAGAAATAACATGTTGGAAAAGGAAAGGTCAAGTGAAAGCAGTTCCATGTAATTTTGCTCTTGTAAAGCATAAAGCATAACTGGAATTTCTAGCACTCCTCTGGARGTGGGTCCAGTTTCCTCTTACACTGAAAGAGTGTAAGAGATGGGATGTGTGATGACAGACTTAGTTTCTGGGAGAAAACGGACTAACTTTGCACGTTGATTTCTGAGAAGTGGATTTACTTTATAATTTCATTTCTTATTTGATGTTTTATTCTGAAAGATTTCAGGAGCTCCTGAAATTTTCTGCTGAAAATCTCTTGCATATGGGAGAACCACACRAACATAAGATGCTGAAAGCAAATCAATTTACACTACAACTTATTGGATGCAATAGCTTGGCAGAATTAGGTGTTRGGTTTCTCAGATGCTGCTGGCCTGAAGGGTAAACATTGCTCCACTGTGGTCATTGGTGCTGTCAATGATGAAGTGTAGGTTTGTTGGTCGAGGTGGTGCAAATTTTGCCTTTTTCTAGGAACAAAGCAGCTCTGGATGTCCCGAAGTAGCTCTTGTGCTTCTAGGCACAAAATGTTGTTTTAATCTCAGCCGCTTCCTTAGGYGAGCTTGCTTTGTCTTTGATGGCAGCCCTGCAGTTCTGCTGGACCAGTTCTGGTTCCTGTTCCAGTGCCCACCTCCAGGAATGTGCCCAGGAGTGCACTGGGCTCCCGGGGCTTTAATTTGTCAGGGGAAAGCTGATATTCCCCGCCCAGGGAGGAAAAGCTTCAGAGCAGAGAGAGGGGCTTGGAAGGAAGGCTGCCCGGGCAGGGAATAGCCAGGAGAAGCTGGCAGGAACAGGAGGTGATTTGTTGAGGGAAAGATGAGGGAAGGAGAGGTTTTCAAAGGGCAAGTACTTACAAAGMTTAAATGTTACAGAGCTTGATCTGCAGCTGGTAAACAGGAAAATGCCAGGGTGATATTTCTGACGTGAATGTCTCTGCAGATTAACAGTAATTAAAGCTGGTCTTAGTCTGCTTGGGGCTTTCTTTTCCCTCAGTGTCCACATGCTTTAGCCATTAATGCTAACAAATCAAGTCAATTAATACMATTTTAAAATGTCTATATAATTTTTTCCCCATATGAAAACTCTAGTAAATTATGGATCAAGTCTGTACTGTGTAAACCTAACTGCTCCAGTGACACCTCCTCTGTATTCATACTTCTTTTTAACTGCRTATCTTATTTATAATCCCATACATTTATGACATATCCTGCTTAAACTTCCCCATACAAACCACTCAAAAATTGATAATATTAGCTAGACTGATAAAACAGTTACCAGTTGCAGACAACTGGTGCCTTGACCAAATTCTCCTTTGCTGTAAACATGCTTAATGTGTGCAGAATTGTGCCCTTTCTCASTGAGCAGTGTGGGGATGAGTCAATCTCCTTGACCTGGGCTCTGATGTGAGTCCAGCTGGGTGTTTTTCTACATTCAACCCCTGCAAAGCATGAGAAAACAAGATTCTGCCATCCTGGGCACAGCTCTCTGCTCATATACAACAAGCAGTCACAAGGCAATTGAACCAAAGGCTAATTCCAGGGGCCAGGATTGCAGCTTTAACCCCTGTATTTGCATAGTATTGCATATGTATATATTCGAGCACCATCTAGCAGATTTCCAAGGTAATGTCTGAAATAATAAAACATAAAATAATAAAACAGTGCTTAATCAAAGTTCACATGTAGTCTGGAAAGAGAACCCCACTGAGTTATCTTTCCTGCTCAAGCTTATGTACAGATGTAATCTTACTGCTAGGCTGGGACTGTTGGATCCCATTTGTTTCTCCTYCAGGTGGCATTTGGAATCAAGCAGGCACAATCTGCCTAAGCAGTTCTGCTGGTAAGCAAGGTCAGACCACCACAGAATTTGTACTTCTCAGAGTATCTGCTTGGTCACTTTGCTGTCTTCCACCTGAGGGCTGTGAGCACATCAAATGGAAGATAAAGTGCTGTTGTGTGCCACAGCAGGGGGAAGCTGGAGTTCCAGYGGCTGAGTCCTTCCAGGAGGTGCAGTGGAACCTTCCTGAAGCCCTGTGTCTATAATAAAGCTGTTGTGGGAGATGCAGATTGATGGCACACCTGGCCTAATGCACAGCTTTTCCCCTTTCCCTCAGGTGGTAATCCTGTCCTACATGTGCAGTGGGGCTCACTTCCAAGAGCTAAACTGTCAGGATTTRACCTCATGGAAACAGTTTTAGCCTGTGAAGAATGTCAGTGTGCTCGGCAGCCGTGCTCTGTGGATCAGAACCATTACACCATAATTACCTGGTGCTGGGTGGGGAGCAAAGTCAGTGATTATTCACTTTAGGCAGTTTTGACTCAAAAAATAAGAAATGCACAAATTATTGCATGCGATGTGAAATGAGACCCATGGCAGATTAAAACCTGTGATTTTTTTTTTWTTTTTTACTGAGCATATAATACCTCTGGGATCCACCCTGTTCTCACTGTATGTAATAAAGTCAAGTAAAGGGCAGAGAGATAACTCAACACTAGCTGGTATAAAAGGTTAGGATGTAAATGCTATAAATACTAGGTTGCAAGATAAGGTTGTGTAAAGCATAAAGTATGGCTGGTTTTTTTTTTTTTTTGGAGGCAAGAGTTAAACCCAATCAAAGAAACAGACAAAAAAAATCGCAGCTGCAAGTATCAGACTTAAAAAAAAAGCTCAAAACATTATTTTAAAATAACTAATGAAATTAAATTCCTACTGTCTTGAAACAAACAATCTACAGCAAAACAAACAAAAAGAGCAAATCACCAAAACAATAAAACAAAGCCCATCCAGGCAAGTTTTGGGATCTTTGTAAACCACAGCTTCCTCGAGTTATTTCTAATAGGCAATTCAAAACCTCAGCAGTTGYCCTTCTGATGAGCCTTTAAATCACTAAGCCCTTATCATTGCAGAGTAGAATAACTTTTCCTCCAGCAGGTTTTTCCTGCCATTTCATTTGAATGCAGTAGGGCACAGCACAGTGTCACTCCCCTGAGTCAGTGTAGCTGTTTTATATTTGTGTCTCTATGGGGCAGGCTTTACTCTGCTCCTCATGGCCTTGTCTGCAGTGTTGCCCTCATCCTTATGGTTTTATCCAAAAAAGAAAGCACATTACAGGTGCTGTGCTCTGATCTGGGCTATTGGCTCTTGTGGTTTATGTTAACAGGACTTTTGTTTTGAAGGAAGCTCTTTGGGTGTTTTCCTGCATTCTCCCAGTGCCTTGGGTTAGGGTGCAAGCTCAGATAAAATATGGCAATGTGTGTTTTGACAAAGGGGGGGGTTATGTAGAGAGCATTAAGTTTTACTYATCTAGAAGTGGGAGCAGCAGACAGAGGAACTTTGTTCAGCTTTGTCTTTGGGCCAGGGTAGGAGYATCTGAGTGATGTCTCTGAACTTTTTCTCAGGCTGAATTGTGGTTATGTGTTGAGGTATGGATCTTAGGGATTAAGAACCTTGAGCCTATCCCAAAATAAGGGTTGTGATCCCATTCATCACTGCAGAAGAGAGAAAACTTCTCACACTTGWCCTTATTGTGCTGCTCTGTATCCCTGTATTCCAACAGGTATCCAAGAGTTGCCTTTCCTAATGCATTGTCTCCCCAAAGCAATATCTTAGCAGTGGGAAGTGAAAGTCAAAACCTTCTGCTTCAAAAACATGATCTTTGTTGTGCTTCCAAAAATCTCCTTACCTACTACTGCATCTTCCAAAATTGCTCAAACCCACTAGATTTTTATCTTGCTGTTACTTCTCTCAGTGCAAATGAAAATGTGGCAGGCTTCCAATTCCTAAATTCAAATAGTGTGGGAGACAGATGTCTTCTTTTTCCTGTGGCATCTTACATAGGAAAATGAAAAGTGTGTGTGTTAAATCTGAACAGGAATTGGAAACAGATTGTCACCTAAAGGTGCTCTGCTTTTAAGACCAGCTGGTTTTGTCACAACTGGTTAAATTCTGCCATCAGGTTTACTTAGTTGTTGGGAATTAACAGGATTTCAAGAGGAGAAAAATCTATTTCTTTCCATGAACTATGAAATGACATAATGATGCCTTGCTAGATATTCTTCATTGGAAAGTGAATAGACTCAAGGATCCTCTGGTAACCAGGAGAACCTGGTGTTGGCCRGTAAACCTGCACACAGCTATCAGCTTTACCTGGGGTCTACTAACAGYTCTGAGTATTTCTCTCCTGCCTTAGTCTGAGGAAAATAAATGAAAATTCTCTGACACGTTGTGTGCACACACTTGTTACACTGTTTTATTTTACCCCCCTGTCCTCATGAGCTTTTGTGTTGAGGAGAGTCCTTTTTGTGTCTTCTGTACAAGTTAAGGAATTGCTCAATTGTTTTGTCAGAAGGCACTGGGCTTCATCTACAGAGGGCATTGCTTGGAATCCTTTGAAAGAAAGTCTGCTTAGGCTCCCTGTGCTCAGCCTGAGCCCTTACCTCACCTGCCTTTCAGGCTGTGCACTGGCCTGTGGTTGCTCCTCTCTGCCCTGAAAATGACCTCTGTTGTTGGAGCTGTCACAGTGACTGTTCCTGAGTGCCATGAGCGCCTGGTGAACAGCTGTTGGTGAACATCATGTAAGTGAGCTAAATGCTTCATGTAGGTTTTTCACATGCCACTGAGCTCCACAAACTTGCTACTCCTCATACTCATACTCCTCTAGCCCGGTTTTCTTGGCTTTACTGCCAACTCCTCTGAACCATTCCTCTACTGCCTTCCTAGACAAAGAACAAATCTGAAACCTGATAGAGCATGCTTTTGCTGTTGCTYCAACTGCAGATTTCAAGTGTTCAGGTAGATAACCTGTTTATCTCTAGTAGCACAGATAATGTTCTACTTTCTTACCTTCTACTCTGCAATTAACAAGAAAACCAATGAGGCAGAGCAAACTCTGAAGTTTTAAGTAGGAGCAGTGAGTAGAGTGAACACGAAGGAATGAGATTTTTCATGACACAGAGTCTCTCTGTGTAACCAATCACCTCTTTGTGTTGATGTRAAATCACTTTGTCAGCCTGCCCAGCTGTTTCTGCTCTCTGCAGGTCCTGTTTTGAGTGCTACCTGGGTTACCTTTGCTCTCCACCAGCTTAACAGGGTGAGTTTCTAACAAAAGGCTCAGTRAAGAGGAGGTGAGTCACTGACCCATGTCAGTGGAGTAATTTTGAAAGGACAGCAATTGGCATTATTACGCTTGCATTAACCACTTAGACACACAATTACATGCAGTAGGAAGCTAAGTATGCAAATGAGAATAAAATCATTTGGGCAATATCAGGAGAGATGCCTGTTAGTGAAGCAGTGATTTCCTTTGAGAGCTTTCTGTTTTGGATAGCACGTTAAAGTCATCTTTGGAAGCTTGGAGGGGAAGAGAGGATGGCAGGGATCTGTACGGGCCTTTTCCTATGAGGACAGAAAATTTACTCTTAAAATGGGCAAAATAGATTTTTTTGGAGGTTTATGAATGACCCTGTGGTAGCTTAGTGTTGAGAAGTGACTGGAAGGAGCCACAGAGGAAATCCTGTGGCAGATGAGTGAGCTGATCCATTGCAAATAGCAGTGTTTATTAATTTTCATTCTAAAATGAGAACAGAACAGAAGTAGTGCATTTAGTGTCCAATACATCTGGGCCACAGCTTGGGGTAAAATGCCCTCTTATCACCTACTGAGCAGAAGTGAAAAGGCTCATCAGTGCTGCATTCTGAAGACATTTAGATGAACAGTTGCTGCGAGACTGCCCAGATGGCTGCACAGTATCCGAGTGTTACAGCTGTGCTCCAGCCACCTGGGCTCCAGGGGAACCAGCCAGTGTAGGACAGGCACCAGCCTGGCTGGAGAGGAGGGATGCTTAAAAGTTTAGGAATTCAGGCTGATTGCACACGTGGGCACCAGAAGATCCATTAGAGTTCAACCTCGTGCCACAGGACTGCGTCTTCCGGTAGGGTTGGGACGATTGATTTCTCTTCCRCTAAAAGAATTGATCTTGGCATTTAGAAGTGTTTTTTTCCTGAGYTCATGATCCTCACAGAGTAAATACATTTTAAAGGTATGGATGTTTGACACACTTTTCTCTYCAGCTCTGCAAAAAATAAAGGAGTTGATGATGTTTTGGTACTTCTAATTTAATCTTGCACAAGACACAGATTTTCTTCCTCTTGTGTGGTATGTGCTGGGTCCCCAGAATGAAGGAGGAATTGAGAATCTGACTCCATGTTTTTAGAAGRCCAATTTATGATTTTATGATATGATGCTATACTAAAACTATACTAAACTATACTAAAAATAGAGAAAGGATACAGACAGAAGGGTTAAAAAGATACTAATGAAAAACTGGTGGCTTGCCAGAGCCCTGATACAGCTGGACTGTGATTGTTTATCCAACATGTGAATTGCTTTTACTTAATGACCAATCTCCAGCCACATTCCAAAGCAGCAGARCACATGAGAAGCAATCAGATARTTATTGTGTTCATTTTTCTCTGAGGCTTCTTAGCTTCCCAGRAGAAGAAATCCAGGTGAAGGGATTTTTCCAGAAAATATGATAGTGATACTCTTGTTYCTAACAGGCTTTATTAAGAGAAGAATTTAAAGGAAGGCTTTRTTCTTACTCTAGTGCAGCAGGTGCTGTAAGTTTGGCTGGTTATTTTAACTTGTGATTAAAACAATAACTGTTTTCCAGTGATTTCCTGGAGGGATGAGGCTGGAAGGGAAGGCTSCAAGGGTGTGATCAGACCTGCCTCGCAGCACGGACCAAAGGCTATCTCCTAATAATCTCTGCAGGAAATCAAAATTCCTGTTTTGACAAGGGTATTCCTCTTAAAAAGACAGACTTTTGAGTGTGCTGGTAATAATACAAGATAGTAATTGTGTTCCCTAGAGTGGAACGCTCAAATAGAGAGCTCTGGTTCCACTGAATACTGATGGAGAAATTCTTGTGCAATGGGGAAGAGAAAAGTATGCAAAATAAGCAAAAGGCCTAATTTAGTTCGGTTAGAGGTGAGCACCTTTAAGCACATAGGTGGGGTTGTTGGAATTGATGGAATTATTGTTTTTCTAAATCATATATTTTTCCAGGTTTAGCTGAGTGGGGTTTGGGTGGTTGATTTAGAAATAGCTTCTTCATGTGCAGAGGACACGAACAAAAGGGAATAATCTGAGTTGAGTTTTGGAGAGGAATAGTTACTTCACACTAATCCTTCGGCTGGCATTTGCAAACGTAATTAACTGAAATTTAATTCAGTTGGTGTCAATTAACTTCCAAAGCCAGTTAAACTAAGCTGGAGACACACTTTTACTAAAGGCTGTAGCTCTGATGAGGTTGTGTAGCAATGTGCTSTTGCCAAAGGCATTCCTGTCCAGCACAGAGAAGACAAGCACAGCTCTGTCAGTCCAGCAGCTCAAAGGTGGGGTGATCACTGGATGGGGTGATTTGCCCAGCCTGGTAAGATCTKCTGAAAGCTCAGCCTCAACTAAAAGCCATCAAGATAAGACCACTGTCAGTGGCCGACTTGCTCTCCAGCATCTATTTCACAAAGGTTATTCTGCAATAGTTTATATGGATCTTTCAGGTGGTGGTATTAAAATGATGACTCATTCATTTTAAACATTACATTCAGAAGTGGAAATAGAAGGGAGACTTCAGGTATTCTCTTTCATATTTCAAGAAAAGAACAATAATCAATTTTTCAAAGCTTTTCTTCTCTGACTGCTACTGCACCCCAGAAAAACCAAACCACATATCTCTTGTCTGGGACTGTCTAATTCTCTGAATTTTGAGATGCTGACATGAATATTCTGAGTTAGGTATTGATTTTAAAGTCTTAGCAATAATTGAATGGGGACACAGACAATCTGTTCTCTTTTTCCATTGCATCTTGAGTGAATACTTCTCGTTTTATTTGATCTTTGACTGGAGTTGTACTGCTTTGGAAAGGTAATGTGTGTCATTCTTAAACTAATGGCAGAATAAATAAAATTAACTAATTACACAATTCCAGTTCCATTCTGATACAGTAGTTAGGAGAAAAATAGCATCTTTCAACATTCTTTAAAAGGTGTTTAATCAAAGACTGATGAGCAAGTACTGGCAAACTGAGGCTGCTTAATCACATCATAAAAATACAGAGAGAGTTTCTAGATGTGTACAATAAACATACATTTCCAGATAAATGTGTAATTTTAACTTTAAAGTMCCAATCTAGAAGAAGTAAATTTCTTCAATCTTGTGTTCCTGTGAAATTGTCCGAAATGATGTTCATGGTCAGATATTTTGCAAATAGAGCCCACAGTGTATTGGGGTGTGATACTACTTGCAAGTACTATTGTTGTCTCAGTTTCTGTGGAAACAGAGGGGCARATGTCACCACCACTGCTACAGGGAAGGCAACTGGATCCTTGAAAATTCTGCTATTCTGCCTTGGTCTATTACTAAAGATCAAAGGTTTGTAATGGCTAATGAATGTCTAGTGCACAAAACAGGAGCAGGGTGAAAGCTATAGAGTAAAAGAAAACATTAATGATTTACKTTTTTTATGGTATGGTGTATGGAAGACTCTGTAATTCCTGTTTGATTTTTTCCCTTTAAGTGCTTGCAGTGTTTTCTTTCCTGGTTTTGTGGCTCTTTAGCTGGGGTTTCAGGTGCAAACTAGACYTCTATCAGAGCGCATCAACCATTGACCCTGTGACCAGAACCATTGACAAGGCTCTAAAGGAGATCATAGTGCAGAAATGGGCTCAATAGGAGGCAGAAATAGCATTCTTTCTGATAAGATTAAGCCTCACAGGTTTGTCAATTTTAATTTTTTTAAGCCTCACAGATTTGTCAATTTTAATTTTTTTTAGTACATGGAAAAGAAATGGATATCGGGCATTCCCAATAATGCAGGTTACCTTAATATTTATCTTCACTAAAGCAGCTTCAAGAATGAAGATGCCCACTGATTTGTCATAGGTTGCATGTCCTTGCCATTGCATGGATAAAAATTGGAAAGAACATGGAAATGGATGATCAGTTTTCAAGTGGAGACTGTTGTTATTAGAGAGAAGCTTGTATTTGAGTCAGTGCTGATTAACACATGATCTTCAAGRTAATCATGGTCAAAATAATTCTGAAAGTGGATTGAACAGACAGGAGATGTTTTGTTGACAGTCCTAAGAATGTCAGTATATTAATGACCAAGGGCAACTTGAAAGAAATGCAGAGAAATTATTTGAGCTGAAGTCATTGAGTGAAAGAAATGGCAGATGTAACTTTGTGTAGATAAATGCGAAGTGATGAACGTAAGAGAAAAATAATACCATCTGTAAGTATTAAAAAAATGGATTCTGAGCTGTTTTTTTCAGTTAGGAATCAGATTTTAGCACTCTGATGGATGGTATGGCGAAAATATTAGCTCAATTCTCATTACTCTCCTAAAAATATATAGAATGTGTTAGATATATTGTGGAAAGACTAGAACAAATCAAACCCATCCAGAATCCTATCCATACTCCTGGTTCCTTCTGCTTCTGGGTATAGCTGGAAAAGTTACACAGGAAGGTGTAAAGCAAGTCCTGAAACCTCAGCACAATCATTGATACAGAGGAAGAGCCTTTAGAGTAGAAAAGAGGCTGCTGAGAGGGAATATARCAGAGAGGCAGAAGGAGGGAAGTTTGTTGGTTTTTTTGCCCTCCTCCAAWAGAAAAATTAAGGGATAGTGAATAAAACCAGCAGGTTCAGCACTGATAAAAAGCAATAGTTGATTACAGAGCTTGCAGAATGCTCCCCATGCTAAAAGTTGACATGAGTTCAGAAAAGCAATGGGGCAATTCCTCTGAAGGCTTGGAAATATCAAGACATTGTTTCTGGCTCCAGAACTCCCCTAACTGCAGTTTTCTGGAGATTAAAGGGATGCTTGGGGGAAATAACACAACATTTGTCCTGAACATGTAGTGTGCCAYATCCCACTGTCATGCTGGGCTGGCTGCTGGACATGAAGGATGTTTGATCTGTTCAATAGTTATATCTGGATGCATATGAAAAAAAAAAAGAAAAGAAACAAATGATCCCTGTCTTCTGCTTTGTCCCTTCCCTTTTCAAAAAGTCCCTATATATCAAAAGATGAAGAAAAAAAGCRAAGTCTTTGGCTTGTTTAAGGAGAACAGATTGTACAGCTTCTTATGCCAATTCCTTTTTGAAGTGCTGCCAAACAGACAACTGTGGGAACAATGGAAAAGGCTGAGTCCATTGCTTTTTCTCCTTTAAAATACACMCTTCTCAAAGCTTGTAAGCATTCCTGCTTTGCTGGCTGTACTGGCAAGTGCTATCTTCAATGGATCGTGGATTAGTGTTCATAAATTTAAGCTTAAAATTAAAACCTGAAAAGGTAATTTCTCCTATCTAACCCACAAGGGAATGGTGTTTTGTTCAGCCTGCTGGAGCAGTCTTTTTGTGAAAGCATAGCTAATCTGAAATACAAGAAACTGTATTGTTTCCCATTCCCTCTGCTAACCATTTTGTTAGGCTGTCCATCCTTTTACATTTCTTAGCAGGCTAAGAAAAAAGAGTTTAATTGCACAAAGGAGATCATTTGCACACAATTGCTTCTCCCRAGAAAATAAATTATTTCTAGTCTCCCTGATCATTTCTTCAAGCCTTTCTCCTCTGTGCCTCAAGCCTTGTGCACATGTTGGATTTGAGCTCCAGAGGTGCCAGTGACCTTGGGTATGAGCAGGGTGTGTTTGTCCCTTGCTGCCACCTGATCCTGTGGGGACCAAGCAGCAATTTCTTGTGGTCTGTCAGCATTAAGCAGGGAGTTTTTGCTAATATGGCAGGGTGGTTCCTCTTCATSCTCAGCCAAGAAGGTATTCTGGGGATATTCTCTTCAGAGAGAGGCACTGGCTGAACAGAAGTTTTGCAGTGGTAGGAGAAGACTGGTTTTCCATTAGATTTCAGTGGTACTTCCCAAATTCCCTGTGCTTGTTGGCATTTCTCTGAGACAGCTGTTCTCTAGCTCTCAGTTTATATTTTGTGATTTGGCTGGAGGAATCACTGCAAATGAAATAATGAAGAGCTAAACATTTGTCTTTGGTATTTCTAAGTTTGCAGAGCAAAGGAATAAGCTCAAGAAAGGCTGGGAATGGCTATAATTTATTGCTATTGTTATTATCTTTGCTTTCCAGACTCTGCAAACATTTGTCCTACCACAGGGACAGCCTGTCGCTGCCTTCTCTGAGCTGCTATGTGGGATTTATAAATTTCATTAGAATTGATCCCTCTTTCAGGGGGATTTCTTGTTTCTGTGAACAAGCAGGAATGCTTTCCAAGCTACCCAGCACCCAACAGTTTCATGTGTGAAGGGGCATTTTCTGAAGATTTTATTCTTTCAGTTTTCCTCCATTTTCTCAATTTTTCTAGCTTCCTTTTGTGTTTTCCTTTACCTGTCTCTGAGCACAGAGACAAAAGAGAGCACAGAAGAGAGGCAGATTTTGAAATACCTGTATATACTTCAAAGGCCTTATTTTTATACAGAATTTTTAGCTGTATTTCAGCAATGAGTTAATAGAAGGAAAAAAGGAGTGAGAGAGAAGGTYGTCAAGTTTTGTTGTTCAAGCTGATTATACCTTAAGTTTGGGTAATTTGTTGCAGTCTAAGAAGACTGGAATGGACACTTTTTTCCCGAGGTTTGTTTTTTTTCCCATCATGTGCACATAGTTGATTTCAATGCAARGGTAATTATTTCTTTGTTTGCCAGGAACATTCAAATTGCCATGGTTTCCACARAAAATGTGCTCAGACTCCCTGAAAGTAAGTACACAATAGGCTGTTACAKCTGCCTTTTCTACTGGAATTATTTWAAGCAAAAGTGATGCRCAGCAATTAACCCTTTGTGCTTGATGCACATCATAGTCAATCAATGGACACGTATCACAATAAAAGGACAGGATGAGAAATTTCAAGATTCACTTCTGAAAAGTGTCTAGTTGAACTTCTGGGAACTTCAATAATAGTCRTCTTTGAATAGCATATTGGATTTCTCAGAGGTTATCTCATGGATTGTATCAATAAAAATACTTTWTTTTAAACTCACTTTGAAAAATGGGGAGGTCAAGTTATAACTTGSAAGATTGAGATGCCACATGTGCTGCTGGAGACAATTCTCTTGTAAGTGTAGACTTTGCTGTCTTTCCTGAAACCTGGCCAAATCACAGGCCTCCACCTAACTCTGCTAAAATCAGCCCACCCTCTTCATTTGCCACACAGATAATTCCTATTTCCTGAGAAAAGGACTTGAACTCCCACTTGAACAAATACCTTTCAGCTGTTGTTTTTTACTTGAAAAAAAAAWAAGACTGAGATGTTTCAATCCAAAGCTGAAAATGGTTTTGAAAATTTCCAAGTGAGTGTATTAGTGAGCAGTCCTGAATTGGAGAGCATGAAAAACAGATGCTGAAGTGCTCCTCTTCAGGGTTTTGAGGCAAGCAGAGAATGCTGTGCTCTGCACAGAATTACATCTGACACTGGTTAAGCTTTAAGCCCAGGCTGACTTGAGATAATGGAGAAATTTCCATGATTGGGTTCATGGAGATGGATGCAGTATTTCAGGTACTGGTAAATAAGCAAGTACCTGAAAGGCAGCAGAGCTCCCTGGAAAATCCATTTATCTTCAGTGTAGAAGTATMCTGATTTAAAGGATCCTAATTGAAAAATAATAAAGTATTTTTAAAATATGCTTTCCATTACATTTTAATCAAACTACTAAACCTGCAAAATTTTCTGGTTTTTTTTTAGACCATTTTATGATGCAAGCATCTGTAAAGAAACCTCCCTGCTCTGTTAGGATCACAATAGATTTTTTCTTATTTGGTTAATATTCTGAATGCAAATAGGGTCTCATTTTCCCTATTTATTGGAAATCACTCAGGGTGTTGGTAGTTCACRTTCTTATTTACACTTCAGCTTTCTGGAGCACATTTTTTTACAGGGAAAGACTGAGTAAAGAAACACAAAGCCTGGTGGCTTGGCTGGAGTTTGTGCCTTGTGTACACACATGTTTAATATATTAGACATTTTCACATCTGGTAACTGTAGACTTTGGGGCTATGTTTGCTGTGACAGAATTTCTATTTCGACAAAAGAAGAGCAATAAGTTTAATGAATAGGAGAGGAAACAATGGGCAGGAAATGCAGTTGCTTTTGACAAGCATTTATCTTTTTAAGCTGAGCACATTTTCCTCTGTGAATCTCAGTGCCTCAGAAAGCTCTGCAGTGAAATTTGGGGCTGCTTTGACTGGTGAGGGAGAGAATGGGAGCTGTACATTCATGGGCCCCATCAAAATTAAACTATTAAATGACTTGATTGAATGTAGTGCAATGAAAAAAAAATCTCTGAAAACCCTCTGTGCTRTTAAAGGGCAGGGAAATAGGGTTCTCTGCATTCAGTATTCCTGCCTCTTCAAATTTAACTAATTGCTGACAAAATGTTTACTTGATATCTGAGATTGTTCTGTGTTGAGATTTAAATTGTGAGGCTGCTCCTGCTGATGCTGTTTTCCTAAAGACTTGAAATTCTGCTTGATAAACAAACCCCTTTTACAGATCAGGTGCTTCTTGCACTTGACTGCATCAGTGATTCAGATAATGACTTTGATAGGGGATTTATTGTGTTTTAATGTAACTTACAGCTGGGGATTCTTTTTCCCTTCACAAGGTAATTCATGCAGTGTAGTTATGGTAACTAATGTTGATTAGCTGTCAGACAGGACCTTGGTGATGCTGGTGAGAGTGGGATAGGAGAGAGCTTCTGGGAGACTGTCTTGGGTTTCATGCTCCTTTGAGGGGGATTGTGCTGTTTGGTTCAGCTTGCAGCAGTGATTAGGGCTTTCACCTGGGCAGTAAGAGATCCAAAAGGTCAAAAAGCCTGTGGTAAGGACTGGAGAGATTTGCAACTGGATCCTAAATAATGCTACCTGTTCCCATCAGCTCTACTACAATGYATATGATCTCTAATTATGAAACTCAAGGAAAGGGCTTGGGCTTCCATGGAAAATTCAGTTTCTGCAGAAAAGCACTGAAAATATTAAACCTTTCTCATCAGAGCTAATACTCAGCACTCAGAAAATTGATTTGAGTTGAGCAATAGTAACTCCAGGCAAATCCTGGGAAGAGATGGCTCAGGGGGACCTCATAAAGATGTGCAGGCAGGAAATCAAGAAGGTGAAGCCAGGCCATTTGTGCCTGGAAAGATGGAGGCTGGAGCCATGGGAAGAGGAAGGCATGCAAGAAACTGCAGGTCCTGCTTGTCAGTGGAAGTGTCCCTGCTCTGCTCTGCTCTGGGACCAGCAGTGGAGGCATATCCATCCTTCATGGGGACAGGAGGACAGCAGGCAGGCGCAGGTCCTGGCCCTGTGTACCGTGTATATCTTGGTGAAGAAATAAAACCCACCAGGAGCTCAGCAAGGTAACTTATTGCAGCGAGAGTTTTGAGAAATGTTCCCGATAAAGCCTTTTTGTTGGGTTTCTACCTGTGGCAGAATCAAAATGTGATGTGTTGGTGCAGCACAGAGACAGGGCAGTTCATGTGCTTGGTGAGCTGGAGTTAGATTGCTCCTGGCATGATTTGTTACCTGGCATGTTTTGCCAGACAGTCAGTGTTTTGTATATGTATTTACCCAAATTTCTACGTTTTAGTTCACTTCCATTTTATTACCATAAACTGATTATAAAAATGAAACTTTTCTGAATAATTTACTAACCCTGAATTGCCCATCTCTTTGCCAATTTTCCTTTGCTACATTCCTCTTTTCCATCCTCTTTAGATTATTTGCTAATAGTTTAGGTATTATATTTGCTACTTCATCTTCTAATTTCTAATTTTAGATCTAATTAGGTTGTCTGGTTTTCTATCATTACTTTCCCTCTTCTCAAATAACCTTTTATATTTTAGACCCCTTCCTTTCTTTTGAAAGCAGCCTTAAAGCCAATTCTATGTAATTGGGAGCATCTCAGAATGCATCCCTACTCAGTGCTCTCAAAGTTGTGGCTGCTTTTCTCAAAGAAAAAAATGCTGTTCTAAGCATCACTGCTGCTTAGAAATGTTGGTAAGGATTCTTTTTTTTTTTTCCTCCTTAGAATTCTCATCAGAGGTTTGGATCTCACTGGCCATCACTGTTAGATGGGGGAAAGACAACTAGAGCATGGCCCTTTGCAGGAAGGTTAATATTCTGAGAATTAGTCATCCAGCAGTAACATAACAGCTCAAATACACTCATGAGACCTGAATATTCTGAAGCAGCTCTGCAAGCACCATGCTGTGAGTCATACATGCTATRAAGCCCTAGGACAGGGTAAAGGATTAAACTACTGCTTCATTCTGTCTGGGGCTGGCACTTGCCAATGTGAGAATCTGAATAATCTCTGTCATTAGGCTTTGCAAAATGTAGTTGATGGTTGTTGTGGCCTTGATAGTCTAAAGGAGAAGGAGATATAAAGATAAAAAGGAGATGCAGCCCAGAGTGAGTGTCCTTTATCAGCCAAATGGGCAGAGAGGCACTGGCAGTGCCAGCTATGTCCAAGGTTCTTGTTTGGCTAGGTATTTGGGCCTTGTGATGGTATTTTATATCAAAAGGTAGGGTAAAACAGGAATTCTGAGCTCCTCTGAAGTTCACCTAGAGCGTTGTGCAGTGTCCTCCATGAGGCACTGTGCTTTAATTTCTTCTGTTGTGCTYGTCTCTCTGCACTAACTCGTCTCTCCCTCTATTTGTTGGTTAATGAAGAATAGACACTAAACCTCCCAGCCCAGTGGATTTGGTTTTATTTGGTTACTTGTACCCTATAAATCTTCCCAATATTTGTGTGTCTGTCTTGCAGGGATTTACTGCAGGATAAAAACCTCTGTGGAGCAATAACACTAGACAAACCTTAAATTTAATTTTATATATATATATATATATATATGTATATATATATATATATAAAGATACAGTGCTTTGATCCTCTGAATCAGCACTATCATGCAAGAGCAGCCTTGCAGACAATGACCAGTGAATGAGCAAAACCAGCAAAAACAGGTGAGTCATTAATGGCTGCATTTAATCTTTGATTCTGCAAATATGGCTCCACCTAATGCCAATTGAAACTGTTTGTACATGCAAACCCCAGACTGCAAACCTGATTGGAGACGGAGACTGAGACTGCAGTAAGTTACCAAAGAAAGAGAGAATGTTTATTAGAAAGACATCTAGAAAAGACAAATTAAGGTTTGTGATTTGTTTAGGGCCATATAAGCCAACTCAAACAAGATTTTAAACCAAACAAAAAACCACAACACAAAAAAATCCAACAAAACYCCAAACCAAACATGACAACAAAATCCCAGCAAAATAAGGAAGCAAATAACCTCCCCAGGCCTAAAATGGCTGGAATTGACCATGAGTTGTTGCTGAACATTGTAGAAGTTCAGTTTTTCATTCATCATTTATGTAGCTGCCTGCCCAGACTGGAATGGAAGYGATGAAACAGACTGACCCTCTGGAGAGCAGCAGAGCTGGGCTTGAGAGATGGAAACCAAGGGACTTTGCTGACAAATAAATTCAGCAGAGTACCTGACAGTATTGAAAGGCCAGAGATGCCCCAATAACGCTGCTCATCAGACTCCTGTTTTGTCTCTGTGCTCCATGTCCCCTCCTGGGAGGGTCATTGCACTTCTTTCCTTGCATGGCTTCTTGCACAGCAGCCACTTAACCATGCCAGGTGGATAAGAAAAGTCACTTTAAATGATCTGCTCTGTGCCTGAGGTATGAGAACAACTCACAGCACCTCACAAGTAGATGCATTCAGTTTGTAGGTAGTATGAAACTCATTATGGGCTGGCAGGARGGCTAGCTTCCATCTCCCCTCTCTGCGGATTAATCTCTGTGTGAAGACTCACCACTTATACACAGGTTTTTTTTTTTTTAATTTATTTAGAGATCTGGAACTTCCTATGCAAAATGCTCTAATTGTATTTTATGAAATAATAAGTTTCACCTTGAAACCAACTAATGAAGAAAAAAGAAGCCCAGGTGTACATTTTGAGTTGACAAGACAGCTGATTGTTTAATCTTCCATGAGTCTGTGTCTATTAAAGGACTTGTGTTTTGCTGCTCTTCTTTCAATTACAGAAATAATTCTCTCTCCCAGGCACTGAGTTTGAATCTTTTCCAGAGGTTTTTAATGACTTGAAAGCTGACAGAAATTACTTAACATTTTAAACTCTCCTTCCAAAGCCAAGAGGGTCTTTTAAGAGCCTGTAATATTTTTTATGGTCATGCTATATTGCCTCTTGATTGAAAAATTCTCTGAAAAAGGAAGAGGTAGGGACAGAAGATGTAGGTAGCAAAGGAGACATAATTTTTTGTATTTTCCTTGACTATAGAAGGSTTTTTATACTTTGGTACCTGATTAATTGAAAGACAGTGGAACTGTGGGAAGGTGGAGGATCAGGACAAAACCTGGTGCAGCAGGCTGTGAATGTCAGTGAATACAAACTGTTCTTTGCTTGCTTTCTATGATTTTATTGACAGTAGGCTGGAACTTTTCCCTTACAAAATGTATTGGGATATATGTAKCTACCCATTCTTTTTTTGCAAAGACTTCTGGGGCTTTTTTGGCACCTGTGTGCAGAGGTTTTAGAATGAGWAAGAGTTCATGTGCTTAAGTCCTGATCACTGTGAAAGAGCAAGGAAMTAGGACATGAACTACTGATGTAAGGTGGTGTACCTGCCCTGTTCCAGAGGAATTCCAGGTTGTAATAACTAAAGGAGGCCTTTTCTCTGGAGATTTGATGGTGTTTTTGTGCTTTCTTGGGTATCTCAAGCTAATGGGCTTGTCTCACTCAACATCAGTCTGAGCTGGTTGATCTGTGTTGATATCACCACACTTTCATGACTTTTCCTGCTGCCTTTCTTCCAGAGGTCCCAGTTTGTTCCTATAGCCAGATTGCCCAGGATGGGGGTTGAGCTTGAGCTGGTGTTAATGAATTGTCCTCTACCAACATGGGTTACTTTTTTGTACTTCCAAGGCTCCCTGCAGAAGAGAGTGGATTTTTGCATGTCTTGAACATTTCTATGTCTTGTATGAATATTTTATAATCTCACTGAAATGTGGTGAGAAATAGCTTTGGGTGGTAATCTCTGCTGAATGGCATCTAAATACATAGATGCTTTGTTGATATGGAGATTTATCCTATAAAACATTGTTCTGTGTGGATCTTTTTTTTCCTGATGATATGAGTGGAAGGATACTGAGTACTTAATTTGCTTTTATTACTAGAATTTAAGTTRTATTCTGAGATATGGAAGAATTTTATCCCTGAAATGTAAAATTCTGGATATGAGTCTTGCAATATGGAGGTGTTTTTCAGGACTGGTTCTTTGTGTACTCAAGAAAATGCTAGCAACAAAAAGGTCTTGCTTTGAGGCAAAACCATCAGGGGCTGTTTGTATGCTCATAGATTTTTTTTTCCTGTTTGCTTTGCCTACTTACTTTAGGAGATGAGAAACTTTTTTTTTAKTTTTGATACTGGAGAATTACATCAATCCTTTAGGCAGCTACCAAAAGAAAAGAAAAAGAAAGCCTAAGCTGTAACATATAAAAAGGGATGCCAGAGGAATGGCCTTGTTTTGTTACCTCAATAAGTATTCATAGTGTTTTGCTTTTCCTTATTGTCTCAGTGATGCTTAGATAAGTAAATAATAATGATTTGCTCTTACACAGTGCTTTTGTCCATACAACTCAGAGATGGTTATTAAAAAACAGTTTGGGGTTATTGCCCTGTTTCAAGATTGAGAAACGTAGAGGTGAATTGAGTTTCTGAAGGTTATCCAATGTGAGAGAGCTGGCAGAGAAAYTTCTGTCAGTGTCATTTTTCATAAGGAAAAGCTGATTCACTGAAACTGAAGCCTTTCATGGAAATTCATTAGTGTCCAGGAAACTCAGCATCTCCAGAAGCTGAGGAAAATGTCMCATGCTGTAGCAAGGAGCAGCTGGGAGCTTGGTGGCAAGGACATCTGGTGTGGACAGGGGAGACCTGTGAGGTTTCACTTTTGGAACTGTGGTGGAAAGGGATTTCCATCTGTCCCTCTCAAGGGAATCTCCCTGTCTGTAGGTGTGGAATGCTGCTTGGTCATCCCCCCAGGTCACAGCACAGCCTTTCTCAGACAGCTCAGCCAACAGTGGGTCTGCTGAAGGGTTCCAGTCTTCCCAAATGTGCTTCCATGGTTGATCCTTGGTGGGGATTGGATTTTCTGTGTGYTAAGCACTGAGTGGATTTTACACCTTTTATATCTTTAGTGTGTAGGGAACACAAAAAAAWTTACAGCCATGAAAACTCTCTTCTATGTGGCTGCCATTTTTGCATGTGTTTCTRTTTCTAATTTGGTAACAGAAAGTTTTGGAGCAAAGGAGAGTGTGAGAACAGGATAGATGGGCACAAACATACTGTAAGATCATACATGATATTTTCCTCATGAAAGAACCCCAGGCAGAGTCATGAGAGAGGGTATTGATTTTACCATGACTCTTCTAGAAAACTTTGGAAACAACAACCAACCAAATGTTCCACTTTTCAGTCCACTAACTCCACTGATGATCTTGGACATGGGATCATGTTCACAAGCAGAGAGGGTGGTGGCTTTTTGCCAAGGAAAAGCTGAAAATAAAAATCCAGACTGAACCTCTCAGGTTGAGTGTTTCACATGGCAAATTCTGTCAGACTAGAAAATACAAAGTTCAGACTGGATGTGAAGTCACTATTGCATTTGGTATATGTAAGCCTGAAGACAAGAGAATCTGTTTTGCTCAAAAATGCTGGAGCAGCCATTGAGCTTTGGGATAGAYATCTGGAGGCAGCTTGACTTGACAAAGAACAACATGATAAACAAAAAATAGCTACTTATTTTCAATAATTTAGATTGAAATACYGAAGAAGGGTTTTATTTCTGTGTCTTTTGAAAAAGTGTTGGCAGTCTCACATAAGAGAATTCTCCTCCAAGCATTTTTAGCAACAGGTACCCATCACTGGAAAGTGCTGCTGGTCCCTCTCTGCCTTTAAAAAGATCCTTGCTATTATCTAATCAGTAGTAAACTGCCCAAGATTCAGTATAGCAGCCTCCTTGACTGTGAACCTCATTATAACTTCTTCCCCATATTGAAAGTCCACCTCTTTCTCATCTTTGTCTTATATTTGTAAATCAATTCCTGCTATGGGAGAGTATTACACAAATTTTAAAAAAAAAAGTAATTGTGCAGCTGCATTAATCAAAGCAGTAGTGTGCTGAAGGAAATGTCAGGCCTATTAGCTTGTCAGTGATCAGTGGCAGAAAAGCTGCTTTCAGCTAGTTTGCATTGTTTCTTTGACACTAATTAACAGATTTGCTACATTTTAAAATATGATAAAAGGGAGAGGGGGCAAGACCTCAAGATGTGTGTTGCTGTGGTGGRAGTGGAACAGCCAGTCTTGCACATGTGAGGATCTTTAAGATGGTTGTCCTGTGTCTCTTTCTTTGTTTGCAGTATGGGCGATTCTTAGGAAGTAAAAGTCTTCAGCAAGGTATCAGACAGGTCCCTCTTTGTTCAAGGAGGAGTTTTGGGCTGCCTGGACAGATGGGGACAGCAGCAAGGGTTCAGAACAGGCTGTGCTTAAGCTGTATGGTGGCATCTGACTGTGCTGTCCAAGTGGACACTGCCACAGGTCTGGCTCAACTGTGCCAGGAGAATGCTCTTGGATTCATCTTCTCACCCAGTCCCAGTCCTGTGTGAATGGCCTGTTCAGTGTGTGCAAAATGCTGGCTGTAATCGCCTTGAATAAGGAGAGCAGGAACCTTGCTGTGAACCTGGGTGCTCTCTACACTTCCTATTATCAGAAAGCTCTGAGAGAAAGGCAAACTTGCCACTCTTTATCCACCCTTGCTGTGGTTCATTCTCTGAGCAGCTGAAAGACAGAATCCTACATGGATTTCTGAGCCCTGTGAGGAAAGAGAAAATCATGAGCTGTTTGGGTTTAGTGAGTTATTAGGGAAGCCAGTCCACTGAGCACCTCATCCATCACGGGGCTCTTCCCTCAGCCCCTGTTTAAACAAGATATCCACACACCATCTCCAGGAATCTCTCCCAGCAAAGCAGAGGAGATGCTTGCTGCTTTSCTTGGCTGTGGGAAAAGGCAGGGGCAGTTGCAAAGCACAGCTGAACAGGAGCTTGTGCTGACAAACAGAACAGCTGCTTGCCAGAGGKGCTGCTGGATGAGAAAAGCCCAAGGGAGTGGACTTAAAGGTGACTTAGAATCAGAATTAGGAATGGACTTGAGAAAGATAATTGCAAATGCTTTGGCCACTAATTTTGTGGCCATTCAGAGTTATGTTGTAATCCATGCTTCCCTTTCCAGAAACTCTGGTGTTTTCAACATGTAGGCAAATGGGTTCCAGGGTATTTTTTGTTCTCTTTCATGGATATATATACACATATATTGAAAATAATAGGTCAGAGTTGAGACAAGTAATTTCAACAGTGAAAAAGTCACAATGAAATTCTTCGTTTGCYTCAGTTAGGACATTGTTTTATAAATATTCCTTCAAAGTGAGGAGTAAAATTTTCTTCATTACTGCTTAGATTCCTGTGGGATTACTTAAAGATAAGCATATATTTAATTGCTTTTGCTGGATAAGGATATTCTCAGCTCTGAAACTGCACCTGAGCTATGACATGTAGACAACGGCTGTTCTATTTTCCCATTAAGYGACTGCATTTATTCTTCACTTTGACAACTCATAAACCTACCATGAGTCACAAGAAGTTTTTGCCATTAAATTCCCCATTTTTCTGATACATCTCAGGGTGGAAATAGAAGTTGCATTACACATTATGTATCTTGTAGTCTCTGTAAAGGTAATTATGAGTTGAAAATCAATGGGAAATGAATCAAAATATCTTTTATGAGTTCCTAAAAAGGACAGTACAAGCTGATACACATTTAAAGCTATTTAGCATTTTTTTTTTAAAGATTGTGCCATATCAAAGAGTGTTGAAATGAATCCTTCCCACCTTTTGGTGGTSTTTCTGTGCCAGGCATTGTGAAGGGTACTGAAAGTGTGTCCTTCTGCTCATGAGAACAGCATACTGCTCATAAAAAATGCTTCMCCTCCTGGGCTGGCAATTTGGTACTTCTAGCTAGTTATTTTCAAATGGGCTTTTTATCCAAATCCAAATAAACTGGATTTTATTGAATTCAAGTATAAAAAAAATGCAGGAAAAGCTTCAAACCCCAAAATGTTCCATAAGAAGATACTGAAATATCTTGATTTAAGGGGCATAATTTAAGAAGCCAGCCTTTCTCCTCCTCCTGGTTCCTCAATGGGGATAAAAGGACTTTATCAGAAGTGATGCTCTGAGGGCCTTGTTACAGGTGCTGCTCTGAAGCACCCTTCAGGAGAACTCCTTTCTTTCTTTCCKTTATCTGCAGGGATGTTAGCCTCCTCACAGAAGTTACCTTTTGGCATTGTAAATCCAAGGCAGCAGGARCACCTCCCAAGGGTGGGGAATAAAGCTGGGCAGGTAGGCCTGCTGCCTGAAAAGAAAGAGAAGATGGATGTCCACATCTGCTTCTGGCTTGCACYTGGGCTTGAAGGGATGCCATGTGAAAGTCATCAGCAGTGTTATATTTAGTGCATATTGGTTGCCACAATTGTTCAGGTTGGGAGCTACATTAAAACAAACACACAAGAAGGTTTGTGTGGACTTTGTTCTAGATGAGAAACCAACATGAGAAAATAGAGCTGGCAAATCTTATTTTGCTCCATATGGCACATTCCATGTGACCTTTCCTTTTGGGCATTCGCAAAAAGCAGGAGTAGATTTGTTGGAAGTTTTCCCACCAGCACAGGGAAATGTAGAGTGTGTTCCCTCTTGAGAAGGCTGGGCTAAAGAAGACCAGTCCCCAAATTCACCTTAGGCCCCTGATGCAAGCACCTGTTTGGGATCAGGCAGGGGCTGTATTTGAAGGTGGGAGAGTTTCTGTGCGAGCAAGAAACATGCACCTTGTCAGAAACCCCTAAATGAAGCTCATTGAGATGGTGGCAGAATAAGCATTGCCTGATTTATCTCCTGGCATTAACATCTTTTCCCCAGCTTAATGGCTGCTAAAATTTTAATTTCCACTCAGCAGCAGGYTTTTCCAGTGTCTCCCTCTAAACCACGAAGGGAAGTTTGTGTCCTGCTGCAAGGAGCAGCATGGGCTTAAAGTAGGTAAGTGGTGTCGTGGGAAAGATGGTCCTGTGACTCTTGATGTGTAGATAGAAAATGGCTGTAATTTGGGTATGTTTTATTCTGGACAGTGGCTGCTACCATTGTCCAGTAAGTGCTGACTCAAGTGCTGCAAGTTCTGCTCCTGATTACTGACAGGGCTTGGGTGCAGTCCAATCAATGCTGCACTTCCAGCTCAGCAGTTTCAGCCAAGTTCTCTTAGGGTCAGTTTTGTGATGGCCAAAGCGTGGAGCCTCAGTGGCAGAGAAGCAGGTTTGACAACTTCCTCTGCTCCTGTCCCAGCAGGGCATTACCCAGTGACCCTGTGCCCTGCTCTGTAGCTCTGGCTTCTCAGCTGGATGAACACTGATTCCTGRTAATCCTTGGAGGGCCTGCTGGGAGCACAGGTTAGTCCTTTGCTCTCCAGGGGAATTTCAGGTTTTCCTCAAGTACACGGAGTTAAATCCACTGGCCATGACCAAAGCCAGCTCCTTGGGATAATGTACCAAAATAAAACCAATCTGCTGTGCCTCCTAAAATTCCAAMCAGTGCAGGATGTCTCCAGACCCAACCTGCCCCCACCACMRACTCAGGCTGCCCTGGCAGTGCCRAGCACCTCCTGCAAACTGACATCAGGGAACAGGGCTGGTTGCTTTTGATTCCCCTGGAAAAGGACCAGAGTTTGTGTCCAGTGGCCTCCCCCACCCCAGGGAGTTCCTGGGTTGCTGCCCATGCTCACAAATATCTCCTATAATGGATGTCATTGCAGCAAATAGGCAGAGAAAACCTTTGGCTARCTGCTGCATGGAATTAAGGGCCAGATAAGGCACTTTCTTGCAGAGCAGCTCTGAAAGTCTTTGTGTTGTAAATTAGGGCTTAATGTTTTGTTGAAAAAAAAATAAGCATTTATTGCTTTTTTATTTGTTGGCCTTGCAGATTCAGCCCAGCTGTGGATGTGTGAGCTGGAGTCTGCTTGCAGGTAGCTGTCAGAATGCTTAACTTCGAGCTTTTAATTGAGAATCATTAATTGTTTCCTTGTCTTTACTGTTACTGGGACATCACATACTCAGAGTCTCAGAAAACTCAGAGTTTTCAGGGCTGGCAATTAGGAAAACCATCTTAAATTAGCCAGGTTGATTTGGAAGGCAGAGAAAGTAAACACATCCCTGCTTTTTCACAAGGGATGCCACCCTAGAGAGTCTAGTCATGTTTTAATTTGGAGCAGTGCCTTTGGAGGGTGGTAGGCAACACCTCATGGTACAGTAAAGGATGATTCCCTGTCATCAATGGCTTTGGTTTAAAAAAATAAATAAATTAATGAATGCTTTTGTGAAATCAAGAAATGAAAGAAAAGTGAATAAATACTAAAACTTCTCTGTACCATAGCAATAATCTGCATTCCTTTCCCCTTCAGGGTAAAGGAAGAATGCCTGTAGAAGTAGCATTTGCTCTCACTCACAGGTGCTGTGTTGCTGAATGGAATGAGAGCAGCTTTCAGAAAATCTGTGTTTTGTTCCAGRGTGCTAAACTGTTTGGCAAAGGATAAATCAATGACAAGATCTCCTACACAACTGGCATAAATGTAAACTGCACTTYAGCAGTTTATTTGTATTTTTAATGGATTGCATTACTGGTGAATTAAAATTTGGCCTCTGCCAAGATTTCAGTGGTGGCTTTGACTTTGACTGCCAAGGAGACCAATGGAATCTGGAAATGAAATTGAGATATAGCCTGAAAACACTGCAGAGCAGAAGAGGAACAAGGGCAGATGCACACCAGCATTCCTATTGTAAAAAATTCCTATATTGCAGAGATCTCCTGCTAGTTAGACATAGCAGAGTATTAAGTCTCATGAAATCTCATGTCTCCTTTGGATAAAGCTGAGGATAAGACTTCTTTTTTTTTTTTTTAAATTTCAGTTGTGATTTTCATGGAATTTGTCTTAATTTTATTGCCCCACACCCTGATTTGGTAATAGAAACAATTAGAAAATAGCATTAAAAACTGTTAAAGCATTAACGTATTTGCCTTCTTTGCCAAATTTGTTTCTCAATCAAACAGAAGGACTGTCTATGTAAAAGAAAGAAATGGCTAGGGCCAAACCTTGGGATCACAATTTTGGACAAGTTTTGACTGACTTTCAAAGCCAGTTAAGTCCTTTTATGTCTTTGCAGRCATTTTCTGTGGTGGACATCTCCACTGAGTGTATTCTTTTTGAAGTTMTTGAGCATTCTGGCTGTCAGATGTCTCTCCTTAAATGCTTGCTTAGTATTCCTGTAGATCTGTGAGTTTTTTGACAGTGTCCTRGACCTTGGATGCCTTTCCTTATGTAAAGTAACCTGAAGCACTCATCCTGAAGGAACAATCTATATAGATTAATGGATTTCCTGAGTACCTTCAYGGTGTTCAATTATAGATTAGCATTAGCTGATGGGCACATTGAAGTGTTATGTTGTGGTTTGGGCAGTYTGGTGTGGTTCTGTATTTCTCCCTGTCAATAGGGATGCCAATAACAGCAATTTAAGAGGAAAAAAGTGGTTTGKTTTTTTTTTGTTTTCTAGAGAGCACATAAACGTTTCTGCAGGTAATGAGTTCACCCAACATAAAAATAAATATTAAATTAGCACCCTGTCACTTATATCAGTGCAGACTTTGATGTCATAATTTATTAATTTCTTGGCTCAGAGTTCAAGTCTCTTAAAGTATCATTGATGGACTTTCTGCTAGAGCCTCTGCCTTTTGCCCTTCCTCATGTTTGCTCTGAGCTCCTGTCTGGAAYGATAGCAGCAGAAATATTCCCTTGGCACAGTTGCAAAGGCTTTTCAAGAATGCTCTTGATTGCCAAGGTTTTATCTTGCTCCTTTAGTGCAGTACCTTTATTTTCACTGTAGGGCAAGAGCTCAGGCTGCCCAGCCCCCTGGTAGGTGCAGCTGGTGCTGTGTGATGCTTCCTCTGCCCACATTCAGGACAGGTACTGTGAACCTGTGGAGGGTTCAGGTCCCTCAGACACACTGGGAAATCCCAGTGACGTGAAAACACTCCTCCTCTGATCTCTATTTGGAGTAATATCTGGAAGTCTTTGGATTTTCTTTGATTGATCTTCTCATTAGCCCCAATTTTCTTTCCATTGCATTGGTCAAGAGGATTGATCTTCATTCAAGAAATGTCTCTGATATTGCTCCTCTGTATGAAAGTGCAGCAGTGGATGTTCATTGAGTGCTATACAATTTCTGCTTTCTATATATGGATTATAAATAATTGTGCTGTTGTTCTGTGCACTTGCAGAGGTTTAAATGGGCACTATTATGAGCTGCATATTTTAAAAATTTATATCTAAAAGTACTTAGTGAAGGAAAGTTGGATGTGTAGCTGTATGAAAATCTACCTTTTGCCCATAATTTGTGGAAAGACAGTAGTGCTCATATTATAATGCACATAGAACAGCCAATGACTTTGTCTGGAGCTCAGCACTTTGCAGTAATCAGCCCCATGTTTCATCATGATGATGCCCTTGCAGCTTTCCCATCTCAATTTTTCTGTAACTAATATAATCCAAACTATATTATCCCATTAGGAGGCTCATTTTTTTCCTCCAACAAGCAGCATGCACCTGCCTGCTTACCATGAGGAGAGCMGTGCAAGTGTTCTCCCTCTATTGTTTCCATGTTAAAGGAGATAATTCAGGCTGTAAACAGGGAAAATTGAGCTTGTTGAGTTAAAATGAACACATTAATTCTTGAACAGAGCCCTGCTTTATGATTTTCCCCTTCATTACTCATTTTGCATATCTTGGCTGTGTCTGCAGTGGTTGGGGAGAGGCAGCCTCAGAGTGTGATTTGGAGCATGACTCTCAGGCCCTGTTTGGAATAAACAGGCTGTTCCTTTGCACCAGCAGTGCTGGGGCACAGCCCCAGAGCTCAGTGGTGGCATCTCCAGCCAGGCACACCAGCTCCTGGGTGGCTCAGGGTGGAGGGGAGAGACAACAGCAAAGAGGAGCTGCTATGATTTACAAAATGCTCCTAAATTACAGTAAGTAATGAATTGCCAGTCAGGCATAATGCCAGGGTTGAGCTGATGGGAGCTCTCATCACAAGTGATATAAATGCAGCTGTGTTGTCAAAACTTGGAGGTGTCACACAGCCTTTTGAACAAGGAGTAGTGTGTTACAACAAAGCAGTTCTTTTTCTCTCCTTTCCCACCTCCAAGATTACATCTTTTCTGTTCCTTCAGAGCCAGGCAGCTGGAAACATTCTGTGCTATTCCCATCTACAACATACAAAGTTAAACTTGCAAAGAGAAATGATGCTTGGGAAGTCAGAATTTAGACGATGTAAAGAGTTGAAAGACAAAAATGTTAAATTTAGCTAGCATGATGTGCATCCTAGAGCAAGTGTGGCTCAGGTTTTCACAGCAGGACTCTGAAAACAGGTCTTCTTCAGGCATTTGAATAGCCAGAGAAGCCATTGGAAGCCCAGTGTCAGGTTGGCAGATGACTTGCCAATTAACAGCATCCTTAATGAACTCCTATAGTGTCTGMATTTATTCTTCATATTTTTATGTGAATGTTTCAGCAATCCTGAGTTTTGGGCTCCATGATGTTTCTGTTAAGAGGGCACAGGCTGCTCAGATAAACCCATGACTGAGAGACTGAAACACCCCTGTTGAAAACTGCTTGTAGTGGCCATCTGCTCTCTAGCTCTGTGTATGAAAACTTAATGTGGAGATAGAGCTGGTGCCCAAGGCAAAGAACTTTTGAAACAGGATTGGATATTTTCACTTTTCAAATTGTTCACAGAAATTGTTAAATACCTTCTCAAACACCCTTGGGAGCATGGATGGTGTTTGAATTTGCTCTGTGTATAACCTAAACACACATTTCAGCAGCAGCTCATAGCCAACATTACATGGTGTATTTGCTTGGTCAACAATGACCAGGTTTTTTAAAGATTTCATCTTTCACAAGCAGGACTAAAAGGACTGATACTGTTTTCCTTGCTTGCTGAGGTAGGAAAGTTACAACCAGGCTGTTGCCTTGTGAACTGGGTACCTGGTGCTGAGGATTAACACCTGAGAATCTGTTTCTCTGCACAATCCTAAGAACTGGTCTTGAATTTCTTCTCCCCTTTCATTTCTCACAGGTCAGTGTCCCATGTTGTAGAGAAGGCTACCCTGGATTTTGCCTGTTGACCAAATTTCTTGCCTTGGCTTGATTTTGCAAGCCAGAGATGTCTGTCTGCAGCATCCTTCCCATGACATTCCAGGTGAGTGTTCCTTGGGGCTTGAGAGTAGTTGTGAGTCATCTAAGGAGAGTTCAGATAAAAAACTCCCGAGTGCAATTGTTGGTTTTAAAGTTTGTTGTTTTCTAATAGAATTCATGTTCCTCATACACAGTGTCTAGCAAAAGTGTGTGTGCTGCTGAAAGTTTCAAGCTAAGGTTAATGAGAGCCTCATAAAATCTTATGAATCAGCTCCTGAACAGAGCTGATGTTTCATCATGATGTTTCACCTTCAGAGTCCAGGATCAAAAGCACCAYAGAAATCCTTGCTCTGATGTCTCTATTGAAAAGACAGTATCATTAGTGCATTTTTCTAAGTGCTAGTTCTCTCTAGTGTGCATTACCATTAAAACTTCCAGTACTAAAATCTATATTACTTTCCTTTTGAAATGAGGTTTCCCTCAGTGCCATCCCTGCTTGCTTGAACTGTGAATGATTAGCTCTGCGTGGAGCATTTTGTAACCCTCCTCACGGAGGCAGACACATGAAAATAAGCRTTACCATCCAGTCTGTTTTGCATACTGTAGCTGGGTGTAATTCCTGAGCCTGGGATTCACTGCTCTGCTGACCCTGACTGCCCCAGTGGGCTCTGGGCAGGTTTTGTGACAGTTTGAACAAATGTAGTGTCAAAGGATTGCAAAGGTTGCAGTTGTTATTTCTGTTAYACAGGATAGAAGAACAGGAAACTCCTACATAATATATACACTGTTAGTAAAATGTGTCCTTCTTTGAAGGACAATCACTTGAGGGCCTCTCCTTMTGAAGTGATTAACTCATCACTTTCAGATTATTCTCTATGGATCCCTGTTGGTCTATTAGCTGCTGCTAAGAGGTCTGAGAAAGGTAATTAAGGAAGGCAAGAATATTATTATTGTTATGCTGACATTGGGGGATCCATAGGGAAATACCTAAGGGTCTGAAAATCAGCAGAGCAGGAAAAACACCCTGAAACCCACTGAATGAGAATTTCTAGGGAATATATGGGCACACCCTGTGTTTTCAGGTCATTCTAATAGGAAATGTTTCATTTGCCTCAGCAGATTGAAATTTTGTAATCCCATCATAGCTTGGAGGCATTTTAAGKGTAGATGTGRTAAAAGGTCACATTWACTTCTRTGTTCCTGGCAGAAAATAACACTGAATGACTGAAATACTGGCCTGGTAACTTATATAAGCTTTTGGGAATAATGAAAACTGCTTTTTTTAAATAATGCTCTTTGTAACTGTTCTGCAAAGCACAAGCTTCTCAAACAGGTGCCTGGTATGTCTGTGGCAAGGATGCATAAAGGGAAGAAAGAAACAGTGTCATATGCTTGTTTGACATAAGTCTACTCTGCTTTATTGGGGCTTTTTAGTGAAGTGTGCAGATATGCTTTATCAGGATTTAACCAGGAGGACTCAAACAGCAAGGGGAAATTGTTGGTTTCTGCTTGTGTCTTGAGAATGTCTGGAAAGAACAGGTCTTACAGARACTTTGGTGACTTTGTGTGCTGAAGTGGGGAATGGGAAAGGATCGAAGCTCTGCTGGCCTTGGTTGTGGTCTGTGTGTTGTGTGGCCCCAGAGCAGGTTRGGGGTGTAGGTCTGTAGCTGTGGCAGTGGGACTGAGAACAGCCTGGCTGTTTCTGCAGGCAATCCATAGGGATCTGCAGTGGCGTGTCCTGTGGGCAGTCCTGGGTGCAGGTAGGAGGAGCTCAGCTTTGGTTGTTCCCTGTTTAGCACTGCTCCTGTTAATAAGGGGCAGAAATGGTCTGGACTTCTCCAAATCAGCATCAGTCTCTGCTCCTCCGTGGCCTTGGGAAGAATGTAGATCAAGGTACAGTACCCACCGGAACCATCAGTTTCCAGATGTATAAAAGACTCCCTCCCCTCAGATTTCAACTCCTTTTGTTCTAGGAAGGCTGAGGAGCTTGTGTAGCCCCAGAGTGTGCTTTACTTGTGCAGCTGAACCCTCCTCTGTTTTGTCCTCTCTGTGTTTGCTCTTCTGCACAGGGCAAATTTACCAAGAAGCTCAGCTGGGGCTGGGAGTTGCTCCTCTGACTTGGAAAATGCCTCTGAATAAATTACCTACTGTGAAAGAACAATACATATTCTGCCCAAGAGCCAGAAAATGAAACAATAAAGGGTGTTAGAATAGTTATTAAGAACCTGGGTACCCTGAAGGAAAATGAGATTTCTGGAGGGAGAAACAGAGAATCCATTTTAGGCACCTGCCTCTCCTTTCAGTAACTGTACATGGAGGTATCAAATTGAGAATGTCTAAAGTTAAATGCTGTGAACACCTATCAGTGAGCAGYTTTCAGGGTGTTGAGCAGTACAGGGACAATTTTTTGATAATTTTTGGATTATTATCAACTCCTCTTGTTCTCTTCTGAGAGCAAGAGCATTCCCAGGAGCTCAACACTTCTTGCAYTGTATGGGCAATGGGAAAGGGGTGTAACATTTCATTTGTTCCCCTCTGCTGTTCTTACAACATTTGTGTAGCTGGATTCAAGCTTGTTTCTATGCTGAATGTGTATGTGTGCTTCTATTCAGAAAAACAAGAAGTGTTCTGAGGAATGCAAGCACTTGTGGTGAAATTCATATCATTTTACACAGCAAACAAGATTAGATGTTCATAGGAGCATCTTTAGGCCCTGCAGCCAACAGATACGTAGGATTATCAACATGTCCCTGAAAATAAATAGCTCATTTTTTGTAACAAAGCAATACTCACCGATACTGACAACTCTAAATTAAGATGCTGAAAACAAGATCTTTATTTTGGGCTGTTTAGAAGCCTGCCTCACAGAAAGCTGACTATTGCCAAATGTCATGGGAATGAGGGACTTAAACATGTCACTGAAGTGTGTACAGCAAGTTCCTCCATGATGAAATCTCAGATAAATTGGAAGCATCTCAAGCTTACATTTTGGGAAAGCCAAGAAAATTTTGGATGGAAATGAATGGAAATTAATTCAGGATGTAGAATTAAACCCAGCCTCTAGGGGCACAGCAATTGTGCCTTTTAGGAAAAGGCCTCCTGCTCTTTGCATTTTAACTGTCTGTAATTCCTTATGTGGTTTGTTGGTTGTGGAGGAGCTTGACAAGCTGGGAATTGGCAGATTCAGTGTTGCCTTTATTTACAGGGCTTTTGCCAAGTTATTAAGTCAGCTATAGGAGGTTTTGTCCTGACAAAACTAATCCCCTGGTATGGCCAGACACTGCATTTTCCTTTTAACTTTGTACTACTATTTAAAACTGTTTTGGCTAAGATTTGGATTGGCATGAATTGTCAGAAAACCACCAAAATCAGTGTGGRTAAGCCAGGTTTTCTCTCCTCCATCTGTGTCATGTTTTGTCTTTTCTCACAATGAGCTGTGCAAAGCTGATTATGTCCAGGGCATTCTGCAGCCCTGGCTGGCTGGAGTTGCTCCAGTGGGGACATTTGGGTACTGCCAAAGGGACGAGGGGCAGGAAGTCAGTCCTGCAGGGGGCTTGGAGAGAGCCAGGTAGCTGCAGGAGATTTCAGAGCCTCTTGGATTTGCTTGCCCTGTGAGTGCTGCAATATTGAGCACTCAGTGTGATCTGCCTGGGGAGGAGGAGGCAGGGCAGGTGCAGGATGCAGTGGTGCTGCTGACCTTCAGAATTGCTGAATAACCTCCCTGGGGCAGAGATGGGCTCTGGGAAGTGCCCAGGGGGACTTTGATWCTAAGTGTGATGCTAATGCTAATCGCTGCTATCATTCTTTCTTAAGAAATGTTTTTTTCATTATTCCGTAGGTCCTTGTACAATTAGGCCCTGACCTCATCAGAATAACATTTGAATTGGAAATGAGCAAATATCTAACATCCTTACACTGGTGTTTCCTCTATTCTATTAACCCTGGATACATTAAAACCCAGCATTAGTGGTGATTCTCTGGCACCAGCAGAATCTGAAGGTGCTTTATGCTTTCTGCAAAGTGACTTATAAACTCTGAGATAACTGTGCTAGCTGCTGCAGCTGGGCCTCCTGCYCTTTCTGCCACAGATCACAGCTGAGCTTCAGATCAAATCCAAGCTGAGTTAGGGAGAGGAGGAACTTGCTGAAGAACTTTCCTGTCTTCAGGAATGAGCAGTCTTCRTGAGTTTCACACAGACCCACTCCTGAAGCCTCTCCAGGTCCCTCTGGATGGCATCTCTCCCCTCCAGTGTCCCCATCACACCACACCCACAGCTCTGGTCACCAGCAAACCTGCTGAGGGTGCACTGATCCCACTGTCAGTGTCACCAACAAAGATTGTCACAGCTATATTTTCTGAAAAATCCCTTCACCAGGATTTCTCCTGAAAAGCTGAGAAGCCTCAGAGAAAAACAAAAACAATAATTATCTTATTTGTTTTTCCTGTGTTTTCCTGCTTTGGAATGTGGTTTGGATGTTGTTTACTGACTGAATTGTTTTAACTTAGTGACCAAGCACAGCCAGCTGTGTTGAGGCTCTRGAGAGTCACGAGTTTTTCATTAGTATCATGTTAAGCCTTTAGTCAGTATCCTTTCTCTATTCTTTACTCTAGTTTAGTATAGCATTATATAACATGATATGATAATAAATTAGTCTTCAAAGACCATGGAGTCAGATTCATCTTTCCTCCCCATGACGGGGGACCCTGAAAATACCACAAAAGATATCAGTGCAGGTTCCAGTGCCAGTCCCTGAGGAATGGATTTRCCACTGCTCTCCTCATGGAACTTGGGTCATTGACCACAGCTCTTTGASTGTGGCCATCCAGCCAATTCCTMATCCACACATCACATCCATGTGTGTGAATCAACACATAGAGGCAACCAGGGCAGGCACCGAGGCCCAGCTGTAGTACAAAGAACAGATTTATTTCATTGCCTCACCAACAAGAGGAGGCAGAGGGACATGGGGACACAGGATCTCTCAGGCCTAGCTCATCCTAGCAAACACCACTTTTTCCCACCCTGATATTCTTAGCATTCCCAGCTGCTAGGTCACTTTGAGTGAAAGTACTCCCTGCTCACCAAAGTCTTCTGGGTTTAATCCTTTTCTCTCAGCAATGTCTCTCTGGTTTAGGCACAAAGACMTCAAACAAGACAGTGTCAAATGCTTTGCACAAGCCCAAGTAGCTGCCATCAATTGCTTTTCCATTATCCACTAACACWATAACTGTGACAGTTTGCCATCAAATTTTTCACTCGCCCTTGGTGAAGCGATGGTGGCTGTCACCAGTTATGTCCCYATGTGCCTTAGCATGCCCTTGTTGGGCACCAAGGTGATAGATTGACCAACCTATAGTTCTCAAGGTTTTCCTTTATTTCCTTTTTAAAAATAAGGGTTTTATATCCCCTTTTCCTGTGAAGTGGGAACTTCACTGAGCTGCCATGACTTCTCAGATATGATGGATTGTAGCTTAGCCACGTCCTCTGCCAGTTCCCTCAGGACCTGCAGATGCATCTCACCAGATTCCAGAAAGGATTTCCACGWTGCAGCTCCCATCAGCTTGGCTTGCATCTCAGTGGTAAACTAGTGTTTAAGAACAAATTCATTTTGATTGACATTTACATAACCCACARTTTCATCCCTGACTCGAGGATCTTGCACTCTAGGGTAGATTACTTCTGTGAATATTTGATCCTCATTTTCTCAGTGAAATAAAGCTTTGTTCATGCAGCTATGGAACATTATTAGGTGGTAATGGCACACAGAGTGGTCTTCATTAGAGAGCACTGTTAATTACAAATGCCAGGCAATTTGCAGGCCATCTATTCTGGCTGTAATTATGATGTTGCTTGCAATACCTGTGTCTGGGAGTATTTTCCTCTAACTAGGGCTCAATCATTTTGACTCAGCAAGGAGCCTCTCTTGATTGTGGAAATAGCTCTTTTGCTGTCTCCATGGGCAGAGAATAAGACAGAAGGGAGGGAAAAAGCCAGCAGTGGAAGCAGGCAGTGAGCCCTAAGTGACTGTGTGGGCCTACACAACAGAGGGAGCATGTCTTGAATGCAATATGATTTAAAAATAGGCTTAAAACAGGCCTGTTTGCTGGTGTGCTTTTTACTCAGTGCAACATGTGTTAATTAGGGCTTTAGCACAGCTTCTCAGTAAACAGCATTTTTCCTCAAAGAGAGACAAACAAGCAGAGGGAGAATTTTGATGCTGGGAATGAGGTACTGTGAATAAGAATCAGCAGCAACGGGTTTAGTTTAAGCTAGACTGGAATTTATTGCAGCTTTATGTTTTTATAAAGGAAACCTGTGTGTCGGCTTCTAGTGGTGACAGGGATGCTGAGAATTGGTGAGTGAGGATAATGTGATAATATAGAGACACCAGGGAGCATGTGTACACAAAAATGCATCTCAGTCAGCCAGAAGGCCATGCTGTGATTTCAGTAAAAAGCTGTGACAGAAAATCAATAGCTTTGAGAAAGGCCCATGGTAAGGCAACAGCATTATCTGTGTGTTCTGCATTCTGCTTCCTCCTTCCTTCCCTTCACAGAGACAGAGCTGCATGAACTCGTGTTTGAGTTTTGTTAACTCTGGGCCTGAGCAGCTCAAGCAGCGAGGCAATTCAGGAATACAAAGTATGTGCAAACCMGGCAGAGACGGAGAGCAGGGAGGGATGAGTCAGGCAGGGCATTGGTTTATTGACAGGCTCTGATTGCCCGGCAGGCAGGCTGGGGGACTGCAGGCTCCCCCTCCGTGCTTCCATCTCAGCTCTGCTCTGAGCTTCACAAAAACTTTCCACAGCTCCTCAGAGCAGCTTCATCTGCTCTGCACTTTGATGTGTGCATCAACAGCASGTCCCTTCTCCAGGCTTCCGCACAGGGCAGCACATCCTGGCAGGATGGTCTGGCCAAGAAGTTCCAGGTTATGGAGTTTGTTAGGCACCAACTTCAAGTGAGGTTTTCTAGGATTTTTTGGTTTTATTTTTTTAATTTTTTTTTTGTGTTCGCTTGTTCTTATTCTTCTCCAGCTCCTATTTTTTTGTCTGAAATGGCTGAGTACAAATTGTTAATGAGAAGTARAGCAAAGGGTAGACTGCTCAGTATTAGCTGACATGTGGTTTGTGGTTGTGTTATTTTATTTCAGTTTGTTTTTTACCTCTGTGTTTTGTCCATAGGCATTCAGTACACTCAGAGGGGATGCTGACCTTTGGGCCAAAAGGTTCAGCAGTAACATTCAAAGGGAGTGGACTTTTATTTAAATGCATGTTAGACTGAATATGATGTAAAGGAAGTCTGCAGGAGAGGATGAGTGAAAAGCATTGATCTATCACCTGATTGGTGAATAGGGCATTGCTGAGATTGATTCTTGGTTTTGTTTTTTTTTAAGATGATACAATGTCTCACTTGTAGATAATGTTCTAAAGCCAGGAAATCTCTAGGGTTTCATTATTCTTAAATATTTCCCTGTGCTTGGGTATACAAGCATTTTGGAATTGGGAGACCTTTCCCATGTTGGCATAGAGAGGTAATGCTGCAATCCCGTAGCATTAACTGATAATCTACTGGGTTTCTTTTGCCAACTGATAATACTGAGAAATAGAWGATTTTCTAGCACAGAGTTAGACTGAAGTGGCAGCAAGGAGAAAGCATGTTCTTTTTGCTGACACTTCTGATTGCTTCTCACCTCACCCAAGAACTCAGTTCTTTCTCTATGCAAAGCTCAGAGAAACAGCCATAGACTTGGCTCATTAAAAAGAGGTGGTTCTAACTTGATTTTTTTTCCATGAAACCTTCTTTTTGTCAGAGCTCAATATTTCAATATCTCCAGTGCATAAAAGATTATWCAAAGAGTTACACAGTGAAAAACTCAGAGGAAGGAGAGGGCATTCTCTGGCACCTAGGAAAAACACTTCCATAAATAAATACAACACAATGACTGCTTTGTTCCAGGCTATGGACACTGAAGTTCAGGCAGGTGTTTGTTAGCTGGAAAACATAAACYAAAGTTTGTTAGGGTTTTGTCCTTTGTGCAGCTGAGCTGCACAAACACATGAAGTACAAGAAAGTAAGAACACACTGTGTATTTACTCATTAAGCTTTCAGGGTTGCTGGGGTTGGCTGGTGTCTTAATTGCCTTGCAGTCATAATTATACTGTGGTGTGGGTCACAAGTACTTGGAGAAGTGTTTGAGAAAAGAAACACCTTCACAGGAACAACAGGGTGGGGCTGGGCCTGGGTGACTGTAAATTACTGATCAGTGCCACACTCAGGTTYCCTTGGGCATGAACTGAGCAACTCTTCCAGTCTCCTAAATGCTCTGAAGTGCTCCTACATCCCCACGGGGACACTGGAGCCTGCTGCATTGACTGATCATGTCCTTCCTCAGCCTCCAAACATCAGAACTCGCTGCTCTTGAGCAGCCAGGGTATGAGGAACATTGGAACTTGGGARTGACTGAGGCAGGGGGGAACCACTGTGTGGAAAGTCTTCCTCAGAGATCCCATCAGCRCAGGCTGAATCACAGCCCAGGTCAACCCCAGCCATGAGACCTTCCTTTGGGAAATGGGGAGCTGAGGATGAAATGCAGGGAGAAGCAGCACACAAATCTGAGTTAACTGGCGTGAAAGCCTCAGGGCATTGGAGCATGGCATGCCAGCAGGGTTTAGAGGTGGGGAGGCATTGTGACRGGACATTGCTCCCTAGGGATGCCCACAGTCTCCTTGAAGGTCCCTTGGGTTTGTTTCCCTGGTCTGTGCTTGTTCATTCATGKTAATGGCTGAAAGCAGGGACAACTTCTACTGCACGAAGTCAATCACATCTTCTGTGGGCTATCCTAAAACTTAATATTTTATTTATTTTCTTATTTCTCCTCTTTCTGAATTCCTAAAAATCCTGTAATTCTTATCATTGTCCCTTGTATCTTGCTGGTTCAGAACTTTAAAATATCTTGAGGTTAATATGTACTGTATGTATATACTTGTGTTGTGTTACATTGTTATTCACTTAAATAATAYACTTTTGTGCATTTTAAGGCAAATTATTTCTAAACAAGAAATGTCAAGCTGAAATCTGAGGCTGGCTCTTTAATAACAGATTAAGAATCAGTGGTAGTTCTGAAATATTTGTTTTCAAAATAAAAAATGTATCAAAGTGGATTGTGCCCTTGGGGGAAAATTATTTTTGGCAATTTGGTTTCTGCCAGCTCACCAGAAAGCTCTCAGTCAGTGAGCACTTTCCAGAGCAGCACTAAATAGCATTGGGAGGAGTTGCAGAATCTTGCACTAATTGGCTTGCCAAGGCCCCAGCTCACTCAGCAGAGAAATCCTGCTTTCATTAGGTGAGCAGAGCACTTCATTAATACTTAAAAAAGGTAAGTTAGTCTGTTCAGAGACTGCAGGCTGGAAGGGAAAGRCTGTCACTCTTGTAGCTGCAGAACTCCTGGAGCCTCTGTGGGGTCTGGGGCAATGTGCCTGCTGGCTGGATACCAGCRCTGAGCTGCCAGAGTCCTTCCTTTGTAGAGCTCACACAGACAGAAGGATCTGCTGAAATTCCCCACCATTTGGGGTGTTTTCCCCCATCATTTGTGGGTKTCCAGCTGTATTGTGAAGGTGGATGCAAAGGCACAGTGCTGCCATCCYTGCTGGTTGCTGRCATTTAAAAACAGAGGTCAAGAGGCGATTGGCATTTGCACCAGCTTCTCTTGGTGTGCCAGCCCTTTTGGCTCCACACCCAGAGCAGGTCCAGCACAGCCAGGTGGATCTGCCCCAGCACCAGTGGGGCACAGTCAGGGAGAGGCAGGCTTGGCAATCACTCTGCTTTCATTACAGATGTGAGGCTGTCTCAGGAGGTGGAATTTTCAGGTCACTTATGCCAAATTCACCCCTTGAATAAGTTAACTGCTGAGCTGCAGTTTTCTGGAACTATGCTGTCTGTGCTAATTTGATACTCTGCCTCTTGGAGGAAACATAGATTTCCTGTCAAAATTGGCATTATCTATTCAGCAGAACTCACCTTTCTTCTCGATGAGTCACAAATTCTTCCGTGCAAAACAACATCTTCAAGGATATTGTCATCTTATGCTATATGTGGCGTGTTTGGGGTGAAATACATTTTAGGGGAACAAAAAATAGTCTGCCCCATGCTTTAACAGTTCCAGGAAGAGCTCAGCCAGGAATGTACGGCCAGCAGAAAATGGGGCTGTGCTGTTGGCCAGCTTGCCTACAGAATTTTGGTTGTGCATGCAGGCACTGCTGGATCTCAGACATCCTGATGCTCTCTTCAAGTGGAGGACCTGCAGCCACAGCCAAATGGTCAAATAAGAGTTCCATAACTGAATCCATCCTGGAATGTTTAGCTTGACACTGWGTTTGCATCGTGGCAGTGAAAAATGTTGCTTAGAAATCGACACTGCAATGGCAAATCTTTTACTTGCTTTCTATTTGCTAAGGGTCATGCAGGGTCTGATTGCAGGAAATATCACCCACTTCCTGACAAATGAGAATAGACTCATTGAAACATATTAATTCACTGGTCTAAGGCAAACCTCTATCCCTCAGAGTTCAGTGGTGTGGGCCTTTATCCGTGCTTTCCAAAAGTTGTTAGATCTAATTGCAATATAATCTGCTTAAAATTATCTTTACTTGAAGTCAAGCAGTCAAAAAATAATAAACAGAGTAGTTTTTTATTAGAGAAATCCTGTTGTGTTAGAAGAACACCAACTGTCATGACCTGGCTCCTTTCAAAGAATTCTTCAAACCAATTATTTGGAATGTTAACTGACCTAACTATAACTTTCTCATTTCTGTGATTTCTTCCTTTTTTGTTTTGAAATATTTCAATTCATTATGTTGTACCATAAAATGAAATCTGGGATGATAGATTTTCATATGCAGTGTGTGTGAAATGATGAAGGGCACATCTGGATCATGGAGCTGCCAGATATTCCCACTGTTCCTGTGCAGGAGATGCCCAGGACCAGTGTGTGTCCAAACCAGCTGTAGGAGAGACAGGTTCAGAACAAGAGACAGCCTGCCATGATTCTGCAAGTTTGGTTTGAAGGAAAAGGCTTTTGCCCTCTGAATGACTCCTTTGTTTATTGTCAGGTCCTGCACTTCCACATGCAATCAACTCCCTGAAACTTAAATCAAATATTAAAATGAGTGCCTCATAAGTCATTCAAGTGTTAACTTAGCAGAATCTTTTAGTTTGCTCATTTTAACAAACTGTCATCCTGATGCTCCTGGCTTTGACACCTCGATGACAAGTAATTCCATAAGATAGATGTGTGAGTCCAGGGACCTTGGAGCACTTAAGTTGCCACTGTTATGTTATAAATATAGAAATTCCCTGTGCTAAGTAGCTCTAATGTGATTCACCCCAACACACACAGCTCTGCTCCATTGACATCAGAGGATCTGCATGAGGATGGCCTCAGGGCAGGTTTTAGATCCAGCAAAGCCTGGAGCTGCCCAGGGCACTGGGCTGCCCTGCCTGCCTCAGCTGGGGCAGGGAGAAGGGCTGGGGGGCTGGGACAGGGGTGAGCCAGCCATCCCTGCCCAGCCCTGCTCAGGAAAGGCTCCCCACATGGGCTGGGCACTCCTGCAGTGCCATTCCTCCTGCCCTTGCACACAGCTGGACATGGCACAGCCAGCTCTGCCCCTTGCTGCAGTGGGAGTGAATTTAAGGAACTTGAGGGCAGGGAGGAGTAAAGAGGGGTCCATAGGAAAAGCTGGGCTGTTGGGAACTAGAAGGATTCTTTTGTCCTGCTTCCCACAGATCTTTTGAAATCTTTACCCTTTTGGGAGAGTTTCCAGAGTTCAGTGTGTTCAGAGCAGCAAGGAGACAATAACACGGCATCTCTCATCAAGTGCATGTGCAGTGTGGAGGGAAAACTGAAGAAAATTAGAGAGCTTTTGTATTTATTACAGAAAGATCTCTCTGCATCACAGAATGGAGGTGTGATGGCAGCATGTGTTGGGACTCCTGGACTGGAGCACCTAGCCAGGGCAGCTGGTGGCTRTGATTGAAGAGGTGTTGGCACAAGCTGTGTAGTTCTGCGGCTACGTGTGGTAGCTGCAGCACAACATCCTCCCAGGCACCAGCCACTAGCAGAAGCTGGAGTAGAAGCAATGTTTGTGCCTTATTTTTATGGTGTAGAAGCATCAGGCAGTGTACCAGAAAGGTGCCTCCAGTTTCTATCCATTTTTGTAGAGAAAAAATTACTGCCAGACCTTGCAAACTTTGCCTGGATGTAACGCAARATAAAACAAAGTCTGCTCTCTACATGCTGGATGCCAATGAAAACCGAACATAAGGGACACATTTTAATTAACTGCTACAGTAATTTATTGAGGAGAGTGATTTGTTGATCACTACTCACAGTCATTAAATAAGAATTTGCTTTCTAAGGGGAGTGCTTTTAGTTCAGCTACATTTTACTCCTTTTGGTATAGGAAAAGCTGGGGAGCATTTCACATACTCTCAAGCAGATCTGATGAGGTGGTCGCCACAGTTCTTCCTGCCCTKAAAATTAAAAATTGTTAGTGTCTCCTGCTCATATATTCAGGCTAAAATTAAAAGATAAAGCATGCTGTGTATAATAAGGTATTGTATTTTATTCTAAATCTTTTGGTTAWTTTTTTTGTTGGAGAGGCAGGTAAGGCATCTTTTAGCTTAAGTAATGAGTTGAGCTTCTCAGTTAAAATCAGAAMTTTCTGATCTTTCTGCAAGAGAAATAAAACTTGGTGGGACCAATTCTTACATCTCTGACCTCTCTGGTTCCCCAACACTGAACTTATATTTYCAAAAGCTCTTTCTAGTGCAGCTGGGTGGTGGAAATGTGAATGTCTAGGAAAGGAAGCTCATAACTGGCTGATGATGTAATTTAGACTTACCTAGAGGAATCACTGCTGTTCATGTCATTAAAGCAGTTGGGATGATTTTGCCAGTATTTTTGTCTTGCTCTCCCTCCTGCAGAATGGTGCCAGTTGTAGGTGAGGTGCTTGTGTAGRTGATGTATTAATATTAATAGGTTATTGAACAGGGATTGCTGTTGATCAGACAATTTGTTTCATATGCACTGCTTCAATTACGTTATCACTGTAAGCTTTCCTATTAATTAGCTTAGAAGGAGTAATTCCCCAACAGATTATAGGAGCTACGATGCAATAAATGTTTCTGACACTAAAAAAACTTATTGATGGAAATATCTACATTGGATATAATCTGAAATAAAATGTASATATGACAGATATACCTCTTGATCAGCTGGTAATAAGTAACGAAAAAAYATTTATCGCACCCTGTCACTTTTATTTGGTAAGTTGGCCTAAAATTTATAAAAGTTTGTCTCCATATGCTTGAGCAAAATTGACTTGATTGAAGTGAACTATTTTTTGTTGAGCCAAGGCAAAAAAAGAAAAAAAATCTTCTTCAATTTATTCTTAGGAGACATTATTTTAAAATTATTCTGTGAAAAAGATCTGGATTTGGATGGATTTGAGACAAGAGAAGCCTGCTGCTCATTAGTTACTCTGTGCAAGCTGGTAGTTCTATTAAATATGGATTTTGCTAATAGGTGGGTACGATTTTTTTAAGTCACATGGATTGCTTTTTCATGAATTCTGGGGTTTTTGCATTGAATGAGCCTGCAGAGGTTTTCAAATCTGACTGGAAGCTTTGCCCAAACAGTTTTCTTCTCAGCTGGAGAAAATTGTGTGTTGCTGTTTCAAAGTCTTACTGGCAAGGCACTTTGGTCAGTACTGCACTATTCTCCTCTCCTTTGAAAGAGAATTTCTCACCAGATGGGAGCATACTTGTCATTCKAATCTTTCGAGCTCCCTTTGAAATTCTGAGGCAGATCATTTGCAAAAACCAGGGATGTGCAGCTCCTGTGCATGCAGTGAGTTATTGGAGACTCTCATTTTTGTCTGCCTTCCCCCTGCCGGTGTCACCAGGTTATCTCTGGGTGTGACTGGGGGCTACTCCTACCTTAATCATGTGAGGAAACTGCTTTTAGCTGGTTTATGTATCAAAAATRTCTCAGTGGATTTTCTCATAATTGTTACCTTTCAGAAGAGAATTTGGAAAAGAATTTGAAATTATGATTTGTGAAACTGCTTTTTCTCTGAATGTTTTTGAATAATCCAATGTTATAGAAATCACTGTGTAGTTACAGTMTCACAACCAAAAACCATATTTATAATCTAGTAGTTCATGATGTAGACTTGCTTGAGTTTGCATTATCTGTGCAGAAGACAAGGGTGTGCAAAAAGAAACATGAACTTATGGAATTGTATATATTTTTCTCTGGATATTCTAACAAGCCACACATAAATACAATGCTTTTTTTCCTAGATATTGACCTGTAAACTTATGATACCTGAGAAGGCATTAGTGATCTTGGTCAGTTTAAAGGACTTTTTTCCATCTGTTGCACACTGAGCGTGTATATACTGAGTGTGTATAACTAAGTAGCCTCTAGATGATGAGAGGGAGGAGCTACAATAATGGAAAATGGTGCTCTCTCATCCTAAAAGTGAGTGAGACTGGATCCTCCCTCATTTCCCCCTCACAGCAAATAGGGATTCTGCACTCCCACTGCCCTTATCTTGAGGTTCYCTTTCCCTGTGGTGTCCTGGGCAATGAAGGAACTTTACTTAAAACTCCAGATATTCACATAGCTGATCTTTCAGCAAACCCAAACTGTTGAAATGCAGAGGGAAAGGTGTGACAGTAAACCATCCCTCTGCAGCAACCCATCCAGATGGATTCTGGGCAAGAGCTGAGATGTTTGATGGACTCTGAGATCCTGYAGCTCCCTGACATAAATCTCTCAGTCCACCTAGATCAAAAGAGAGGATCAGAGCACAGTCTTGACAATCCCCTCTTTGAAGGTTTCTCTCTCTTTCTTTCCAGCAACTTTGAGCTTTTGTCTTAATCTTTTTTTTKCAATCAGATTTGGAGAAATGGTTTTTCTCCCCCATGGTGGGRTGGTTTTGGTGAAGCAGCACTGTTTTGTGTTAATGGAAACTGGAAAGGTGCTATTTTTCCTTAATTTAATATGAGTGATTTATCTATCTGGACACATCACTGACTCCTTCCAACAATGGCAGGTGACATAAGCAATAAAGGGGGTCTTATGTCCTTGTACAAAGATCCAGGGGTTTGTAAACTCCCCATTGTGCTAAGCCTGTGGTGAAGAGGGGACTTGTTGCTGTGCTTTGTACACACTGGCTCTCATTGCACACTCCATAACCTTCACACCCAGCTCCTAGGAGCCACATTCTCCCCACATTAGAAAGGTGGTAGAGTTTTCTGGAGCTGTAGATTAATTACAAAACAACCCTTAATACAATAAATCTAACATAAGCCAAGGAATAAATAATGTCTYTGGGCTGCCTGCTCAGTGCTCGTGTGCTGCTTCAAGTGCACTTGTAGCAGTTATTAATAATAATCATCATAGCACAGCTGTCAGTGGCTACAGAAATGTCTGCAACCTGGAACTTCTCACCCTAGTGACAAGGTGTTGAATTTAATTAGGGAAGCTTTGGTTTTGTTTGTATTTATCTGTTGTAAAAATGGTAAAGGAATGAAAAGCAGTGTGAATCCACATGGGACGGCAAACAGGAACTCTTCTCCTCTGAGCTTTGCAGTGGCTTTATTTTGAGCCTGTGACACAGGTAGGGACTGACAACCTTGTGCCCTGCATTGGTCCAAATCCAGTCTGGGCTTCAAGCTGATTGCTGTAAGCAGCAGCAAGACCAAAGTTCTCCAAAAACATCTTTTAGCAATCCCAGACTTTGTATTTGGCGTAAAACAAGGGGAGGAGGGCTGGTGTTTGCTCACACACGGGCTTTTGCTGGTTTTCCCCACTGAGCACACCTGAGGCAGAGCAATCTGCAGCCCCCCAGACAGACAGACAGAGCTCTTGAGGCCAGGCTCCAACACCCACCCAGCAGCAGCACCTTCCCTGAGCATCTTCAAACAGCCTTTGCACATGGGGGGCCCTCAGTGGGACAAAACCAATAAAATAGCTTTAAAAAATGTTTGTTCAGTTTCAGCTGGGAGGAAGGTGGAAAAGATGAGAGAGGTTGAAATATTATGGGTTGTCAGAAACTCAGCAGGAACCTCAGAAAGAAGAGAGGAGGATGTGGATTGAAGAAACTGGAGCCCTGAGGGCAATCCTCTAAAAATATATTAGAACAGCACTGTCAGTAACAGTATTCTCAAGGCATGCAAGTCCTGCGCTCTTAATTGAAAAGTGCCAGAGGTAAGGTGCTCACCTTGAAACTCATTATCTATTAAAATAATTTCTTTCATTTTCTACTGCTAAGGACTTGTTTTAAACTGAAGTAAGAGTTGGAGTCTGAAATGCCATTTTCTTGTTGTTCTGAGGGGCAGCTCTTTCAAAGGGAATGGTAGAGTACAGCTGATAGAGCCTGGTTTGTTTAGGGTATATATTTATGGTTTACCAGTTATTTAGTGCCTCTGAGTTTAGTAATATTCCTCTTCTCCTCCCAAAATATGAGAGATTTAATCATAACTCTATTTTGAAGTTTCTSTGTGTGTGTGTGTATATATGTATATATAATTTMATGTATCTTTGGGCACTACTGTGGTTTGGGGGCTGCTTTAGGGACCTTGTGCTGAAGTGGATGAGGTCTAACTAAACAACAAAATGCAGAAAAAGAGAGAACTATAACTTCTCAGAACATACTGAGAACAGAAGCATAAAAAATTCCATGACATATAAAATTAAATGCAGAATCTTATACACACACAAAGCATATTGAATATGATTATTGGTTACTACATTTTCCCCTGATTATTATGAAATGAGAGAAGGTTTTATACTAGGATTAGGAGTCTGATATTCTCTTSAAGTTCAGAGCAAGTAGCTGAAAAACTAGAAAAAGGACAATTGAGAATTGACTCCCAGGACAGAGATGAGGTGGTCTCTGTCAGCTGAAGGCTGAAGCCCAGGGGATGTGGAGATTATTGAGTAATTCATATCAATCTGTTGCAGAGCAGAAGAGAAATTGAAGACTGGGGGGAGCCAGTAGGGTGTCACAGCTTTAAGGCCTGCTTTCCTTATCTCTGGGCTCACACTGAATCCAGAGCTCAGTTCAGCAGTTTGCAAAATCAATCTCTCTGTTCTGATTCACCTTCAGATCCTTTGGCATGTCTTCATCAACCCTGTGATTTGGGAACAAGGCAGCCATGTGTGTCTGAAGAAAACAGCTCATAGCAGAGTGTTGCTCTGATTTCTTCTGGGCTCTGTGTGCCCAGTTATCCCACAAAGCAGGAGCTGGGTGAGCAGGGAGCCGGGTGACCCTTCTGCAGCTGGGAGAGGCAGCACTCATCTCACTGCTSCTGTTGAGACTGGCAAAGTAACTGGCTTGCTCAAACTGGTAAATGCTTCATGCTTCCTGAGCTGTACAGCAGCATCAGGCATTATTCTGGTCCTTTTTTTGTTTCCCTTCAGCCTTGGCAGGAGGCGGGAAGGTAACTGCTCCCCCAAAAGCCATGGATGCTGAGGCAGGATGCTCCCTCCTTGGCAGGGGCCCAAAACCTGACAGCATCCAGCCATGAGCTCAGCAAGGATAAGGCTGGGGAAAAGACACTGAGCATCTTTCATGGTTTGGTACCACCCCTTCTGCAGGGAGACACCAGCAAAGCTTGGCACTTGAAGCTTGCTGCTCTCTCTAGCTTTTCCCATGTTTCCCTTCAGAATTTAAGTATCAAATCCAAAGTTTGCTTTGTTGTTGGTTATTTCTCTTTTTCTTCTTTTTCTTGGTGGTATTGAGCAGTGTTGCAGTGTCTGACTGTGTGAAACAAATGAACAAAAAAGAATCCTGACTCATTCTGGGAGGAAGGGAGATGGCAGCTGCTTGATTTCACCAGTGGGAGCTCCTCTCCAGACTTCGTTAGTCCTTAACTCTGTCAGCCTGGGACAGAAGGAATCACAGACCTCTTTTAGGAGCACAAAAATCATGAAATCCATGCTCTGAATACCAGGTGTTGGGCTGAGGAAAGGGGCTCACTCTGGTCCAGAACACACTAAATTCCACAACAGGTTCTGTCACCTAAGCAGTCCCTGTGTCATGTCCTCAATGTGTCCTCACTCTCAGGAACAAAGCCTGTCCCTGGCACTGAACTACAGGTCTAGGACCAAGACATTTCTGGAATTCCAAGGTTCATTTCTCCCCAGGTCACATTTTCAGTGTCTTTTTGACCTGCTCATGACAGGAGGAAGTTATTCTTTGAGGCCACTTTCATGAGCAGCTTCAAGCTATGCTCACTAGGAGCTACCATTCAAGTCTGTATTCTGTGACTGCTTTATACTTAAAATCAGTCCTTAGTGTGTCATTTGAAATCTGGTTTTATGCAAAAATTTCCAATATAATTGAAAGCTTCAGAATGGTCTGGTTTTGTGGGATGCAGCATTGCTTAAGGTAAGCACTAAAGAAAGTTTCAGGCACTTCCTTTGTGTCTCTTTAGCCTCTGTTCACACCAAAATACTCTTATGTAGCTTATGTAGTTTTTCTGAAAAACAAGACAATCTAATTTACCTAAATATTTAAATAAGCTTCTGCATGTTTATTCCAAAGGCTAAAAGGTAAATAACTCKTAGCACTTTCTAGAGCAGTGCCTGTTTGGCAAAGAGTGGCTTTGTAAGGGATGGGCCAGTGGTCAGATGTATAACAGGATTAAACCCTGGATAATGGATATATCTCTGTGGAAAGGGGCAGACATACACATTTTTTACCTGTGCTCAAAGCTGACTGAGTCCTKCTGTGGAGTCTTGGTGCTGCTCTTCAGCAGAAGGAAATGCAATTCCATCCTGTTGGCCAAAACACATCAAGACCCCTTGGCTTGAYATGGTTAGTCATTGCTGTGGAGGTATATAAAACGTCACCCAAATTAAATATGCTCTAGTTTTTCCATTTTTCCTTTTATTTTTTGGTTGGTTGGTTGGGTCTTGTGGTTWTTTTTTCACTCCACATTGGAAATCTCAATCATCAGTTTAGAAATTAGAACCATGATTTTCTTCCCTTGTTACAGAGAAATGTTAAAAGGTTTGACCAGAGGTACTTATAGAAAACCTCACGTGTTTTTAATGGAATAATAGGAATGTGACTGTATCATAATTTSCAAATTAAGTAGCTCACCTTGGGGCAAGCAGTGTGAGCAAGAAAGCAGCAAGGAACTGGCAGAGTGAAAACTTATCAATGCTTGTCTTCTGTGATGAAGAGCWAACATTCCTTTAGCCCTACAGATTTGTAATTGCTCATCCCAGCTTCTGGGAGCTGGTGGTCTGGGGGGCATCCCATTTGCAGCCTGGTGATAAACAGCTGTTTCCTTGGCAAATTCATTTCTGAAAGTGAGATAATCCCATTTGAATGGAGCTGCGGACACACACTCATTCAGCCAAGAGAGGAGAAAAGGGGGCAAAGAAAGATTTTCCTCTGTGTCTTCCTTTGTGCTCAGCCATGATTCAAGGACAGATAAAAATCTTGGCCTTGTTTCTCTCTTGCTTGTTTGTGGCCCTTGATAGCCTTGTAGGTCTGTTAYTTTGCTGGAAATCGCAGACTCACTTCACTCTCCTTGGTGTTATTCTTGCATCTGTGAAGCTGAGACTGTGCCAACACACAGGCTTTTCATTCTGATTCAGCAAGGAATATAGGCAAGTGTTTAATTTAAAGCATATTTTAAACCCACCTGTATTCAGCAGAGCTCTCAAGCTATTTTTATTGAGGACTTGCAGTGCCCAAGAGTGGGAAAACTGCTCATAGTATTGGGAATGTGTGTGCATGTGAGTGCTGAACACATCCAGGAGCACATCTCTGACTTATCAGATGCCACAGCTGTTCAGCAATTTCACTTTAAATTTTTTTTATGTTTTTCACCTTCATTTTAGAAGGAAAAAAAGCTTTTGTATTTCACTATATCTTTCCTCCTACCCCTTCCTTATTTTTACATTTTCTCAAGGGAGAACTTGGGTGACCCTTTCTCTGGGGWCACCTACAAGCAGATTTCTCCTACAAGCTGGCTGAGCAGTTTGGTGTGCAAGCCAGGCTGCTCTTYTACCAGCTTCCCCCAGGCTCTGACCCCTCTGCACTCCCTGGGGTCGTGGTTTCTCCTCTCTGCATTCCCCACAGAGCTGTGCCTGGACATAAACCAAGGTCTGAGTGGGCCTGAGCCTTGCTCAGTGTGAACTTGGGAATATCCAGTGAGGAACAGACATGGACATAGTGCTTAACAATGGGCCAGGGGCAGTGAGGCTCTTGGAAGGTAGACAGAAGAAATCACTTCGGTTTTTGGTTTTTTTTTTTAATGACAAAGGGCCCAGAATATTGTTGGCATACAAGAGAGAGCAGGAGGATGGGATGGCAGCTGGCCAGGCTCRGCTGCTTTACACCAGGAACAAAAGGAGCACGGGACTGAGGAGCACTCACAGAATATTGAGGCTCCCCTCTGGGGAATGCACRTCCTGGTAAAGAAAAGTGTTCAAAAATATTCATGGCTAAGGGCTGGTTTACTGTAGTTTAGGCTGGATGCCAGGAAAAGGTTCTTCCCCCAGAAGGTGGGCAGGCACTGGGTCAGGGTCCCCAGGGAACTGATCACAGCACCAAGGCTGACAGAGCCCAAGGAGGGTGTGGACAATGCCCCCAGGCACAGGGTGTGATCCTTGGGGTGTTCTGTGCAGGGCTGGGAACTGGATTTAGATGAACCTTGTGGTGCCCTTCCAACTCAGGATATTCCCTGATTCTTGGTGAAAGGGACAGTAACCAAACATGATCCATCTGAGACAGGTTCTGCCCCATCACCTTCACAGGTTTGCCCCTCCAGAGACCCATTTTTGGCAGGGAATASTCTTGGTCATTGTAAGGGCACTGTGCTTATATTTACCTGACTGTGCTGGGAGCCTTTTTCAGAGCCTTTGTGCCTGTCATTCCTGTGAGTCTTATCTCCCTGATTTTAATGTTAAAAGCTCTCTTCTGTCATAGACACATTTTTTTAGATTAGGGGAATAACATTTCCCCCTCCCTGTAGCATGTACAATATATTTACCATTAGATAACACCATCCCTAAGGCAGGATTCACCCAAGCCTGTGTCTGTACAATTAYATCCCAGCCCTCCTAGAACAGTCTCTGCTGTGAAAAAGAAGCTACTTCAGTAACATGAACCTATGCCAGGAGCAGTGAGTGTCTCTACAGCAGAAAAATACATTTGTACTGCCTGCTGAGATGAGGAACTGTCTGCCTAAGAAAAAGTAACATTTCCAGGTTTACAAATATGCAAAGTTTTTTATTGGTAAAGTATTTATTGGGTGTAATTGATAAATCCTCTGGCTGGGGACTGAGTGGGTCAGACTTCATGGGAATATAGGATAGGTCTCTCCCAGCTGTGTCTTCACCAGTTCAAGGTTTCACATGGGTGCTTTTGTGGCTGTGCAGCAGTGGCAGCCCAAAGGTTAAATGGCTGCTTTTCAGCTGCTGACAGCAGACGTGGGGGATTAGGTTTTCTCAGTGGGTTTCTAGGTACTCATGTATCACAGAGCTCCCTTGCTATGATCTCTTCCTTTTTCTGTAATCTTTCCAAGGAAGCAAGTGACCTCTTCTCAGCAAGGTTGTGCAGATGATGATATTTTCCCTGTAGCAAGCCACAAAACTTTTCTGTTCTGTTCTTAGAAGGTTATTGCTGGGGGGTGAAAATATCCAGGTGCCACCTCATGAGAGAGAAAGGTGGCAACTCACTGATCTATGATGGAGTCTCTGTTGCTCTCCCCATTCTCCTGGCCCTTTGATGCATTTGACTGAACCCTYCTTCCCAGCACTATTTCTGTGTTTACTGCCTGAATTCCCTTCTGGAAATACCCGAGCTTCTCTGTGTTTAATAAGAAGGATTGGGCAGTTTATATGTGTATAAGAAGGAGCATGGCAAAGGGCAGTGAGTAAAATATGTGCCTTGAGCCAGCAGCTGCTGTGACYCTGCTGGGTGGTCCAGCTGCACTCCATTTGTTACACTCCTGGGTAAATTTCAGCAGATTGAACACTTATTAGCTCATAGTTATGCTTCTTGCAGGACACTTCTCTGCACCTGTCAGGGATGGTATTGAAGTGGAATACCCTAGATCAAGTCCAGCCAGTTTACAAGAGATTTTTCTTATATTCAGCCAATTCTTTTCTCTCAAAGCATTATCAATCTGGTAATGCTGCTGTCTATGATACTAAAGGAGATTCTGCAAGAGAATTGTTCTTCCTTGCCAGATATGTGTGCAAGCCAGAGCAGAGGGCAGAACTGGACTRGAATTAAGTTTATGGACTTAGGCTTAGGTCTGAGAAAAGTCTTTGAGGCCCTAGGCTGAATGGTTCCTAAGGGAGGGACGAAGTAAGGTTTAAAACTCAGAGGCTGATGGGAAGAGGATTGCAGCCTGGGAGCTTACCTTGGAGGGGGCTGGGAATGCAGGGGTTCCTTGGCTGGGATGTGCAGATTGACAGCTTGTATTTGACAGTTAGGTTTGCCTTAATTTGTCTGGCACGGCCTGAGATTGCCCCAGATTCTGGAAGCTGGAAATCCTCTGAGAAAGTGTGTGTTTCTTGGGGAAAAGCATATTTGTCATGACTAGCATATATCACAGAAATTTGCTGGTTTTGAGGAGCTTCTGACAAAACACATACGGGGATTGCTGGAAATGGACCTGGAAATTGCTGGAAACAGACCTGGAAATTGCTGGAAACTGGAGCCTGGCTCTGGAGCAGGGAGTTGTGGAGCCTTGGAGCACCAGCTGCTCTGCAGGCGGCTGCTGCTAGAGCCTGGTGAGCAGGATGTTTGTCACAGGGCTGTGGCTTGGCTTCCAGGCACTGAGAGGGGACATTGGGGTGCTGTTCCTGTTGATCTGGGTGCTGGAAGCAGAGTGTGAACCAGAGGGGACCTGTGATACCAGGCTGCAGGAGGGGYGATGGGAAAGCAGATTCCTGCCCAAAACCCAGATGGATGTGATCCACCCAGAAGTCCCCAAGGCTGGATGGTGACTTAGGGACACAAGTGGGTGTTTGATGCTTCCTGGAGGATTTGCAAGGCACCTTGGCATAAAAGAAACCAAAGATGAGGTCTGGGAGTACTTTCTCCTTTAAAAGAAAAGGAAATAGTGGGCATGATGATAAATCATGCCGTGTTTTTCCTGATATRTGGCAGCACTAAATCACTAAACTGGAATTATTGTCAAATATCAAAAATAGTATATGACAAGTAATGGATTGAAGAAYTAACAGTATATGCTGAAAAAAAATCATGGGGGAAAGAACAAAATAACATCTTTCTGGGAAATAGAGATTATTTTTCAAGGGACAATAATTTGCATGAACGGATCTTTTCTTGTAACAGCAACTTTAAAAAGAGGTCACAGACCTCAGTCTTTAGAATTTAGTAGCTCTCAGGCTGAAAGCTCCCATAATCAAGAGAATAAGAGAAAGCAGATCAGCTTTCTTGAGCTTTAATACAGAAAACTGCTGCCAGGCAAGTAAATTGATCTCAGAAAGGAAGGAACAACAGAATTTGAAAGTGCAATAAAAAATGTGATCATAAACCACAGCATAAAAACATATGTTTAATGCATTTTTATTCCTTATTTTCCATTTAGCACCGTGATTATGCCGTGGCTAACATCAGCCATTACACAAATCAGTGGCAGCAGCCTGAAATACTGCTCCAATTACCCTGCTCACAGCAGCTCAGCCCAGCCCAGTTATAAATAACCAGCAGATCCTCCATGCCTTCCTGGATTAAGATTAAAGATGGGCAGATAATTTAAGCCCTCAACATGGGCTCCTCCACTGCAGAATGTATTTTGGAGCCAGTTGCTTGTGACCCCCAAAAGGGAGCACACTGCTGAGAGGCTCCCATGAAATGAAGCATTAGGCTAATAGTGTTTCATGACAAGGTGATGATAGACTAAAGCAAAGCAATTCATCTCTCTCTCTCTCTGTTGCATTGTGTTAGATAGGCAGGAAATGTGTTTTTCCTTCTCCTAACCTTCCCAGGCTCCTGGGGAAACGAGGCAGTCTGTGCCTGTGTCCTGCTGTCTCCACAGAAGGGAGCTATGTTCCACCAGCCAGGCTGGGGGGAAGCTCCTTCCTCAAAATTCTGGTGTGTTTAACCAGTTTCAGTTGAGATRATAACAAATACAAACATAACTCCTCTCACCCTGCTCTATTTCTGGAGAATTGCTGCATGTTGGACATCCAAGTGACAAGAGAAGCTAAATTATGCATGGAACAGCATCCCCCAAAAGTTTTGCTGTTGTTTGAATACCTCTGGGCTTAAAAACCCCTGGACTGTGAGCTGTGGAATGGGAGGGAGAGGCATTCTGGGAGCAGAGTGAGGTGTGAAGGCAGGCTGCTGAGCTGTGTGCTGGGAGTGCCCTGCTGGGAGCCACGGAGAATGGAATTGCCCCGGAGCTGGGAAACTCAGTGCAGGGCAGTGCAGTGCCTGCTCTGAGCTGACCAAGTCCTCCTCAGGTTCTGTCCTTGGCTCTGAAGTCAGCCTGGGATTTATACTCCTGAACAATTTGCTGTGAACAGGTCCTTGAAACAGCTCTTTCTTACCAGGCAGGTGAAAGAAGAGCTAAGCTGTTTTCTTTCGACTCTTCAGGTTTTAGTGAACACATCAGTGTTAAGAGCTCATATCCAGGATGTGAGATGTGAGTTTGCTGCCCTTGACAGGACCACTGCCTGCATGTTGGATGGGCTGGGGAGTGCCCCAGCCATCAGTCTGCTGAGCTTTTTGATTTTCAGTGAACAGCAAAATATTGATTGAAGCCCAGTAAGTAAGAGTGAGAAGTAATGTGGTAGTTAACTCCTTCGTTTAGCTGCAAATTCTTGGACTTGAGCCTTATTTATCTCTGTTCTTTCTCTCCCAGATGGAACTTGCAGTCAGCAGGCAATTAATTTTCTCTTTATTTTTTTTTTTTTTCTTTTTTGTTTTCTGTGATTCAGGGAGTATTTTACAACTTTAACAGGGAGGTTAGATAAAACATTTTGGTTTAAATTTTAGGGAATTTAACTGGGATCTTGTTTATAGTCCCTGCAAAAGGAGAACATTGAATGTAAATCTGCCACGTTTTAGATAAATTTGCCAGTCTCTGTGCTAAGAGGTAAGAGAAAAAGATTGGAAGACAGCCATGCTGGRGTGTGAAAAGCAGTGCATTGGTGAATTTGTGAGCTTTGGTGTACACATGACCTTCTCAGGGWGCTGTGGATGCTCAGAGAGGCAGCATCTAGCACACCTGCAGAGCTCAGATACCTGGGACAATCCAGTTCCTSGGTTAGGTGGGCTGACTGACCCTTGGTAGGTGTTCAGTTTGTTCATTCCCATCCTGCTCTGCACTGCTTGGCCATAACTTGTTCCTGACAGTTCTAAACGCTTTATAAATACTAAAGGAGTTTGAAATGTCTACACCATTTATCAATGCACTGATTAATGAATCCAATGTATTAAGGAAGGTAATTTGCTCAAACATCTCAGCACACATGTGCAGTATCTGAAAGTGCCTTTATATTATTTATAATAATATAAAGGTATTTATATTATATTTATAAATATATATAAACATATAATATATTTTATATTATAAATATATATTTACATTCTATTTATAATAGAATATATATTTATAATGTAATTTATATTTATAACATAATAAAGGTATTTATATTGTACCTTTATTCCCAGGGATAGGTTTAGGTCGGATGTCAGGAAGGAATTCACTGTTTGTGAGGGTGGTGAGGCTCTGGAACACATTGCCCAGGGAAGCTGTGGAGGTCCCATGCCTGGGAGTGTCCAAGGCCAGGCTGGATGGGGCTCTGAGTAACCTGGGGCAGTGGAAGTGTCCCTGCCCATGGCAGGGGGTGGAACTGGATAATATTAAATGTCCCTGGCAAGCCAAGCCATTCTTTCTCCCTTTGCAGTGAAGYTGTGGTTGTTGATACACTGTGAGGATGTGAGCAGATGAGTGTGTGYATGTCCAAAGCAGTACAGTGAGTAAAGGAAGAAGAGAAAAGCATCATCATGGSAGTGGATTTGGCTCTGATTATTTTCAGTGAGTAAAGGAACCCCCTCAGATCCAGCCCTGCCTCACGAGGGTGCAAAATGGTCAATTAGACATAATCTGCTAGAGGATGTCTGTGACAGCTCACTCCTTTCACGTCAGCATGCCTGTCAGAATGATGGATGGGATATTTGCAGAAGGGAAAGTCTGTTCTCCTGTGGTGGTTTTTGKCATGTTTTTGCATGACAAAACCCTCCCTCTGTTTTGGGTTGCAACGCTGAGATCAACATTAGACATCCCAGCACTTCTGGGAAAACAAAAGTACAGCATGTGGTAAATAGCTCAGRAGTGAGAGGGGTATGGGTAACCACGACAGGGAACACATTTGTGGAGAAAAGAACCAGCACCCTTGGGCAAACTCGAGAGGTTTAGGGACCTYGTGCTGCTGGAGTTCTGAACAAGGCAGTGCTGGACAGCTCCCCAGTTGCACACACAATTGGGTGTGTAGGGGTGTGCTCAGACACACAGATTCACTTGATTGCCAGCTGTGGAAGTGTCACACACACAGATCATTCAACCAAGGCTCCAATACATTGCCTTGTGTTGAAATAATTTGCTGTAAAGAGTAACTGTAACTCCTGTACYTAAGGCATAAGTGCAAATGCCCTCCAAATGAGGTCAGACAGTCCTTYTCTGGGCTGCAGCTGGTTTGGTAGTAAAAATAATGCTGTGAAACAGCTATGTACTTTTGTTCCAAATGTGGCTTTAAAATAAAAGGGAACTTATTTCAAAAACTATGATAATAGGTGTTTTTTTTTCCTTAAATGCAGCCCTGAGCCTTTTGTTGTGGTAGGATGCAGCAGAGTCCAATTTAAAAACACGCTGATCACCTGAAAGTCCCAATGATTGCTGAAAAGTCTGAGCCAACAAGCAAACTCGGTACTCTTGGCAAGCTGAGAATTAACTCTGGTTCTGTGGAGAGAAAAGACCACAGGTGCTTCCTTCAAGGAGTGAAACTTTTCCCCTTGCAGCTCCCAGGCAGAGCAGAAAGAGGCACCTGAGCTGGGAGGGGCCACAGTAGCCASAGTATAAGGCAGGGACAGAAGGAGCAGTCGGGTCTTGCTGAGGGCTGTCGAAACAGCTTGAAATTTTGGCTGCTTCTAGGAAAGGCTTGGTAYCACCTCTGGGTTAACTAACACAGCTGGGCAGTAATTCCTGTGGTGGGAAGGCTCAGGTGCCAGAGGGCTCTTTGGAGGGAGTGGCTGAATGACCTTGAACAAAGGCAGGCAAGCTGAATTCCCTCTCTTCCAGCTCCCACCTTGCATTCATCTCCCCTGACAGTGCAGTTAACTGAGGGAATTCTCTCTAGCCCTTGAAAACAGTAGCAAAGGCAGTTAACACAGTGGAAAGTGCAGATATTTAAGCCATAGGGAAACCAAGAGAGCTTTGCAAAGCACTTTTTTTATTCTTTAAATTTTGTAGGGTTGAGGAGGTGTTGAAGTTAAGAAATCTCTCAGTTTCTTTTCTGCCAGGGYTGTAAAATCACATAAACCAGACCCRATTKATGAAGTTTTCCATTACAAAAATGAAGATATGCCATGTACAAAGAATCTAGCTTCCTTTTAGAGWAGCAGCAAGGTAAAGAGGTTGGATAAAATTGCTTTTTGCTTATCCATATTGTGGACTTAGCAGCTCCATCCCTAGTGCTGTCACCCACTCCTAATGGCCACAAATGCTGTTGCAGATGGCTCTGGACCAGATGTAGAAACCGTTTGAAAAGAACTCATCTTTCTGACAGAGTTCATCATTTCTTTGAATCAGCTCAGACTGTTGCAYCTTTTAATTTCAGGGAACAAAGTAAGGTGGGGTCTGTACCCATGTGAGGGAATGTTTTGAAAGTCAAAGAGCAGACAGAGAAGCCACAGACTGTGTCTGTCTCTGCTTGGGTGAGCAGAGCCTGCTGTCACCAGCATTTCTGACCTGAATGTAAATTCAAGATTCAGTTCCTGTGAACATTCTCTCCTTGGGCTTATTATTCCCTGTTCATTTGCCTGACTCCTGCCAACAGTCACATTCTCTGGTGTGTTTAGCTGGACAGAACATGCATTGGGTGTAAATCCTGCTGATGTGAATTCACTAAGGGGTTCAAGTGACKGTTTCTGTTCATTTGTGGCATTCCCTCGGTTGTGTTTGTTGCCATGCAGTCAGTTCTCAGCCATTGTTCCCTGGAGATACACACCAAGGCTAAAAACATTGTCATTTGATACAAAGGGAGAACAGGAACAAGTTCCTATCACAAGTCAAAGCCCTCATTGCTCAGCTGGAGAGTGGTAGGTTTTTAAGTCTTGGCTTTCCCAGCTCCTTGTTTTATTTGAGCTGAAAGACCCTTGTTTATTCTGCACACATGCCATGAAACCTTTTGCTCCTTTCTCCTCTTTTTAACACTGTCTGCTCAGAAGTCTGATGTTGTCCTTCAGTTTGTGTTTTTCCTTCCTCAAAGTAAACCAGTAAGGGAAGTGGGTTTTTCCAATGCCTGTGTGCCCATATCAGACAAACTGTTCGCTTCCAGTTGTACCTGGCAGGTTGTAAGCAGTGACCATGAGCTTGTAAAATGGGGACCCAGGTGCCTTTTAAAGTAACTAGCATCATTACCTTATTACTTTTATTTCTTATACACTTAGTTTTGGACTTGGAAGCCAGTTCACATCTCTTGTTTTCCATACCAGAAACCAAATGTTCTTATCCCTCTGCCCTGACACTGTGAGTAGAGAAGCTGTGTTTTTGTTCCATGGTTGAGCTGTTTGGCAGGTTCCCTAGTGCTGTAATGAATTAGAGTCATTGCAAGGTTGTTTCTCTTTGGCATTTCTGGACCTTGAGAGAGTGAAGCCACCTGGTTGAGATGCTTTTTTAGCTTGTGTCYCAGCTGACACTTTTCTCTCCAATCCAGGGAACAGACAGTTCTGCCATTGCCTGAACTATCTGTCTCTCACTTCTGACAGCAGCAGCAGCATTCTGGGTCAGTTCTCCTGGGATACCACATTTCCACAGCACTGATTTCCTGCTGGTCACCGGGAGTTCTTTAACCAGAGCAGGACTGGAGACTTCTTTTTTTTTTTTTTTTTTTTTTTTTTTTTTTTTTTTTTT